>SJYT01008006.1:268801-296301 GCA_006410635.1 Cephalophus harveyi
GAGTTGACTCATTGGAAAAGACTCTGATGCTGGGAGGGATTGGGGGCAGGAGGAGAAGGGGACGACCGAGGATGAGATGGCTGGATGGCATCACTGACTCGATGGATGTGAGTCTGAGTGAACTCCGAGAGATGGTGATGAACAGGGAGGCCTGGCGTGCTGTGATTCATGGGGTCGCAAAGAGTCGGACACGACTGAGCGACTGAACTGAACTGAACTGAACTGTGTGAACAGTCTGGAAAGTGATTTTTTTTTTTTCTTGCAGTTATAAATTCACAAGAGAACCCCAACTTTGATAAAGAGATAAAATGAATGGTTTAAGGACTTTAACATATG
The DNA here is from genome assembly GCA_006410635.1 of Cephalophus harveyi. Lineage (NCBI taxonomy): Eukaryota > Metazoa > Chordata > Mammalia > Artiodactyla > Bovidae > Cephalophus > Cephalophus harveyi. The sequence continues at coordinate 269,138 of SJYT01008006.1, forward strand.
TGGTTATGGTATTCTATTATACATATATAGTCTTTAATCAAAAGAACTCCGAATACTTTAATGTCCTCATAAAATTCATTTTATAACTGACAGTATTTCTTAAGCCCCAAATTGATTCCTCTCTCTGTCTTCTCAGTCCAAGAATTTGTCATTTTTCTTGCACATGGTATCACTAGTAAGCAGTTCTCTGGAGCTTGTAACTTAGTATTCTCAACTTGACAAACATGTTTAATGTTTATAATAGAGGGACTGAAGGTATACATATATCCAAGATAAACTTACTTAGTAAGTTCCTGAGTATTCAGTGAGCCTTATGACAAACAGAGTTCTCCTATAGGGTTCAGAAAACAGAGAAATTCCCCCTCTTGGCCCCCACAACCATCAAAACTAATCTTCAGGATTGTTCACTCTGGTGTTGCTGGTCCCTTTATAGAAAACTACGTTTTCCTAAATGTCGAGATTTTCTACTTTAAGAAATATTAGTGTATTTTGATTACTGATGAGGGGGGATATTCTTTAATTTAGAGCTATACTTAATTAAAGTATGCTCGGGGTTCTTCACAAAGGTTTTTCCCCTAATTACAAGATAATCCAAACATTCAAAGGAATTTTTAATAAGCATTGCAGACATTTAGCTCAAGTAAATATATAATATTTGTGGGGCAACATCAAATCATTTATGCTTTTCAATAATCAGAGAAAAATTGTGCAGATTTTGAGCAATCCAAGTGCATAATGTCTTGTGACAATGTAATAGCAATAGTGCTACATTTATTTTCTTCCTACCATGAGCGAGTATTTACTAGGGATTTATGTTGGTAGATTTGTGATATTTTTCACTTGATGAAGTTTCATCACAAGCCATTCTATAGTTTAGAAAGTGAAAACTCAGAGTTGTAAAAGTAACATGTCCATGGTCATAGAGTGAGAAAGTTAGGACTATCAACTCTAATTTCTATTTACTTGTGTAAGTGCTAAAGAAGTGATATTTAGAACTATTTTTTTCTATGTGCTAGTCTTTTGAATTTATCTCAAAATATTTCCATAAATTCTGCATTAAGCACTACTGTATGCTCACCACAGTTCTAGGTTTCATATATACTTGACACAGAAATCATGTTACATCTTCCTGGGAAAATAATGCTAACATAATTGAACCAAGACAAGCCTGTGTGAGCACCTCAGTATGAATTTAATTTTTATTTTTTAAAAACTGATATGTATATCTTGTTTCCTTAATAAGATTAAAATCAGCAAAGTTAGGAAATAAGTGTTCACTTCTATTGTATCTGCATAGATAGGCGTCCTATGGGACCTTGCCACTTCCGACTGGACACAATAGGTGATTGATAAAAGTTTCTTGATTAAATGAATAGCTTTTCCTTCATTAAGTTTTTAATTCAATATGTTTAATACATTATCCTTCTTATATTTCTGTCCTTAGAAACATATGAGAGAGTTCAAAGGAGTAGGGGAAATTAATATGTATATATTGTAGGATTTGGATAAAATTTTCACTGATATGAAAATGCTGAGATTCTTCTATCATCGTTATACCTAGAAAAATATTTTACCATTTTTGTAGCCATTTGAGCTTTAACTACTTTAAGTATATATCATTTGCCTTTTATTATTAAATATGAACCATATTAGATTTATTAATATACAGGTGAGCCCTATTAGAATTGACTTTTATAGTTGCTGTGTTTCAGAAGTTTATTTTTGTTTGTTTCTATAATTAATGAACTAAAGAATAGCCCCTTGCATCTAACTCATCTCCGTATTATCTATCCAGTGTTGACTTTAGTGAGACCTTGAACAGTCACCACTACACAATATGCTTTAAAGTTTTAAAAGCTATTTGTTTTGGCTTGTTTTAGTTTAGCAATTGAGAAATTATTTAGTCATAGCTGATCTTACTTACACACAGGAAAAACCATCAAATCATCATCTCTTTTTGAATCTCTATGTTTTTTCGGAAGGCTTCATTACTTCTGGGGGTATAAGTGAGTCATATGTGTTGGGAAAGCTCACAGTTTCCATGATTGCTCACATTTTTTGACTTTAATATTTACCATTAAAAATGACATTTTATTCTGCCAGGAATATGGGAAAGGGGGTCGATATCCAGAAGTCTCTTTTCTAGTAAAACTAAGATTGGATAAGACTAGGCAAAAAATAGGTGTTCTTGTTTTCATTCTGCTAAGGATCAGAAGAAAATGTAAGAAGTAAACTAGTTGTAAAAAGCAGTGATCAGTGTGAAAATAACAATTTATAATTTTTAATTGGGAAGTCCACATAAAAATCATAGAGAACTCTGCAGCTGACTTGAGACTGATGTGCTCCAAGTCTGTAAACCAGATTGAGGCACTGTAAACATTGATGAAAGTGTATTACAGCTTGGAAAGAAGACTCAGAAATAACAGATCAGCTGATGTCCATTCATTTTCTATCATATACTGCTCAAGAGTGAATAGTACAGTATTGAAATATTGAATTATTTTCATTTGAACTTCAAACCTAAAATATGTAACTTCTTGTCATGGGTAGTAGATAAACATCTTCTTAATCTTCCTTTACCTGAATTATGTTGGGCTTTACCTGGACCTCTTTGCCCTCCTTTGCAAAGATGCAAAGCAAAGTGGGGGTTGAAGTTCCCATTATGTCAACAGGTCTCAAGAATGTGGCAATGTTTGGTTGTGTAACTCATCTGTTTTACAAAAGGAAGAGCCCTCCTTAGGATTTTTGGAGCTAACACTGAAACTCCCCAAACCTCATCACACGTCACAGGACTGTGGCGAAATACTGTTCTCTGGGTCACTGGGAATCACAACAGAGCGATTCCCTCTTGACCCCTGGCTTCTAGAGTTGGCATTGTCACAGCTCCAGAAGGTAATGGGAAAGCCCAAACTTGACGGTGCAATGAATATGCACGACCACTGCATTCCCTGTGTCTCTGCCACTGACAGAGCTCCTGGGAATTCAAGGCACATGCTTTGCTCTGAAAAAACCTCCACACATTCACATGGTTTCTGGCTGAAAGGTTTATTTGGTGACTCATTTACATTTATCTTCCTCTGTTAATTTTGGTAGGGTATTATCTTTGTTTCTAGCAACTATATGATGAAAGTTCTCTAAACATGAAGAAAATATACAGGATAGTTTTGTCAGATTTTAAATCTCCATTTCTACTCTTTTCCCCTTTTGGATCTCTTTTTAGGGAAAGGGGAATGAGTGGTTTCAGCAAGCATCTTTAAAGTATTTACAGCATCCTGCATAACTCTTTATGGGTTTAGCTGTCAAGTTTGGCTACTGCTTTTATCACTACTCTGTGTAACAATTTGCAGTAGACCTAGTAACACTAGCATTAAATGTGCATTATAGCATGTAGTGCCACTAAAATGGAGAAGTAGTGTTGGAAACTGCTAGACAGACACCAATTAGTCTCTATTTTGAGGAAATATTTTAGTGAAAGTGAATAAATAATTCTTGTAACTATAGATATGTACAAATGCACATTTATGAGATGTAACATCTTTTCATAAAATTTTATATTTAACTTTGGAATAGAAATACGTTTGACTGGAATATTTTGAACTTTTTAAGTTAAATATCACTTAAATGATATATTTCATCATATACTTCTCACTGCATTTTTTATTTGCCAGCTTCCTTGACTCTCCCCCAGTATAACTCTGATCGTAGACTGAAGCATTTTAAGTCAACATCGGGACAAGGTAGTTGTCTCTTTTTCTTAGCTCATTTAGCTCTTTTAGCTGTAGTTGATTCACAGCAAGTTTATATCCAGATTCACAGAATTATTGATTAAAGTCATGAAATATCATTACCATCCATACATGGGAGCTCATCTTGTACCATCAATGACAATGCTAAGAAACAGACTTCAGAATGGTTAATTTCAAGGTATCAACCTATCCGGTTTATCAGGATTCACTCTTTTCACTATCTGTATATCCGCTCTGTGTATGTGTATATATGTTATTTATTGGAATTGTCTTAAGTGCATACTTGAATAGCTCACAAGGGTCAAAGAGAGTTCAAATGATAGAAAAATGGTTTGTTATTTTCTCCCTCCTCCACCCCCCATCACTAATACTAACTGATGAAGAGTGCAAGGCAGAGTCCTTCAATTTAAAGAGACAACTTGTTCATTCGGAGGGTGAGAATGCCATTTTTGTGAAATACTGTAAATAGTAATTCACAAGAGGGTGACTTTTTTATTGCTTTTACATTGATAACATGCCTTGTGAAGACTTACAGTTATTCTGCTGAATTAAAGAGAGATAAGAATGGAATGTGTGTGTTAATTTAAACATCTGTACATACAATGAAAGAATCCTTTATTATGCAGGAAATCAGATCCTTTCATGTGTTTACCAATATCAAATAACTTTTAAAGTTGTTATCCAATATGTGAATACTTTATTCCTTTATTTTGGTTTTCCTTCCACCCTACCTTCCTGAAATATTGAGAAAAGGGCCCTGATCATAATATAAATCCCTGAATCTACAGTTTATAAAAGTGAATTTAGATCACATCCAGAAGCAGTATCACTAGCCATAGCAGCATCCGACAGCAGAGCAAACCACAAGACCTGAGAGCTGATGCCGACCAAAATAAGGGTGCAGCTTGCTGTGTATTCAGTTCGATGAAAAATAACGGCCACAGGTACAGGTTGCTGGTGAACATAAAAATCACATACTGATTCACTCCTTAGCAATCTCAGTTGGCTACCTTGCACATTAACCCTGTATACCTTCATGATATTTTTTTGGTAAGGTACAGTAGAAGCATTTGAGAATTGGAATGCGAAAAGCTGTTAAGCAAATGTAGTTTTGGAATGTTTAATGGCATTAATTATCATTTATACATGGACCTACTCCTTCTTAAGGCCCAGAAGGCAGTGAGTCACTGGGTTGTCATTAACTGTCATTATTGCTGGTCAAGTCAACTTCCTATTCATAAAAATAAAGAAAAAAAATTAATGGTGAAAACATGTCATCCTATAATACAGTATTTGTGTTGCTAACTATCTTATTCCCTATTCTGTTGGCATTTGGAAATTAGCTGATCTCAATATGTTTATAATTACAATTAAAGCTTTAAAAAAATCTCTCTGTATATGTGTGTATAATTTTTCCTTTCCTTGAGGTTCTTCTTGTATGGGGTGGGGGGAAACACCTTACAAAAGATCTGTAGAGGAGTTTTGTTTATGTTTTAAATTGATCATCTCTGAGGGACAGAGATCAATTTGGAAGGATAACTACCTAGAGATGGAAACAAATAGCTGGCCAGTTCAGGGCAAAACTTTCTCCAGTCTGAGAATTTGGCACTGTGCAATTAACCATTCGTATTTTGTAATGAATGAGGGGCAAACAGTAGGATGAATAGTTGTAGAAGTTTAAGTTTCATAACGTTAAAATATGTGCAATTATACATAGTGAGGGAGATGCTTTTCTTTCTTTCATTAGGAAATTATTTATACATAAGGGCCAGTGAGTTGAAGGACTGTGATTTATTTTTTTGACCTAATATAGTTATTACATTTTATTTATGGTCACTATTCCTGGATGTGATATCATTTACTTTTGGTTTCTGACAAAAGAAGGAAAAATATCCCTGTAGTTTTCTTCTCTGCTGTTTCTTTGTTGCTTTATTTCTTTGTTTTAGGGTTGCTGCTTGGTTTGATTTATACATTGTGCTAGCTTCAAATGATCCATCAGGAAAGCTGGTTTTTATTTCTGATTTTGAATTTTTCTTTGTAAATGTTTATTTGTAACTATTGTTTTAGGGGTTCGTGTGTGGACTGTGTGTACTAGGAGTGTACGACAGGCTGAAATGTAAACTGTGGTTGTTATCAGTGGTTAGTATTTACTGAGTAACTGCATATTCTAAGTCCGGAGTTGGTGAAAGTAAAAAGTAGATGGCATTAGGATAAGATATAGGTACAAGTAGCCAAAACTAATTAAGTTCTTGACCCTTGGAGTCACTTAGAATCTTCTCACAATGGCCAGTTCTGCCATCATGTAGTATTTATTGAGAAGTCACAGTTTGCGAGGCACAGAAAGAAGCACTGGAAAGAGAGAACCATGATTTCAGACAGAAATGTAAAACAGGATTTGGGAGACTTTGAGCTTACATCGTCAGGAGACGCTGGGGTTTAGCATTCTGTTTCATGTGGAGACCCGCAGTTAATATGGTCCTTGTTGAAACTTAAAACAGCTCTATTAGGAGCTTGATTGAGAAGTGGGGGAAGAAGGCTAGAGTAAACAAAAGTGTGCATTTTCAAGACAGCCTAATTGTATACAGTACATTTGCTTCCGCAGTTCCTTCTAATCCATCGAATAGTGAAAACACACGAGTTTGTTCTATTAAAGTAGATAAAATTGTTAGGTAAGTAGAATACGTAGACCAGAAGGAGGAATGGCATCCGTGTAACAATTCCCTATTGTTCAGAGGATCACAGAAGTACCGTTGCCTGCCTGTCGCATTCAATCAACTTGGGGAAAATGCTGCTTTGGAGAAAAGGGAGAAGGAAACTCTGAAAGTATTTGCTTACACCTTTTTTCAAAAATTCCTCCGGAGTGGTGGTGATGAGCGTCCCAGGAGCAAGGGAGAATGTGGGTTTGTGAAGTGAAAGAGTTATTGGCTTCCCCTCACCCCCATTCCTGTCTTTTACTTTGGTCCTGCCCAGGAAAACTGCTCGGCAGTCGGAACTAATTGTAACTCACTCAGGAAAGTCTTCATTAGCACCACCACACATGGTTACCAGATGTGCCGAAAGGCAAGGCCAGGGAGACCGGGGCTGAGACATCCAGGGAGAAGAGAGAAACAAGTAGCTTCATTTGAAAACTTAATAATCTGCCTTTTGTTTCCAAGTGCATTGTGTTAGAGAAATTGGAGAGAAGGGAGTTTGGGAAGATGAAATGCCTCCTTATTCACCCATCCTCGGAAGCTCAGTGGAATTTTTTTTGTCTTCTTCCAAAGATCAAAACTTTCTGTGACAATCAGTGGATTGGGAATGTTTTACTTTCTCTGTCAGAAATGAAAAGTACCTGGATTATCAAAGGAGTCATGTTTTTCTCATGGCTGAGATTGATACTTCTAAATTGGGGGTCTTTGAATAGAGAGACTTATAAAAATGTAAATGACATGTAAAAACTGTTGTGTTCAGATTGCAATTCCAACTGAGAGTTATTGAAAACAGGCGAACAAGGTTCTTCTCACCTATTCCTAACCTTGATCCAAGTCAGGCATGGAGTGAAAGTGTGAAACTATAAGTCACTCAGTCATATCCAACTCTTTCCGACCCCATGGAATTATCCAGGCCAGAATACTGGAGTGGGTAGTCTTTCCCTTCTCCAGGGGATCTTTCCAACCCAGGGATCAAACCCAGGTCTCCTGCATTGTAGGCTGATTCTTTACCAGCTGAACCACAAGGGAAGCCCAAGAATACTGGAGTGGGTAGCCTATTCTTTCTCCAGCGGATCTCCCGACCCAGGGATCAAACCAGTCTTCTGATTTGCAAGAGGATTGTTTACCAACTGAGCTATCAGTGAGTGTGGCATTATGTCTTCTTTCAAACAAATTGTGCTACTTTTGGCAGTAAAACGTACCGATTAAAGACCCTGAGATTAAATATTTTATTTGCATTACTTACGGATATGTTCCCTGGAAATTTGGATTTATTCCTACTCACTGTATGTTCCACAAGAGATTAAATGTGATCACAGAATTTCTGTTTCTTAAAATGTATTCACCATTTTCTGACTTAACTGCATACCTCTGTCTATAGACATAAGTTATTTTGGAAACCCAGTAAGAACACTCCAATGTAGATGAAACTTCTGGTTCTCAGAATGGAACCTTTTTCACTGCAGGAAATGAGGACATTTAAAAAAATGACACAGTAATTTGGATTCTCATAAAAACATAGCAACTTTGTTATTTATTTATTCAGCGCCTGGACTGGCATATTTTTCGAAAAGTTCACTTTGCAGTGATACTGGAGTTTCAAAGTAATTTTTAAAATTAGATATCAAAAATCTTGAATTAATGATTTGTAAAAATCTTGAATTCTACAACCAAAAATGTCAAGACTGCCTAGGTATTTTACTAGCAGTTTTAGGACAGCACCTTTTTGGGTGATGCTCAATTTACCCTTCCATTTCTAACACTGCAGTAGAATCATGCAACTGGTCTTATAAGAACATGGCTTAATTTCATTGTTAGATAAATGACTAAGTGGTTATTAACCTGTTGGGGGTCATGGAACCATTTGAAATTTTGATAAAATCTATGGACCTTCTTCTCACAAATGTATTTGTACACAGACTTTTAATGTAATTTAAGACAACAGCAACCTCAAGTGTTATTCTAAGAATTAAATGTAGGGACTTTCCTGGCAGTCCAGTAGTTGGGACTTTGCCTTCCAATGTGGGGAGTGCAAGTTCCATCCCAGGGTTCCACATGCTTTGCAGCCAAAACAAAACAAAAAACATAGAACAGAAACAATATTGTAACAAATTCAATAAAAACTTAAAAAAAAATAATTAAATGTATTGATACATATAGTGTGGTTGGAACCAAACCTTGTAGATATGAAATGCTGCACTGATGCCATGTTTGAGCTATCAATGTTCTTCAATTCTTTAATTAAATAGAGTGATCTAAAAATACCTTATGAAAAAGGTTATTGAAAATTAATTGTCCTCCTATTAAAAAATTTATCTTTAAACTACTATATTTCAAATCTTTAGAGCTTCTTTCCTAACTCTTCTTCATTCAGGAACTTAAAAAAGGCATTAAGAACTTAGGAAAGAAGTAATATTAGAAGACAGTGATCGATATTTAAGCCATACAAATGCAAAAATATCAACCCAATTAAATAAGTATTCATTGTTCAGGCAAAGCTAAGGCAAAATGAAGTTGTATCTAAAAATAAAAATGTTGGGTAAGTTTTGGCTCTTGATAAATATTTCATTGAGTACGTTTAAATTAACTGTGGTATAAACTGATGAGGAGATCTCTCAGTTTTAAAGTAATTATTAACAGTTGCTAAGCAATATAGAAAATAGACAACAATGTAAATTTGCTATTAAAAATGTCATCATTGTGTGGGAGAAACTACTTTTTACAATTTCTCGCTATGTTTCTATATAGGAGAATATGATGTCATTATTATTTCTCATAAATATAAAATAAGCTTATTTATTTTTAAAATAAAATTTCTCAGCTTCTAAGTAGTACCAACTTATTTGTTGACTTAGGTCCTTAACATTCTTGTGTTTGGGTAAAATGTCTTTTTTCTTTGTTTTTAGAAACAAGTAGAAAGTATATTTTAAATTAACTAAATAATATTAAATAGATGTTTACTGCTAATTAGTGTATGGTTTGAATTGTAATTATGTCATCCAAAGGGACTTTATAAATATAGTCTAGTTAAAGCGTGATTCAATCTTCAATGATTCACAGAGGCATACATTCATTATTATTCATTTAGTGCTCTCTGATTTGAGCTCTAAATGTAATCCAAGAAAAGATGGAGGGATTTTACTTTTATTGTCATGATTTAATATAGCAGGTCCCTTAGTTATCATCCTGTACTAATCCAGGGATTGTTACAACTTCTTAGAGTCTGTTATTTGATTTTTAAACCAGTCTGTTTATCATACTAGCAGAGCAGCATGTAAATTCAAGGGGTTAGAGGAAGATAACCCATCTCATTACAAGACAATAAGCATATATTTTTCTACTGTCCAAATTTTAGTTTAACTTTGCTCTTGGATATATTACTATGTTAAAAGTCTTAACCATGGTTTCTATTCATCTAAATTATAAAGAAATTACCAACTTCATTTATACCAACAAATTTTATTAAGTCCTAAGTCCATGTTGTGTGACAGGCATTGTGCTAAGTGCTCTGAATAGGATACAATTATGATCTGCCCTGAGAGATCTTACAGACTAGAATAAAACACTAAAACACTGAAAAAGTACTATTTATTATGAAACTGTTGACTTTTACAAAAGTTTTTTTTAAGATTTATCTATTTAGTTACTATTACTATGTTTTGGCTGTGGTCGGTCTTTGTTGTTGCGAGAGGGCTTTCTCTAGCTGCAGCGAGCTGGGACTATTCTTTCTTGCTGTGTGTGGGCTTCTCATTGTGGTGGCTTCTCTTGTTGCAGGGCACAGGCTCTAGGCACTCAGGCTTCAGTAGTTGCAGGATGTGGACTCAGTAGTTGTGGCACATAGGCTTTTTTGCTCTGTGTCATGTGGGATCTTCCCGAACCAGGGATCAAGCTGGTATCCCTTGCATTGCAAGGTGGATTCTGCAATCCTGAACCACCAGGGAAGCTCCCAAAGTTTCAACTGCACAGAGTGCTCAAGAGAAAAGGCAGCCAGAGAAACCCATCTCACTCCCAAATCCTCAAAGTCATAGAACAGCATTTTCTAAAGCTTAGAACGAAGAGAAAGAACAGTGAAATCAAGGAACTGCAAGGTGAGAAACATGGAAGAGCAGAGAGAACTGTGAACAAGCAGTTAATAGGGACCAGCCTGGGGAGGCCCTTGCAAGCTTGTTTAAAACTGTTGGACTCTTCTTATACTTGTGGTGGTGATGGAAAATTTGATGTGATTGAATTTGCATTTTTACTAGATGAGTTTAGGTGTAAGGTCGAAGATATATTGGAGGGGAACAAGACTAGAGACAGAGAGATATGAATAGCCTATGATAATGATCTAGAGAGAGATCACAGTAACTTAAAAGCAGAGCCAATTTCTAATATTGGGGGACTTGAGGGCAAGAAGGAAACTTTGGTGGAAGAGTGGGCACATAAAGAGGGGGTTTCCATATGAGGACCTCTGTATGTCCCAGTCTTGCTTTCACATTGCCATCCTTAGGACTTTTCATCTTGGTCTTAAAAAATACCATGTTATACTACCTTCAGAGAACCACTTGAATAACCTTTACAGAAAGAACACTGCTTTTGGAAATCATGTTGAAGGGAAGTTGCTGCTGCTGCTAAGTTGCTTCAGTCATGTCCGACTCTTAGTGACCCCATGGACTGCAGCCCACCAGGCTCCTCCGTCCATGGGATTTTCCAGGCAAGAGTATTGGATTGGGTTCCCATTGCCTTCTCCATGAAGGCAAGTTATCATTCACCAATTTCTATCTTATCTTATCTTGCTCTTTCTCTTTTCTTGCTGTGTCTGCTCAAAATAGAGTTACAGAGGACAATAGAGTCAGACTTGAGAGATATTTAGGAGGACAGATTAATGTGACATAATCTTTTGCTGGATGTTGGGGATTATTCCTGAATTTCTAGCTTTGGAGTTTCAGTGAATAGTGGTGTTGTCTAGAAAACACTGAGGAGAGGCAGGAGGAGGTAATGAATTTGATTTAATTTTTAAAAATTTATTTATTTATTGGCTGCACAGTATGTAGGGTCTTAATTCTCCTACCAGGGATCAAACCTGCACCCCCCTGCACTGGAAGCATGGCATCTTAACCACTGGACAGCCTGGGAAGTTCCTAAATTTAATTTTAAACTTGCTGAACTTGAGATGCCTACAAGACATCCACATCAAGATGTGGACAAGTGGAATATGGTAGTCTGGAGTCAAGAGAGCAGATTTGAGGGTTCTTTTCACATAGATGGTGCTTAAAAGCATAAGAGTAAATAATACATCAGGGCTTCCTTGGTAATTCAATGGTAAAGAATCCATCTGCCAGTGCAGGTGTTATGGGTTTGATCCCTGGGTGAGGAAGATCCCCTGGAGGAGGAATCTTCAGTAATACTGAACCCACTTCAGTATTCTTTTTTTTTTTTTTTTAATTTATTTATTTTTAATTGAAGGATAATTGCTTTACAATATTGTGTTGATTTCTGCCATGTATCAGCATGAAACAGCCTAAGGTATACATATGTCCCCTCCCTCTTGAACCTCCTTCTTATCCCATTTTTTTTTTTTTTTAAATTTATTTATTTTTAATTGAAGGATAATTGCTTTACAATATTGTGTTGATTTCTGCCATGTATCAGCATGAAACAGCCTAAGGTATACATATGTCCCCTCCCTCTTGAACCTCCTTCTTATCCCCTTAATCTCACCCCTCTATGTTGTTACAGAGCACCAGTTTGAGCTCCCCGAGTCATAGAGAAAATTACCACTGGCTCTCTATTTTACACATAGTAATGTGTATGTTTCCATGCTACTCTCTCCATTCACCCCCACCTTCCCCTCCTGTGTCCACAAGTTTGTTCTCTTTGTCTGCATCTCCATTCCTGCCTTGCAAATAGGTTCATCAGTACCAGACATTTCTTCAGGCACTCTATCTATCAGATCTAGGCCCTTAAATCTATTCCTCACTTCCACTGTATAATCATAAGGGATTTGATTTAGGTCATACCTGAATGGTCTAGTGGTTTTCCCTACTTTCTTCAATTTGAGTCTGAATTTGGCAATAAGGAGTTCATGATCTGAGCCACAGTCAGCTCCCGGCCTTGTTTTTGTTGACTGTATAGAGCTTCTCCATCTTTGGCTGCATAGAATATAATCAATCTGATTTCGGTGTTGACCATCTGGTGATGTCCACGTGTAGAGTCTTCTCTTGTGTTGTTGGAGGGTAATAAACACACAAAAAGATGCTCAACATCTCTCATTATTTAGTTCAGTTCAGTTGCTCAGTCATGTCCAACTCTTTGTGACCCCATGAACCATAGCACACCAGGCCTCCCTGTCCATCACCAACTCCCAGAGTTCACCCAAACTCATGTCCATTGAGTCGGTGATGCAATCCAACCATCTCATCCTCTGCCGTCCCATTCTACTCTTGCCCTTAATCTTTCCCAGCATCAGGGTCTTTTCAAATGAGTCAGCTCTTCACATCAGGTGGCCAAAGCTGGAGTCTCAGCTTCAACATCAGTCCTTCCAATGAACACCCAGGACTGATCTGCTTTAGGATGGACTGGTTGGGTCTCCTTGTAGTCCAGGGGACTCTCAAGAGTCTTCTCCAATACCACAATTCAAAAGCATCAGTTCTTTAGTGCTCAGCTTTCTTTATAGTCCATTGGTGGGATGTAAATTGATACAGTCACTATGGAGAGCAGTATGTAGATTCCTTAAAAAAGCTAGGAATTAAACTATCATATGACCCAACAATCCCAGTACTGGGCATATACCCTGAGGAAACCATAACTGAAAAAAACACATGTAACCCAGTGTTGATTGTAGCACTGTTTACAATAGGACAGGGAAGGAACCTAGATGTTCATCTACAGATGAATGGATAAAGAAGCTGTGGTACATACATACAATTGAATATTATTCAGACATAAAAAGGAATACATTTGAGTCAGTTCTAATGAGGTGGATTAACCTAGAGCCTATTATACAGAGTGAAGTAAGTCAGAACGAAAAAACACAAATATTGTATATTAATGCATATATATGGAGTGCGCTCCAGTATTCTTGCTTGGGAAATCCATGGACAGAGGACCTTGGAAGGCTATAGTCCATCGGTTTGCAAAAGAGTTGGACATGACTTAGTGACTAAAAAGGCAGCCTAGTATAAGATCATGAGAAATTTCCAGTCCTAAGGGTCTGGAATCTCAGAAGCCAGTGAGACATTGTTTTGAAGAAATAAGAGTATTTAGCTGTAATAGATGTACTAGGGAATTAAGCAAGTGGAGGAATATGTGAATCAGCATCTGCTAGTTTTGTCAATATGAATGAAGAGTTTCAGTAGACTCAGAGGAAATTTTGAGATGGTGTGCTCAGAAAAATTCATGTTAAGCAGAGACTATACCAATATGATATGAAGCTTTGTGGGTTCACCTGGCTTTCAAATTCACTTTTAAAAGTTTACCTAAGTATAAATCTTTCTTAAATGCTTCTTTACCTGTGTAGTGTGGGGTTTTATATTTATATCCACAATCTCTGCAAAGTCCTTTGGGATGGCGATATACTACTATTCCCTCGGTAGCTTTCTCTTCTAGTGAGTGGATGAGATTACATTAACTCTGTTGCAGATGTACAGTGAAAGACTTTGAAGAAATCTTTGTATGCAGTTTAACAGCCATAGCTGAAGGTAACAGCTCCTCTATAGTCAAGGCTTCACCAGTTCTAACCATAGCACTAACGGGGATTTCCCTAGCCACTAGTTCCCTGGTAGCTCAGATAGCAAAGAATCTGCCTACGATGTGGGAGACTTGGGCTCGATCCCTGGGTTGGAAAGATCCCCCGGAGAAGGGAATGGCTACCCACTCCAGTATTCTTGCCTGGGGAATTCCATGGACAGAGGAGCCTGGCAGGCTACAGTCCATGGGGTCGCAAAGAGTCAGACATGACTGAGCAACTATCACCAGCCACTAGTTAATTATAGTTGATGATTTTTTTAAAAAAATATATTTTTCTCTGAGATAAGAAACATTTTATACTCAGAACATCTAATACAGAGTTGGAGGAATTCTTTGCATGTAAAAATTATGTTATCTTCTATAGTCCAGGAAGTATCATTGGAACCTTCAGTCCCATGATTACCCTGTCAAAATCATTTCCTTAGGAAGCAACTGCCCAGGCTAACTTTAGTTTTCCCTTGCATTTTTGTTTCCTGCTTTGTTTACCCTAATTATCATGAGGCACTTTTCTTTTTACAATTTTTAAAGTAAGACTGTAAGCCTATAGCTATGTTGAATCTGGTCATTAAAAAAAAAGTTAAGCCATCTTACTGGATCTATTCAGATTTTAAGATTCTATTTTCATATGATAATCCAGTCTATTAAAGGGATGTGGATTAGAAAGAAAACCTGGTCTCCAGGAGCTAATTGTTTAGTATACAGAGTTTCTATGATTTTTATTATATTCCTTCTAATCGTAATATTCACTTTAGTGAGAGCCAACTCAATTTTCTGATTTATTTGAGAAGAAAATTGGGTGGCCGCAAATGAATATTGTTATTTATTCCATGGAATGTTTTTTTTTTTTTTTTCCCAGAAATTACAGTCACTGGTATTTTTTTAAGTGTGCTGTTTTATTTTGTGAATAATTTTGAAAGTTTCTTTTGGTATTTTACCATCTCCCACTTGTTTATTAGCTGTCAGCTAATTTGAGGATTTGAAAGGAATATTTTACTCTTCCCTGTAATAAACATTAGGTGCCACTAGATAGAAGTAGAGAGTCTCTACAGCCTGAGAACTCATTCGTCTGTGACTATTTCAAGATCTTCTCTGTATCTAAGATAATATTTTCTTTGAGAAAACTTCTAGCAAATTTATTATGGTAAAAAATAGAAATGGAGACTTTTAAGCAAGAGAACTAGTGTTGAACTAGCATATTTCAATTCTTTTTCTCTGGATTGGATTCTATTTACTGCTTAAGTAACCTTCAGACCTTTTGTATGAGTTTAGTAAAATCGATTAGAGGCACATTGAGACACATTGAGTTCACCATGGTCTCAGTTTCCCAGCTGCCACCCTCTTTGGGTCACAGTCTGTATACAGTGTGTGTTAGTCACTCAGTCGTGTCTGACTCTTTGTAACCCTGTGGACTGTAATCCACCACGCTCCTCTGTCCATGGGATTCTCCAGGCAAGAATACTGGAGTGGGTTGCCATTTCTTCCCCTAGAGGATCTTTCCCATCCAGGGATGGAACCCATGTCTCCTGCATTGGCAGGCGGAGTCTTTACCACTCTGCTACCTGGGAAGTTCAGTACAGTTTGTGAGTATTCCATTTCTCATTCAAATATTATCCTTTAAGTACAAAGGTTCATTCTCTCCAAGTTTGCTGAGATCCCTTTTAATGAGCTTTCTGTTTGTGTTTTTTTTTTTTTATTTTTTTTAAATTTTATTTTACTTTATTTTACTTTACAATACCGTATTGGTTTTGCCATACATTGACATGAATCCACCATGGGTGTATATTAGCTCCCAATCCCGAATCCCCCTCCCACCTCCCACCCCACATCATCTCTCTGACTCATCCCTGTGCACCAGCTCCAAGCATCCTGTATCCTGTACCGAACATAGGCTTGTGCTTCGTTCTTACATGTTAGTTTACATGTTTCAATGCCATTCTCCCAAATCATCCCACCCTCTTCCTCTCCCCTAGAGTCCAAAAGTCCTTTCTATACATTTGTGTCTCTTTTGCTGTCTCACATACAGGGTCATCACTGCCATCTTTCTATATTCCATATATATGTGTCAGTATACTATATTGGTGTTTTTCTTTCTGGCTTACTTCACTCTGTATAATAATGGAGTATTACTCAGCCATTAAAAAGAATTCATTTGAATCAGTTCTAATGAGATGGATGAAATTGGAACCTATTTTTTTTTTTGGCCATGCTGCTTGGGGGATCTTAGTTTCCCAACCAGGGATCAAACCCAGGCCTTTAGCAGTGGAAGCAAGGAGTACTAAGCACTGGACTGCTAGGGAATTAATTACCTCCACAGTTTTTTTTTTTTAACATGATTCATAAAGAATGTATTTTTAAGTTACTGCAAATTTAAAATTTAGTAAATGGAGGGATTTTAAGAATCACATTTTAAATATACATATAAGTTACCATGTTAAGAGAGATAATTTCTGGAATTCCCTATTTGATAGAGAAATTCTGTGTAGGTTATTAATATTAATCTACTTTGCTCAGTGAAAATCTAAGTGTTTAAAATTAGGCTTTATAATCTTTTCTTAATTAGGTCAAATGAAATTCTGAACACTCAGAGTTAGAAATTGGGTATGTTATACAGGGAGATGAAGGGTTATAGTCTTTTATGATGCATTCTATCTGACCCTAACACATTATGGACCCCTTCTACTTGTTACTTTGGCAGCATTTGTGAGTATAATAATTTGGAATTAATGTTTGAAAATTATTACACATATTCAGAAATATCTGAAATACAGTCAGATTTAGTCAACTTGTTTTGAAGCAACATATTCATCTTGAGCAAATGCCTATGAATTCTCATTTTTCTGAATTCTGGTGGTTATTTTTAAGTTATACTACTTACATTTCATAACTGTCATATAACAGTTATTTAGGAGGTTAAATCTAAATCAATTTGGTTTGGTGAATGTGTATGATACAGTACAATGTTGATGAAATTACATTGTCTTAATATAAAATTAACTTGATATTTTGCTGAGTGAATGAGATATACTTTATAATATATCAAAAGAAATTGTTTTGTAGTTAAAACCAATAGATCTTTACAATGTATAAAATAGAAGAGTACCATCTTGGAAAGCATAATTAACTCATTCTAACCATTATATTTCATTTCAGTTCTATTCCAAAATGCTGAAGCAGTAATGTATTTATTTGTATTCTAATAACTTAGTAAAATTAAAGAATATTCTCATAGTACGTATCTTAATCTAAATTCGCTTCTGACATGAAGGGAATCTGGCTAAATGCTTATTATAAGGTCCCAGTATTTTAAGAAAAGCATATCAGAATGTTAAAACCTAACACTCTGGAGTCCAGAAACATGGGTTTACCATTTACTCGTGTAAGCCCAGGGCAATTTACATATTACCCTAAATCACAATTTCCTTAGATAATGAAAACACCTTGAGGACAGGGATTAAATCTATTTTATCCTGGTGGCTCAGATGGTAAAGAATCCACCTGCAATGCAAGAGACCTGTTTTGATCTCTGGATCCAGAAGATCCCCTCAAGAAGGAAATGGCAACCCACTCCAGTTTTCTTGCCTGTGAAATCTCATGGACAGAGAAGCCTGGAGGGCTACAGACCGTGGAGTCATGAAGAGTCAGACATGACTAAGCAGCTAAGCACCTTTACTGTCGTATTCACAGTGCCTGGCACATAGCAAACACTCAATAAATGCTGAATGAATTAACGAATGGATACCTGTACCTCATGACTCTTGAAAAGATTCAGTTAAAAATAAATAGTTAAAAAATTTGAAATAGGTAAATAAATACACGTGTATGTATGGATGAGTGTTGTTGTTGTTGTTTCATTGCTAAGTCATGTCTTGAATCTTTTGTGACTGCCTGGACTGTAGCCCACCAGGCTCTTCTGTCCATGGGATTTCACAGGCAAGAATACGGAAGTGGGTTGCCATTTCCTTGCCCAGGGGCTCTTCCCGACCCAGGGATCGAACCCCTGCATCTCCTGCTTGGCAGGTGGATTCTTTACTACTGAGCCACCAGGAAAGCCCTTAGCAGAGTATATGATATATTTAATTGCTCAATTAACAGAAGTTATATCCTGATTCTTCTATGTCAACTCTAAGGATAAGTATTTTAAATAACCCCAAATGTAGGAATGTTTTTTGCCTATGTCAAAATTAAGTACAAGAAGTGATCAGGATTAGCAATTAATTTGGTTGTTTATCTTTTTGAGTATAACTTGAAATAATGTTTACAAACCCTCTAAACCAGTCAACACGTTTTGTACTGAGATAAATTCTCCTCCTCCAAATCAGATGCCGTAAGACTTAAAATGTCTACAAGATAATTGTACATTTTATATCTGGGATTTGGACAGCTTTTCTGGATTTCAGACTAATATGAAAAATGTAACACTCATCCAATTTCTGAGATTTGTCTTAACTATGCAGATCAAGTAATAGTGCTTTTCAGAAAGGAAATGAAGTGGCTTTAAGAGAAACTTGAAGAATAATCCTGAAAAAGCTCTTGATGCAGCTGTTCTATCATGTGTAACAAACATCTGAATTTACTTCCTGAATGTGCTCATTATTTGAGCTGCATATCACATAAGGAACATAGCTTTCATGAATGCTCCCTGGGAATTATGAGTCACAGATATGTTTGTAGCTTCTTTATATCCATTAAATTGAAATAGAAAACTTTAGGTTTCATATTTGGGAAGGGGTTAATTTGTCAAAAGCAATGCCGTTATACCTTTGGATATCTTACAAGGCAGAAATCATCGTTTTCCCTTGAGAAGACATCCAATGAAAACAGTAGCAATTGATTTCAAAGAGGGAAGAATTTGGGTTCTTTACTCATGGTCAGAATTTTGTTGAGGGCACCATCTTCCAGTGGGGTAGTGAAGTTAAAAGCCATTCATTCATTCATTCAATAGCATTGGACAAGCATCATATTAAAATGCTTTTAAATTATTTAATTGAAATTAACTTTCATATGTGAACTGTGAACTCCCTGATGTTCAAGCTGGCTTTAGAAAAGGCAGAGGAACCAGAGATCAAATTGCCAACATCCGCTGGATCATGGAAAAAACAAGAGAGTTCCAGAAAAATATCTACTTCTGCTTTATTGACTATGCCAAAGCCTTTGACTGTGTGGATCACAATAAACTGTGGAAAATTCTGAAAGAGATGGGAATACCAGACCACCTAACCTGCCTCTTGAGAAATCTGTATGCAGGTCAGGAAGCAACAGTTAGAACTGGACATGGATCCACAGACTGGTTCCAAATAGGAAAAGGAGTACATCAAGGCTGTATATTGTCACCCTGCTTATTTAACTTCTATGCAGAGTACATCATGAGAAACGCTGGACTGGAAGAAACACAAGCTGGAATCAAGATTGCTGGGAGAAATATCAATAACCTCAGATATGCAGATGACACCACCCTTATGGCAGAAAGTGAAGAGGAGCTCAAAAGCCTCTTGATGAAAGTGAAAGAGGAGAGCGAAAAAGTTGGCTTAAAGCTCAACATTCAGAAAACGAAGATCATGGCATCTGGTCCCATCACTTCATGGGAAATAGATGGGGAAACAGTGGAAACAGTGTCAGACTTTATTTTTACTGAACTGAACTGAACTTTCAAGGAGTGGTTATCTTTATGAGAAGATCATCCCCTTCAATCAGGCTCCTGGCTTAGGTATGGGAGCATGTGTGGAGCTGTGATATCGACTGAGTCAGCCCTGCTAGTCCTTGAGAGGAAGATGACATTCTGTTGCACAAAGCATTGTGCTCGGTGCTGGGGAGGGACAACGGTGAATCGCTTTTACCACTAGAGGTTGTGTATAGATCTCTAGATCTCATGGGATTCCCTGGTGACTCGGTGGTAAAGAATCCTCTTTCCAATGCAGGGGATGCAGATTTGATCACTGGGTTGGGAAGTTCCCCTGGAGAAGGAAACAGCAACCCACTCCAGGATTCTTGCCTGGGAAGTCCTATGGACAGAGGGGCCTGGTGGGCTACAGTCCACAGGGTCACAAAGAGTAGGACAGGACTTAGTGACTAAACAGCGACAATTAGATCCCAATAGAATAGTGGGCAAATTGCAATTGCTACCCAGTTCTGATTGTGTCTTGATCACTTCCTCTTAAAAGAATTTCAGACATTTTGTACTTATTTTTAAGATGATGGCAGAATCCTTGATGTGACCTACAATGTCACTTGTTATGTTTTAGGGTCCACCTGCCCCTCTAGACTCAGCTCTCACAGTTCTCTGCCTTGCCACCTAAATTCTAGACATGCCCATTTCAGATCAATTCATGTGTACTCTCTCAGACAGCAGAGTCTCTGCCTCTGTCTTCTCTCTTTCCATCAAATTCAGCTTAAATTCTTACTTCACATCTTAGAAAAATGTGTCACTTTCTCAGGGAATCCTCCCTTAATAGGCTAAAATTTCATTATACCATGTACCTCCTTTGAACATATACTATATTTAAATTTTGCATTTACTTAAGCATTTATTTGATTATTTTCCTCACCAGCTAAACTTTAAAGACCATGAGGGCAAAGACAGTTCCTGCTTTTAGTCATTTTATCTCCAGTGCCTGGGACAGTGCCTGACACATAGATACTCAAAAACATTTTCTCAATGGGTAAAGGGATAAATGAATGAATGAATAACACAATATACAAACAAAATGCTATATTCCATAAAAAAGTTTGGGACTCTGGAACTCCCAAGGCACTATGGGAGTTCAGAGGAATAAATGAATTTCCCAAATAACTAACATAGGATACTTGAAAGTAACAACTATGGCTGCATTCTGTAAAGGTACAGAGTGAAAATCTTGCCATATCAGATTGGATGATGCAAGCCCTGGCATTCCACAATTACTGAGCATCTGTCCTATATCGGGCACTCTAGTAGGCACTTCAGTGAACCACTCAGATAAGAATTATACTCCTCATCATTAGTTTATAGTTCTGGTGCTGATTCTATCGGTCCAAACAGTGACCGTGGAATTCTCATTTTAAAAAGTCTCTCTGAAATTACATTTTTGTCCTTTGGAAGAACTACTTAATTTGCTGGTATTTCATTTGAGGAGCCCTGGGCCTTGATTATTATTGGGCAATGGCATTAGGGTCCTGAGAGGTTACCCTTAGTAACTCTCTGCTGTTGACAGGGTGAAAAGTGTTAAAACTGCCATGGAAATCATCACATCTTCAAACCACTTAAACCTGTCTTGCTAATGAAAGTCTGCCATGCCCGGCCTATGTCAGTCCCTAGGGCAATCTATAGGAGGAAGAGTCCCCAAGTGTGGATGAATTCCAGCCCTGCTGGGGAAGGGCTGGGGGAGCCTGGCTGTGTCTCTCAGGGCTCCTGAGGCACTTTGGCTTCTGTCTTCATCTCATGCAGGCTTTCTAGACTATTTGGAGGAGACAGCTGTCTTGATCTTGACCTTTCATTCACTTCCACTTAATAGGTGCTTCTTTTTTTTCCGTCATCTTTTGATAAATGTCCTGGAGTTCCACAGCCCTGCCCATGCTCTGCCAGTGACGTCACCCCATGGTGGTTATAGCTCTGTAGCTACTGGTGAAGACCTTTCTTGGAAAAGGGACCAGGCCCAGTAGG
This sequence comes from Cephalophus harveyi, assembly GCA_006410635.1. Taxonomy (NCBI): domain Eukaryota; kingdom Metazoa; phylum Chordata; class Mammalia; order Artiodactyla; family Bovidae; genus Cephalophus; species Cephalophus harveyi. The sequence continues at coordinate 290,938 of SJYT01008006.1, forward strand.
CTCTGTGCCAGCTGTGTCCAACTTCCTCCATAAACCCACAGTTGTTGGGATGTTCTCTGCAGCGCAGATCACTTCTTCTTTAATCACTGGTAATAATGAAGTTTTTGTCATATTAAAGGGGAAAGAAGAGAAGCGATTGAGAATAGTTTGAGAGGATGACTGTGTTGTCCCTCAGGTCCAGCGACAAGAGGACTACAATGGGTAGCTTTCAGAACTACATATGGTCTTCCTTCCGAGGGAGTTGATTAAGCGACTCCGGATGAAATTGAAATCCTGTGATTTGACCTTTGTCTGGCCTGGGAGGGCTGCAATTCGCATAACAATTTCCTTTTGTTCTTTGTTTGGAGTTATTAATCCAACATGAGCCTCGAATTAATCAGGGGTAGTGCCTAGCTCCATTTCTAATTCACAGCTCCACTGCTTGTGTCTTTTTTAATTAAGGCCGAATGATAGCAAGCCTGACCTCTGATTGCCACACTGGCTAACCACACATTGAGGGATGAAGAGGCTAAACAGGCAGAAGGAGATTACGTCAAGGTTTCACTTAATTGTTTTCTTCCTTTAAGTAAAGAGCACTGACTGAACCTTGTTAATTCTGGCCTGGGAGAGCTCCTTTTACATGTGTTACTTGTCTTGACTTTGGGATGCGGTGGAGAGAAATTCAAGTTCTTGTTAGTACCCTCAGGTATAATGACCAAAGGGATTACCCAAGTCACTGTTGCAATTATAGATTGAAACTCTTCATGGAAGATGGGAAGTTGGTGCATCATGGGGCCCACGTCAGAGAACTTTGACCCTTGGTTGCCTGTACATTGGGGCTTCCCTGGTGACTCAGATGGTTAAGAGTCTCCCTGCAATGCAGGAGACCTGGGTTCAATCCCTGAGTTGGGAAGATCCCCACTCCAGTATTCTTGCCTAGAGAACTCCATGGACAGAGGAGCCTGTCAGGCTATAGTCCATGGGGTCACAAAGAGTCCAACATGACTGAGCAATGAACACTTTCACACTTTACCTATACAGGGGTTGATACCTCTGAAGCTCTAAGGACTGTTCAACATTGCTCAGTCAAAACTGTAAAATGAATAAATTGTAAATGTGTCTAATGTGACTTAGATTATTCTAGAATTCAGTATCATATGGTTCTGTCTTCTACTTCATTGGAAAGGATGTAATTACTAGAAGGACCTAATTATAGTTTAGCTTTACCAAGTAGGCTTTGCTACAGTGTAGAACCCAGGATGTATCATGTGGAATTTTAGTAATAACTTTTTCCCTTTGGTAAAAGTTATTAATTGCCTCCATTCCTTCAACTGCTTCTCATGTTTTAGATGGGAAATATGATATACAGATATAGATCAAATTATAAGTAAAATTGAACTCCAATTTACTATGCACCTCCCTGGAAGAAAATGGCTCCTTATAGAAAATCAGCTCTGAGACTCGAAATCATTTAATTAACCACTGTTCCAGTGAATTTAAGATCTCTGTACAACTCCACAGGTAACTTATTCCTCCCTCCAAATGTCTGACTAATCTGGAAGAAACTGACTCTTCATTACCCTAGAGTTCAAGCTTGGGCAGAAGTGTAGAGTGAAGTAAATACGACAGCCTAATTGGTGCATGGTATTTTCCTTTGTGAGACTCAGGTTTTCGAATAAACAAACAAGCAGTGGGAAGTGTGACCAGGTAGTCTATATAGTTCCTTTCATCTTTAAACTGTAATTCTGTTTACATATTACATCAAATCCCAGGTTTGGTCATTTATTTCACTGATCTTTGTTTTGTCTGTCTACGAAAATAGTAGGCTTCCACTGGCTAGTTCAGTTCAGTTCAGTCACTCAGTCGTGTCCAACTCTTTGGGACCCCATGAATCGCAGCACGCCAGGCCTCCCTGTCCATCACCAACTCCCGGAATTCACTCAGACTCACGTCCATCAAGTCCATGATGTCGTGTCTGACTCTTTGCGACCCCATGGACTGTAGCCTGCCAGGCTTCTCCGTCCATGGGATTTTCCAAGCAAGAATACTGGAGTGGGTTACCATTTCCTTCTCCAGGGGATCTTCCCAACCCAGGGATCGAACCCGGGTCCTGACCCAGGGATCGAACCCGGGTCTCCTGCATTGGAAGGAGGCACTTTAACCTCTGAGCCACCAGGGAAGCCCAATGCAGGAAAGTGAAAAGTGAAAGTGAAGTCGCTCAGTTGTGTCTGACTCTTCGCGACCCCATGGACTGCAGCCCACCAGGCTCCTCCATCCATGGGATTTTCCAGGCAAGAACACTGGAGTGGGGTGCCATTGCCTTCTCCTAGGCAGACCTTTGTTGGCAAAGTAATGTCTCTGCTTTTCAATATGCTATCTAGCTAGAGATGTATGTATATTTTCTACAGAATTAAAGTCTGGGTAATGTTTTAAATTTAAACGTATTATTGTGTTTCAAACTGACCTCCTCTTATGGTTGCACTCAGTGTTACATTGTTTTTGTTGATATGTGAATCCTGCCAGGCTCCTCTCTTCATGAACTGTTATGGAATTCTACAGACAAAAGTGCTGGAGTGGGTAACCATTCCTTTCTCCAGGGGATCTTCCAGGGATTTAACCCAACCTGGGTCCCTTGCATTGCAGGAGAAGCCCATATTGTTCTTATTGATGTGTGAATTAAGAATTATCTGTGAAAAAGGATACAGTAAAGAATAGAATTCAATTTGTAGAGGAAAGAACACTGAACTAGAAGTTAGGGAACCTTAGGTCAGGTCATAGCGCTGTCTTTACTTGCTGTGTGCCCTAAAGTGTTTATGTCTTATTTCCAACTTAGGCAGAATTAGGAAGAATAAACCCGAGTTTTCTTCCAACTTTGACTTTCTATAATTCTGGTAGTTTTTATTATGATTAGGACTTTGAGTCCGATACATCACATGTATTGAATGTTGTGCTTTTACATTATAGAATATTTTCAGCTCTTTATCAATAGATACATAAAAATACAGGTAACATTTCTAAGCAAATGATTAAAAAAGAAAAAAAACAGCAACAAAATTCAGGAAAATGTATTTTCATCTGCATTTTAAAATCTAATTTTTGACTTTTAGAATAACAGGCAGTGAAAGTGACCAATGAGATTGGGCTGAAAATATCTTTGTCAAAGAATATAGGAAGATAAAAGGAGATGGGGATGTGAAGAGAGGTTTAATAGGATGAGGATGATTTGAGCATATTTATAGGTTAAGAAGAATGATTTGATAGAACAGAAGATACACTCAAGATGAGGAGAATTGATGAAGCAATATCCCAATGTGAGGTGAGCTGAATGGATTCAAACTGCTGGTGGTGGTGGTAGGGTTAACTTCAAATAGAGGGCGAAGGACCCTCCCGTGACCCTGCAGAGACATTGATTAGGTGCATTGCAGAAGTGATGTGTGTATGGATGGGGCAGGTAGTACCTATCTAAGGGAAGTGAGGTCATCTGAATGTGGTGGGGCGGTTTGTTAAATAGAGAGGTAAAGGTTTGAGGCAGCTACGAAAGGGAGTGAGAGGAGCTGAGAAAAGCAACTCAAGGAATCTTGAATAGGCTTCAAGCCCAAGTGTATGTGGGCTTCTGGCAAGGGTCTGTGCTGTTGTATAATTTTCTCTGGCTGTGTTCAGCTGCCCCAGGAGGTTGGGGGGTGGGAGGGGTGATGAGTTTCAGAAAAGGCAGACTGTATACTTCACTGGGGAATCTCCTGGGAAAGAGATGCACAGGGGTAAAGAGGAACTAATATGCCTTGGTGCATTGATCATATTAATTCCCCAATTTTGAAAGATGAAAACAATTTTTGACAGTTTGAAGAGAAAGAGACAGAGGCTACAGGAAGCTAGATAATGCCTTGAAGTCAAATGTTCTTGTCTCTACACTCTATATCGTCATTTAATAGTTGAACACTTCCCGTTTCATTGTTGCCATCAAAATTATTGGATTGAGTCATTCAAAGGATTATATAGATGAGAACTTGTAAGGAAATTCAAAAGTAAACCTTGATTTTACTTTATGAGTAAATTTTGAGTAGATTTTGCTTATGGTAGATTTTGAGTTATGAGTAGAGTTTGCTTTATCAGTTCAGTTCAGTCGCTCAGTCATGTCCGACTCTTTGCGACCCCATGAATCGCAGCACGCCAGGCATCCCTGTTCATCACCATCTCCCGGAGTTCACTCAGACTCACGTCCATCGAGTCCATGATGCCATCTGCCATCTCATCCTCGGTCGTCCCCTTCTCCTCCTGCCCCCAATCCCTCCCAGTATCAGAGTCTTTTCCAATGAGTCAACTTTTCTCATGAGCTGGCCAAAGTACTGGAGTTTCAGCTTTAGCATCATTCCTTCCAAAGAAATCCCAGGGTTGATCTCCTTCAGAATGGACTGGTTGGATCTCCTTGCAGTCCAAGGGACTCTCAAGAGTCTTCTCCAACACCACAGTTTTGCTTTATGGTAGAGGTCAAACCCATGGAAAATCTAGAAGCAGAATTTACCATATATTTATGGACACCAATCTTTGGCTTTCAGTACGGTGTCACTGCCTTTTGCTCTTTTCCCCTCTTGGCTGAGATTCAAGCAATAATTTTAACCTTTGGAAAAGGCTGGTAGCCCTATGCAAGTCAAGATATTATTGCCACATTTCCAAACTGTGGATGCCAAACTCTTTGGGGTTGTGATACACCCAGATGGTCTTCATTTTTTGCATTTCTGCAAATGTTATTACCAAATACAACAATTTTTCCTCCAAAGTCATTAGAGCCCATTTGGCACCTTCTCTAGTCTGTCCTACTTGTTACCTTTTAATTACTTTGTGAGAGGATCTAGTGGTCTTGTTGTTGCTGAGGGCCAAATGACCAAGGGGTTAATGGTTTTCCTGTCCCTGGCCAATTGGTTTTTAGTCAGTAGTTTTTTATGGGAAAGTCCAGGGACCATTAGTTTTCAAGTATGTACAGCTGTACTCTTTACAATTGCTAGTCCATAAGCAAATGTGGACTTACTTTTTGTGTACAATTTTTTTTTCTCCCTGATTGGTTATGCCATTTATGAATGATTCTTGATGCAAAACATGGCATTGGACTCTATTTTATTATTTGGATTCCATATTTCATAGGATGCTGTCATCTTGATTTAGACAAGGCACAAGAGTACACACCTCCTGCCACTAGTGACAAATTGTTCTTGTGTAGCAAAATATCAAATCTCACCTACCGCGTATTAGCTGTACCAGTCTCCATACATTGGCATAGGTGCTGCTGATCCTCATTGTAAAATCAGTGACCGGTTGGCCTTGATCTTTTTCTGTTGCCTGCTCTGTTCTTTTGGACATAAGGTAGAGATTACTATTAATGGTTCTTTCAGT
>SJYT01008006.1:298801-301934 GCA_006410635.1 Cephalophus harveyi
TCAAAATGATTCTCTGTTTTTTTGACCCTTTGCAGGAAATCAGATAAGCTTTCCAATTTACATGTGTACCGCAACTGAGACAAGATACAAATTAGTTTACTATAGCAAACTTTCAACAAGAGTCTTCTCCCAGGAACTTATTACTGGATAAGGTCAAATGACAGCATACTGCATTGTTATTAAAAGCTGGAACCTCATTCTGAAGTTTGTGAAACTAAGGTTACTCTTGGCAATGGCAGAGACTAAATGTGCTGTTGTGTACTAGAAATCCACTTTGAAACAGACAGATGATATGGTCTCTTGTTATCTGAAAATGAACTTTTTTTTCATTTAAACTGTGAAGCCTTTTTAATCTTTAAAGGGACATGATCTCAATACTTTTTTTAAAATGAAGAATTTTAGTAAGTTACATAGTTATACAGAGAATGAGTTGTGGCAAGGAAGTCAACACAGCTCAGAATAACTTTCTTTACAGAAAGTATTTGCATTCTAAGGATCCCCGTGTCCTTTTTTTCATCTGTCTGTAGAGTCAGTCCATCCAACCCCTATTCTCAGCTTAGCAGAGTCACATATGGAATTTAATTTCTTTATAAAGGCTTTGATTGATTATATGCTGAGAAGGTAAAGAAATGAAAATGAGAAAACTGTTTAGCATGTGCAGAAGCATATTTTTGTTCTTTTGAGATAAAACAGGATTCTTTAACCACAAAATATGTTAATCTAGCACGGGAATGCAATTATCACCAGATGAGATGGCAATAGCTACTTCCTTACCAGGATAACTGGCGTTAATAGACAGTGAAGAAGGGTGCATTTACCTGATGGATTTAGGAAGGATTTGGCACTTCCCTAATACCTAAGTGTCTCGTGGCTTCAATCCTGACTTACTGTTGCTTGCTCAAGGACTTAGGTTCCCCCTCTTAGAAGGTAACTTCTAATATTCTGCCCTGAAAAAGTGGTTCAAAATGGATGCAGAGGAAAGAGTGCCACCTGCTGATTTGTCATCCTAAAGCAATTCTGATTTCCTTGGAGGTTTCTCAGACAAGATCTAGGAAAGCCTGATACTATTTAGGTCAGAAATGACAAGGACGAAGCCTAGAGTGGTGAGGCTATAGGTCTATGAGTTGTCTGGTAGATTAAGAGGAATTGAAGGATTGATTGCAAAATATTATCATTCAGTTCAAAATACTCAATATTGTGGGTCTTAAAACATTCAAAATTCATTTCATCAAGTTTTCACATTTTTCTTCTTACTAGTTACAGGGAAACTTGTGGACAATAGGAAGTGACTTCTTTGTCTTATGAAATTTCCTTGTCTGGAATTAACTTCTGGACTCTTCTCAGAGTGCAAAACATGTCTAATAAAAGCCACTTTGTGATAGTGGAAGTTGCTCTCATGAACATGACTTTTTCTTCATTCTGTTTTGTAAGGAAACATGCTTCTTTCTTGTTGCCTGTGACACTATCAAAGAAGACTGCTTAAAGTAAAGTAAAATAAAAAGATGTATTAACTTGTCCCTAAATGCATTTGCAAATTAAGCTTGTAGAAATTCACCATTTCTGTTTTCCCTGCTGAAGTTTGCAATCAGGGAAATTTTATAAGTTTTAAAACAATAATTGATATGTAATTGCTCACAAAATATTGGGAAGTTAGGAGAAGTAATCTATGTCTAAGAAAGACATGAATTTCTAGCTGGTGAATGCAAACTGAAGTAAGCCCCAGGAAGAATCTTCAATTGAATGTGATTCTGACATCATATAGATCAGTGTACTTTTTTATTGGCACATTGGTAGCATTTTGTATCGGTTTGACCACACCTGGTTAATTGATAGGAGAAAACACTGTTTTTCTGAGTTAAATGACAGAGGGAATGGTCCCTAATAATACCCAGTCTTTAAAAATGACAGCAAATAAACTATAATTTTAAAAATTGACCAAGATAACTTTAAAAATTATACTAATTTTAAGTATAAATTTAAGTATCAGGGTGGGCTGATGCATGCAAATTGACCAAGATAACTTTACAAATTATACTTATTTAAGTATAAATTTAAGTATCAGGGTGGGCTGATGCATGCTTATCCAAAGTGAAACTCATCACATATTGCAGCTTATTTATCCTTAATTGTTACTTGAGGACAGAGAAGAGAGGCAAAAAGCAAAGGAGAAAAGGAAATATATAAGCATCTGAATGCAGAGTTCCAAAGAAAAGCAAGAAGAGATAAGAAAGCCTTCTTCAGCGATCAATGCAAAGAAATAGAGGAAAACAACAGAATGGGAAAGACTAGCGATCTCTTCAAGAAAATTAGATACCAAGGGAACATTTCATGCAAAGATGGGCTTGATAAAGGACAGAAATGGTATGATCCTAACAGAAGCAGAAGATATTAAGAAGAGGTGGCAAGAATACATGGAAGAACTGTACAAAAAAGATCTTCACGACCCAGATAATCATGATGATGTGATCACTCATCTAGAGCCAGACATCTTGGAATGTGAAGTCAAGTGGGCCTTAGAAAGCATCACTACGAACAAAGCTAGTGGAGGTGATGGAATTCCAGTTGAGCTGTTTCAAATCCTGAAAGATGATGCTGTGAAAGTGCTGCACTCAATCTGCCAGCAAATTTGGAAAACTCAGCAGTGGCCACAGGACTGGAAAAGGTCAGTTTTCATTCCAATTCCAAAGAAAGGCAATGCAAAAGAATGCTCCAATTACCGCACAATTGCACTCATCTCACATGCTAGTAAAGTAATGCTCAAAATCCTCCAAGCCAGGCTTCAGCAATACGTGAACCGTGAACTCCCTGATGTTCAAGCTGGCTTTAGAAAAGGCAGAGGAACCAGAGATCAAATTGCCAACATCCGCTGGATCATGGAAAAAGCAAGAGAGTTCCAGAAAAACATCTACTTCTGCTTTATCGACTATGCCAAAGCCTTTGACTGTGTGGATCACAATAAACTGTGGAAAATTCTGAAAGAGATGGGAATACCAGACCACCTAACCTGCCTCTTGAGAAATCTGTATGCAGGTCAGGAAGCAACAGTTAGGACTGGACATGGAACAACAGACTGGTTCCAAATAGGAAAAGGAGTGCGTCAAGGCTGTATATTGTCACCCTGCTTATTTAACTT
>SJYT01008006.1:302531-333170 GCA_006410635.1 Cephalophus harveyi
TCAAAAAAAAAAAAAAAAAAAAAAGAATATATATATATATATATATATATATATATATATATAAAATTTTTTTTTTTTGGAAATAAAAAAACAAAAAAAAAAAAAAAAAAAAAAAAAAAAAAAAAAAAAAAAAAATATATATATATATATATATATATATATATATATATATAATCCTTTTCTTTTGGAGAAATAAAAAGACATAAATGGAAAGAAAAAATAAGAAAATATAGTCACAAAGCATTTATTTGTAGTGTTAGCAAAATGAAACATATTTTCCAATCTTTAAAAAATAGGAAACTGTTATCATGTCATTGATATGAGTGATCATGGTGGCTATTTTTATTTAGGTGAGATGAATCTGCATGTTTGTGTGTACACATACATGTCAGCTTGTACACATATGCAGTATAAGGAACACTATTTTCTATTTTTGTATGTTAGTTGCTTAGTCGTGTCTGACTCTGTTACCCCATGGACTGCAGCCGGCCAGGCTCTTCTGTCCATAGTATTTCCCAGGCAAGAATACTGGCATGGGTTGTCATTTCCTTTGCCAGGCAATCTTTCCAACCCATGGATCGAACCCAGGTCTCTCACATTGTAGGCAGATTCTTTATCATCTGAGCCACAGAGGAATTTGACTAATTTCTGTAGCTGTTTTGTAAATAAGCAAACCTGCCCATGTATAAATAACTCCACCATATTATAGACTGTTTTCTAAATAGAACACTTTATTGCTATATCCTTGTTATGATTTTCCCACTGATATGTCTTTTGGTTTTAAATGGTAGCTGAATGAGGTGATGGCTATATATTTGTTGTTGTTTATTTATTTATTTATTTATTTAATACTAATGTATTTATTTGAATCCTCTGGATCTTACTTGTGGCACCTGGAATTGGGATCTTTAGTTGCAGCATTCAACTGCTGTCTTCTTTACCTACATTTTTTTTTTTTTCTTATAGGAATCATACCTCTTAGGATACACTTTAATTTCATCACTGATGGTTACTTCATTCTTGTATTTCTTCCCAAACACATACACACAGTCATTCGTTTTACACATATTAATATTTATTATTTATTTATTCAGTACCTGTGTGTTCCAGCATTGTTCCAGGGATGTATCATGGGATACACTGTGTATTAAGGAACAAAACCAACAGAGATCATTGCCCCTGGAGAACCACATTGTAGTAGGGACAGAGGTGTAAAAGTAATAAGCAGATCTTGACTCTGAAAACTTTGACAAATGTACTGAGTAATAGTGGTGATGGTGAAGTCGCTCAGTCGTGTCCGACTCTTTGCGACCCCATGGACTGTAACCTACTAGGCTTCTCCATCCACGGGATTCTCCAGGCAAGAATACTGGAATGGATTGCCATTTCCTTCTCCAGGGGATCTTCCCGACCCAGGGATCGAACCCTGGTCTCCCACATTGGAGGCAGACGCTTTAACCTCTGAGCCACCAGGGAAGTAATAGTAGTTGTTCAGTATGTTTTGAAGTTGTTTTAATGTAAGGAAGTACATGGAAAATAGTTCTATTTCTGCAGTGGTAAACTGCATCCAAGGTTTCAACTACATTTTGATGATTGAATGAAGGTGAGGAAAATTCCAAGTGATGGGGACATACTAGAGATTAGACCATTTCTTCTTTGGAAGAACACTGCTGCTGCTGCTACTGTCGCTTCAGTTGTGTTGGACTCTGTGCGATCCCGTAGATGGCAGCCCGTCAGGCTTTCCCGTCCCTGGGATTCTCCAGGCAAGAATACTGGAGTGGGTTGCCATTTCCTTCTCCAATGCATGAAAGTGGAAAGTGAAAATGAAGTCGCTCAGTCATGTCCAACTCTTGGCAACCCCATGGACTGCAGCCTACCAGGGTCCTCCATCCATGGGATTTTCCAGGCAAGAGTACTGGAGTGGGTTGCCATTGCCTTCTCCATTGGAAGAACACAAGACCCACAAAATAATTCCTGAAAGAAATACCAACTTTGCTCATTGTTCCTTCTGTAACTCTTCAATGCTTTTATCTTATAAGATCTTTTTAGTGGAATATTTTGCTGTTGTTCAGTCACTCACTCATGTCTGACTCTTTGTGACCCCATGGACTGCAGCAAGCCAGGCTTCCCTGCCCTTCACCATCTCCTGGAGCTTGCTCAAACTCATGTCCATTGAGTCAGTGATGCCATCCTCTCATCCTCTGTCACCCCCTTCTCCTTCTGCCTTCAATCTTTCCCAGAGTTATGGTTTTTTTAAATGAGTTGGCTTTTCAAAACAGGTGGCCTAATTATTGGAGCTCGGCTTCATCATCAGTCCTTCCAATGAATATTCAGTATTGATTTCCTTTAGGATTGACTAGTTTGATCTCCTTGCTGTCCAAGGGACTCTCAAGAGTCTTCTCCAACATTACAGTTCAAAGGCATCAATTCTTTGGCACTCAGCCTTCTTTATGGTCCAACTCTTATATCCATATATGACTACTGGAAAAACCATAGCTTTGACTACGGACCTTTGTTGGCAAAGTAATGTTGCTGCTGCTGCTGCTGCTAAATTGCTTCAGTCGTGTCCGATTCTGTGCGACCCCATAGACAGCATCCCACCAGGCTCCCCTGTCCCTGGGATTCTCCAGGCAAGAACACTGGATTGGGTTGCCATTTCCTTCTCTAATGCATGAAAGGGAAAAGTGAAAGTGAAGTTGCTCAGTCGTGTCCAACTCTTAGTGACCCCATGGACTGCAGCCTACCAGGCTTCTCTGTCCATGGGATTTCCAGGCAAGAGTACTGGAGTGGGTTGCCATTGTCTTCTCCGAAAGTAATGTTAGGGGAAGTTATTAAGGATGAATGGGAACACAATACCATTTGACCAAACAAGTATTTTGAAACATTCTAAATAAAATAAGATGTGATATCTCTAGCTTATAAAGTTTTAAATTCTAAGACATTTTTGATTACATACATAGGCTATCTTTATTTTGGGGGGCTCCAAAATCACTGCAGATGGTGACTGCAGCCATGATATTAAAAGACGCTTACTCCTTGGAAGGAAAGTTATGACCAACCTAGTTCAGTTCAGTTCAGTCGCTCAGTCGTGTCCGACTCTTTGCGACCCCATGAATCACAGCACTCCAGGCCTCCCTGTTCATCACTATCTCCTGGAGTTCACTCAGACTCACGTCCATCGAGCCCATGATGCCATCCAGCCATCTCATCCTCGGTCGTCCCCTTCTCCTCCTGCCCCCAATCCTTCCCAGCATCAGAGTCTTTTCCAATGAGTCAACTCTTCCCATGAGGTGGCCAAAGCATTGGAGTTTCAGCTTCAACATCAGTCCTTCCAATGGGACACCCAGGACTGATCTCCTTCAGAATGGACTGGTTGGATCTCCTTGCAGTCCAAGGGACTCTCAAGAGTGTTTTCCATCACCACAGTTCAAAAGCATCAATTCTTTGGTGCTCAGCTTTCTTCACAGTCCAACTCTCACATCCATACATGACCACCGGAAAAACCATAGCCTTGACTAGACAGACCTTTGTTGGCAAAGTAATGTCTTTGCTTTTGAATATACTATCTAGGTTGGTCATAACTTTTTTTCCAAGCAGTAGACAGCTTGTTAAAAAGGAGAGACATGAGGATGAGATGGCTGGATGGCATCACCGACTCGATAGACATGAGTTTGGGTGAACTCCGGGAGTTGGTGATGGACAGGGAGGCCTGGCGTGCTGTGATTCATGGGGTCGCAGAGTCGGACACAACTGAGCAATTCAACTGAACTGATAGGCTATCTTAATGCTTCTGTTTTCATTTGACTTTCATAAAATCATGGAAGTTTCAAACAGAAGGCTTTACTCTGATCTTATTACTCACTTCTTGGGGTTTAGCATCCCTTTGAAAATCTGCTAAAAAACACAGGACCTGTTCTACAATTTAATATATATATACGTAAAACAGTGCTCCATATTTCAAATAATTTGTGGATACCATGAATCCAGTGAGTTGCCCTCAGATTTGACCTAGATCTAGACTAGTCTGTTCAGTTCATAGATAAGAATATAGAGATTCAAGTATGTTGTGGTTTATTTAAGACCATGAAGTAATGACTGTCAGCCTAAGAATAAAGTTTGCTGATTCCTAACTTGTGTGAATTATTTCCACTCTCCATCCTATTCTGGATATTTAAAGCTGCATTATAACCTAAGCCATAATTCTAAGACTTAAACCGACACTGTCCATGGGATTTCCCAGGCAGGAATATTGGAGTGGGTTGCTGTTTCCTTCTCCAGGGGATCTTCCTGACCCAGGGATCAAACCTACATCTTCTGCATTGCAGGTGGATCCTTTACTACTGTGCCACCTGGAAAGTCCTGTTATTCAAAATATAAATATTTAAATTATCCTCTTGAAAATGATATATTTTTAATCAAATACTTATTTTTTCTAGTTAATATTAAAATGAAGAGTCATAATACCTTAAAAAGGAATCTTAAGGAACTGAAAACCTATATTTCTTTCCTTTTTTGAAACTAGATCTTAAAAATATACCTGCAGATATAATCCAAGCTCTGCATCAAGGATGTCCATCCATTCCTCCTGGTAATTGAATTCCACTGACTGACATAATTAGGCCCTATCTGTTAAACCTGTTGTGTCAAAATCTTCTTGAAGTGTCTTCATTTACATATTTCTAACGTTGCAGAACAATCATAATAGTCGGTTCTGTCAAGGCCCATTGTCAAATGCTTTCATTCTTTGATTGACAGTGATAATAATTGATACTATGGGTCCTTTATATTAGAGTAGTTGTTTATTTGACATAATATTCTGGAAAATGTGCACCAAAAATCCTTTAAAAGTGTTTTGGTTATAAGTAGTTTCATCAGTTTTACATCCATTTTTCCCTCCTGTCATTTCAAATGGTTTGGATCAAACTGTCCCTAAATTGTTAGACTGGAAAAAGAGCAATCTTAGTCTCTTATTTCAGATATTTTCTGGTCTCTATAGTCATTCCTTTCTGTAATCATTTACAGTTTATGCAATTGCAGATATATATAAAAATATCTAACGAGTTTAAACTAAAGAACGTATCCTTTTTCTCTTAGCCCATGCCTTTAATTTAATTAGAAAGACTTTGCAAGACCTTTTAGTAACTAAGGGAACTGACACATTATAAAATAATGCAAAAGAACCTTAGGGACTTAAGTACTCCCTAATTCTCACTGCTTCTGTTTTTTCAGTTAAGACATTAACACTAGTCAGTTAAGACCTATTTGGAATTATCTGAGGCAGACTAATCAAAAAAGGCTCCTCTGCCTGATTTTTTGAAATCCTGTCATTATACAAAGGAATAAGCTAAATGAGGGCTGAAAGGTTATCTTTACTGCTGATAAAAGTGATATCAGAGAATGTGGGCAGGACATCTTGCTAATACCAAGTGCCAAGATTAGTCAGATTTGCTCACCCAGTCATGGCAGGAGTGGCCAGGGACAGACCTCTCTCCCCAGGGACAGAACCAAGCAGAACTTGTGATCCCCGCAAGCACCCATCTTCCAAGAGAATAAAAAAAGAGGAAGGAATTAGGCAACTTTATGTTTACTTTCTCCTACAAAGCCACACACACACATAGTTACTGCCTCTCTCTTAAAAAGCAGTGATAGAGGGGACAGTGAGAAACGAAGGGGTTGATAATGGGGTTGACTCCACAAGTAATGACAACAACAGGAAAAACCTTTTGCCACTAATTTTCTCCCGTTTTATGTTCTCTAAACATCTTAGGTTTAATCATTAAAACTTGGACAAGATAATCTATGAAATGAGCTCTCTTACCTTTCTTTTCAAGACAATCTCCTATTTTAATATTCTTTCTGTTCTACTATTCTGATGAAAAGATGGGGATTCTCTTTCTGTACATAAGAGTGACCATGGGATGCTCTTAACAAAAGCTTTCCTATTCATTGACTGGGTCAGTATAATAATTCTTTTTCATTGAGGATTACTACAAAGGCCTTTGGCATCAATGGTCCTATTTAAATAAGCCAGTGATAAACCTAGCCAAAGGAAAGAATCCAGAATGGATATCAATGCAAAACAATTCCAGATGGAAATAGAGGGTTCAACTACCATTTAGGGCAATTTTTTCTTCTATATTTGGTTCCATTGGAAATTTTTCTGAAATGAATATTTAGTAAATCTGTTCAAGCTTTGATAATGTATGTTACAGCTAGTGAAACAAATGCACATGTTTGTTTATGTTTAATCTCTCTGTATTTTATAAACATTTTCTCAAGATAGTTTCAAGTTCTCTTGTTACTAGCAGTTGTATCTGTGATGTGATTCATGCATTCAGTGGATATTTGTTGAGATCCTAATGTATGTTGGATACTATTCTCGGGCATTTCTCTTATTTAATAATGGATTTAAAAGAAATGTAATGAGGAAAAAAAATGTGTAAACTAAAGGAGATGAGAGGAGAGAGGGCCTATTTCAGATAAAGTTCTTTTCAAAAAAGTGACACCTGATCAAAGTACTTAATGAAGTGAAGGAACAAGCCATGAAGATGTCATATGAATTCTGGAACTGCAAGCCACACAGAACGATTGCAGATACCAAGGCTCTGAGGCAGAAACATGCTTGACAGTTTGCACTAGCATGTAGCCAGATGTGACAAAAGGGTTGCAATTTGAACATGAATTTGATATTTAGTGGTAACAAGAAATCAGCATATTTTACTGAAAACAAATATATTCTGTATTCACCAGCAACTCAATGGACATAAGTTTGAGGAATCTCTGGGAGTTGGTGATGGACAGGGAAGCCTGGCATGCTGCAGTCCGTGGGGTCACAAAGAGTCAGACACGACTGAGTGACTGAACTGAGCTGAACTCTTTCCAGTAATCATCTGATTATTCAAGTTGCTCTTCTTCAATTATTTATATCAGCAACTTCTTTGAGAGGCTATTAACATAGTTTAAAATTTGCCTAGTTAAGTATACAATTCAGTGATTTTTTAAAATATAAACTTATAGAGCTGTGCAACTATTACCACAGTCCAATTTTAGGACATTTCCATCATCTTCAAAAGATCCCTCATGCCCATTTCCTGACAATCTCTGTTCCCACTCCCAGCTCCAGGCAACCAATAATCTGTTTTATAGATTTTCTTTTTTAAACATTTTCTGTAGTTGCAATAGTACAATATGTGGTTTTTAAGATTTGGCTTCTTTCACTTGGTAAGGTGTTACAGAAAAGCTTGAACGACATTTTTGGCCAACCCAATATAATGTTGCTAAAGTTATTCCCTATATGAACATGCATCAGCTGTCTGTTACACTTTACTGTTGAATACCATTCCATTGAATGGATAGACATTTTGTTTTTTGTTTTACTTGGTGATGGAAATCTGTATTTTTATTTTATTTTTTTTACTTTTTGCCTATCATGAATAATGTGCTGTCCCTTGCACATTCATTGTATGGATTTATGTTTTCATCTTGTTGATTAGAAAAATAAAAGTTGAATTGCTGGGTTTTATAGTAAATTTATCTTTAACTATTAATGAACTTGACAAACTGTTTTCCAAAGTAGCTATATGGTTTTGTATACCTACCAGCAATACATACCTGTTCCAATTTCTTCACATGCTAGGCAGCATTTGATTTGTCTGTCTTTTTGAATATAGTCATTATTGTGGATATAAAGTGTTATCTTCTTGTGGTTTTAATTTGCATTTCCCTCATGATTAATGTTTTTAGCACATCTTCATGTTATTTAACTATATCTTCTTTGTTGAAATGTTCATCCTGATTTCTAATAAATTTTTGATTGTTCTATTTGATTTATTAAGTTCTTTGTATGTTCTAGATAGAAGTTCTTTGTGTGCTATGTGCTAAGTTGCTTCAGTCATGTTTGTCTCTTTCTGACCCTATGGACTATAGTCTGCCAGGCTTCTGTCCATGGGATTCTCCAGGCAAGAATACTGGAGTGGGTTGCCATGCCCTTCTGCAGGGGATCTTCCCTATCTAAGGATCCAAACCATGTCTCTTACATCTCCCTCATTGGCAGGCAGGTTCTTTACAACTAGTACCACAATCTAACTTAAATGTTTTTCCTCCAGTTTGACTTACATTTTTAATACTCATTAATGGTGTCTTATGAGGAGCAAAAGTTTTAATTTTCAAAAAGTTTATTATTTTGTTTCTATTTTGTGTGTTGCTTTAAGATCAGGAAGATTTTCTGTTTTCTTCTAAACAGTATATAGCTTTAGTCTTTACATTTAGGTTAATGATCAAGTGTGAGGTCTTTTTGCTTGCTTTTATTTTGGTGTTTTTTGATGGCAGTAAATGTGTGTTAGCACATGGAAATCTAATTGTTTCAGCAATATTAGTAGTTGTTATAGAGATTTACATATATACAGTTTAAATGATCACAATCTAGATTAGATTAATGTTAACCAAATTTTTATGAAGTATAAAATGCTTTACTACAATTCATTTCTCCCCACTCCTTGTACAACTAATATACATTATGTATATATCAGTTCAGTTCAGTTGCTCAGTCATGTCCAATTCTTTGCAACCCCATGAACTGCAGCACACCAGGCCTCCCTGTTCAACACCAACTCCCGGAGCCTACCCAAACTCATGTGCATTGAGTCAGCGATGCCATCCAACCATCTCATCCTCTGTCATCCCCTTCTCCTCCTGCCCTCAATCTTTCCCAGCATCAGGGTCTTTTCAAATGAGTCAGCTCTTTGCATCAGGTGGCCAAAGTATTGGAGTTTCAGCTTCAACATCAGTCCTTCCAATGAACACCCACGACTGATCTTTACGATGGACAGGTGGGATCTCCTTGCAGTCCAAGGGATTCTCAAGAGTCTTCTCCAACACCACAGTTCAAAAGCATCAATTCTTCGGTGCTCAGCTTTCTTTACAGTCCAACTCTCACATCCATACATGACCACTGGAAAAACCATAGCCCTGACTAGATGGACCTTTGTTGGTAAAGTAATGTCTCTGCTTTTAATATGCTGTCTAAGTTGGTCATAACTTTCCTTCCAAGGAGTAAGCGTCTTATAATTTCATGGCTGCAATCACCATTTGAAGTGATTTTGGAGCCCAAAATAAAGTCAGGCACTGTTTCCACTGTTTCCTCATCTATTTCCCATGAAGTGATGGGACCAGATGCCATGATCTTCGTTTTCTGAATGTTGAGCTTTAAGCCAACTTTTTCACTCTCCTCTTTCACTTTCATCAAGAGGCTCTTTAGTTCTTCTTCACTTTCTGCCACAAGGGTGGTGTCCTCTGCATATCTGAGGTTATTGATATTTCTCCCGGCAAACTTGATTCCAGCTTGTGCTTCATCCAGCTCAGCATTTCTCATGATGTACTCTGCATATAAGTTAAATAAGCAGGGTGACAATATACAGCCTTGACGTACTCCTTTCCCTATTTGGAACCAGTCTGTTTTTCCATGTCCAGTTCTAACTGTTGCTTCCTGATCTGCATACAGGTTTCTTAAGAGGCAGGTCAGGTGGTCTGGTATTCCCATCTCTTGAAGAATTTTCCAGTTTATTGTGATCCACACAGTCAAGGACTTTGGCATACTCAGTAAAGCAGAAATAGATGTTTTTCTGGAACTCTCTTGCTTTTTCCATGATCCAGTGGATGTTGGCAATTTGATCTCTGGTTCCTCTGCCTTTTCTAAATCCAGCTTGATGGCTCAGATGGTAAAGCGTCTGTCTACAATGCGGGAGACCCAGGTTCTATCCCTGGGTCGGGAAGATCCCCTGGAGAAGGGAATGGCAATCCACTCCAGTACTATTGCCTGGAGAATTCCATGGACAGAGGAGCCTGGTAGTCTACAGTCCATGGGGTCGCAAAGAGTCAGACACGACTGAGGGACTTCACTTTCACTTTCACTTATCCTCTGCCTTTTCTAAATCCAGCTTGAACATCTTGAAGTTCATGGTTCACGTATTGCTGAAGCTTGGCTTAGAGAATTTTGAGCATTACTTTACTAGCGTGTGAGATGAGTGCAATTGTGTTAGTTTGAGCATTCTTTGGCATTGCCTTTCTTTGGGATTGGAATGAAAACTGACCTTTTCCAGTCCTGTGGCCACTGCTGAGTTTTCCAAATTTGCTGTTACTTTCACAGCATCATCTTTTAGGATATGATATACTCAGTAATAAAGTATGATAGTTATTGACACCACCATTATGGCAGAAAGTGAGGAGGAGCTAAAAAGCCTCTTGATTGAAGTGAAAGAGGAGAGCGAAAGAGTTGGCCTAAAGCTCAACATTCAGAAAACGAAGATCATGGCATCTGGTCCCATCACTTCGTGGGAAATAGATGGGGAAACAGTGGGAACAGTGTCAGACTTTATTTTTTGGGGCTCCAAAATCACTGCAGATGGTGTCTGCAGCCATGAAATTAGAAGACGCTTACTCCTTGGAAGAAAAGTTATGTCCAACCTAGATAGTATTTTCAAAAGCAGAGACATTACTTTGCCGACTAAGGCCCATCTAGTCAAGGCTATGGTTTTTCCAGTAGTCATGTATGGATGTGAGAGTTGGATTTTTTTTTTTTTTTTCCATTTTTCCCTGTAGATTGAATTACTGTCTGCATATCTGCTTTAATTTTCTTCCCCCACTAAACCTCAGTATCTCCGTATTCCTTTTGCTAGTATATATATGTATATATTATATTTATAATATCTATATATATTCTAGCCATATACAGAAATTATAAATGGATTTCTATTTATGAAGCCAACAGTTCAGTTCAGTTAAGTGCAGTCGCTCAGTCGTGTCCGACTCTTTGCGACCCCATGAATCACAGCACACCAGGCCTCCCTGTCCATCACCAACTCCCAGAGTTCACTCAGACTAATGTCCATCGAGTCGGTGATGCCATCCAGCCATCTCATCCTCGGTCATCCCCTTCTCCTCCTGCCCCCAATCCCTCCCAGCATCAGAGTCTTTTCCAATGAGTCAACTCTTCGCATGAGGTGGCCAAAGTACTGGAGTTTCAGCTTTAGTATCATTCCTTCCAAAGAAATCCCAGGGTTGATCTCCTTCAGAATGGACTGGTTAGATCTCCTTGCAGTCCAAGGGACTCTCAAGAGTCTTCTCCAACACCACAGTTCAAAAGCATCAATTCTTTGGTGCTCAGCCTTCAGTCCAACTCTCACATACATACATGACTACTGGTACAGTTACACAATTATTTTATGATTGATTTTTAACAAAATTATCTTTTATAGACATCTGTTAAAGGAAAATGAGAAGATACATATATTTATACTGTCTTTACAGTGCTCTATTTCTTTATATGGCATCAGGTTGCCATCTGGTGTCATTCACTTTCGGTTTAAAGGACTTTGTTATTTCTTGTAAGAAAGGTGTATTAATAATAATTAATTCTTTTATTTTTTGTTCAAATGGAGATAACTTTATTTCTCTTTCATTCTTTGAATCAAAATATAGCTGCTGAATACTGTTATGTTAGGTGTACTGCATAGTGATTGGGCTTCCCAGGTGGTGCTAGTGATAAACAGCCATCAGCCAGTGAAGGAGACATGAGACTCGGGTTTGATCCCTGGGTCGGGATGATTCCCTGGAGGAGGAAATGACAACCCACTCCAGTACTCTTGCCCGGAAAATCTCATGGACAGGGGAACCTGGCGGGTTATAGTCCATAGAGTTGCAAAGAGTTGGACACAACTTAGCGACTTAGCATGCACTAATGATTGGACATTGCATTCATTAGGAAATTATCACTGTGATAAGTCTACTACCAATCTTGTCTTCAACAAAGTTGTTACAACATTGTTGACCATTTTCTTCATGCTGGTATCATATTTCCATGACTTTTTATTATGTAACTGAAGGTTTATACCTCTCAATTCCCTTCACTTATTTCACCTCCCTTACTCACTCCCCTCCGGCAACCACCTGTTTTTTTTTTTCTGTGAGTCTGTTTTCATATTTTTAAATTTTTTTTTATGGATTCCACATATCAGTGATATCATACAGTATTTGTCTTTCTCTGTTTCTAACTTATTTTATTTAATATAATATCCACTCCTCTATCCACTCACGTTGTCACAAATGGCAAAGCTTCATTTTCTATGGCTAAGTGATCCTCCACTATATATATATTCCACCATGTTTTCTTTGTCCATTCAACTATTGATATGTAATTTATGTTTGGGGGGCACATTTTGGAAGCCTTGTGACAGTTATTCCTTCAAATATTTTTCAGGCCTTTTCTCTTTCTGCTTTCTTTCTGGGACTCCTATTATTTATATGTTGGTGTACCTGAAGTTTTCTGACAGGTCTCTGAGGCTTTGTTCATATTTCTTCAGTCTTACTTCCCCTTTAAGATTAGATGATCTCTATTGATCTATCTTCAAATTAGCTGATACTTTTTTTCTGCTAAATCAAATCTGCTGTTGAATCGTTCCAATAAAATTTTCATTTCATTTACTCTATTTTTCCAACTCTAAAATTTCTTTATTTGGAAAAGCATTTAACCTCTTGATTGATATTCTATATTTGATGAATAATTGTTGCTAAGCTTTCTGCCTTCTAAAACATGTTTGTGTATATATATATATAATTCATATTTTATATTTATATAAATGTAAATATTTATATATATATTTCAAATATACATATATGAAAGTGAAAATTGTTCAGCTGTGTCCAACTCTTTGTGATCCCATTAACTGTATAGTCATGGAATTCTCCAGCTAGAATACTGGAGTGGGTAGCCTTTCCCTTCTCCAGGGGGTCTTCCCAACCCAGGGATTGAACCCAGGTCTCCCGCATTGCAAGTGGATTCTTTACAGCTGAGCCACAAGGGAAGCCTGTATAAAGTTCGATCTCTGGTCAGGAAACTAAGATCCATCTTAATCACCAGACTGTCAGGAAAGTCCTACAATATGTTTTATAAGAAAAAAATTTTTAAGCATATTTGCAACAAATGATTTGAAGTTTTTATCTGCCAAGTCCAACATTGGGGGCTCCTCAGAGACAGTTTAAATTAACTACTTTTCCCAGTGTATGGATTACAATTTTTTTGTTTCATTGAATTGCTATCTTATTGTTGAAAACTGGATAATTTGATAGCATACTTTAATAACTCTGGATTATGAACTATCCCTCCTCCCACCTCTAGGAGTTACTGTTTTTGCTATTAATGTTCATTTGTTTAGAGATTTGCCTGGACTAATTGTGTGGATTTTATCTTGCCCTCAGTGTGAGTCATTGATGTCTTCTCTTCCTTATGTTTTTAATTTATTTCATTTTTTTTTAAGTCTGGCTTCCTATATTTCCCCTGAATCAGCTTATTTTTCAGACAGTGATAAATCAGAGGTCATTCTTAAATATATGGAGCTAGTAAGATATCCATCCTTTGCCAGTGGATCTGTGTGTGAGTTGAGAAACACAGAATTCAGACACTTTATGAATCTGCCTCAGCTTTTACTTTCTGCATGTGCAAGGCCTCACAATAAGGAAAGTATGATAGCTAGGTCTGTCTTCATTATCTTGTAATTATGTTCATAGCCTTTCTGACACCAGGAGTATGTGAGAATTGATCAAAGCCCACAGTGGCTGTCTCTTTCACTGTATCTCTCCAAAAAATTTCTTGTTTGTCTGAAGGTCTATTGCTAACTCCAACCAGTATTGTAACCTCATGTAAGCTATGATATTGGCTTTTCCTGATTGTCACAGAGATAGCTGTTGCTTTTGATAGCACCTCAAGGCATGGGCCTTATCAAGCTCTGCTGCTGCTGCTGCTAAGTCTACTCCAGATCAATTCTTCCCTGTCTGGAAAGAAAGCTGATGTCCCTTACAGCCTGTCATGCCCTGGTAAATACAGCAGTAAGGAGCTGGGAACCAGTGAAGGGCTAGAAGCAGCCCCAGGATAAAATGCTACACAGACTCCCACTGTGTTTTGGAGGTGGAGTAGTTTTTCTTGAATAAGCATATCACTGCATTTTTGTATACCTGTGGTTAATTTTCAGAGCTCTGAAATGTTTGTTTTTGGAAATTTTAACCAGTTTTTTTGTGGCTCTGCATGGAGAAAATTTGCTAAGCTTTTTACTTGGCCATTTATAAAAGCTCTTCTTCAGTATGTTTTCCTTAGTTGAAATTTAAAAAATTAGCCATCTTACAGTACCCAGTTCATAGTCATTCAGAATGTTGTACAGCCACTACTTCTATATGTCTCCAAACATTTTTATCACCCCAAAGAAAATGTTGTACCCATTAAGCAGTCACTCCTTATTTTCCCCCATGCTCATATTCACCAACCCCTGGTAACCACAAATCTGCTTTCTGTCCTATGGATTTACCTACTCTAAATATTTCATATGAATTGAATAATAAAACATGTAAACATTTATGTCTGTCTACTTTTACTTAGCATATTGGTTTTGAGGCCCATCCACATGGTAGTATGTGCTAGTACTTTATTCCTTTTTATGGCTAACTAATATTCATGTATTTATATATTTAAATGGGGCTTCCCTGGAGAAGGCAATGGCACCCCACTCCAGTACTCTTGCCTGGAAAATCCCATGGATGGAGGAGCCTGGTAGGCTGCAGTCCATGGGGTCGCTAAGAGTCGGACACGACTGAGCGACTTCACTTTGACTTTTCACTTTCATGCATTGGAGGAGGAAATGGCAACCCACTCCAGTATTCTTGCCTGGAGAATCCCAGGGACGGGGGGGCCCAGTGGGCTGCCGCCTATGGGGTCGCACAGAGTCGGACACGACTGAAGCGACTTAGCAGCAGCAGCAGCATGGGGCTTCCCTGGTGGCCCAGCTGGTAAAGAATCTGCCTGCAATGCAGGAGACCCCAGTTTGATTCCTGATTTGGGAAGATCCACTGGAGAATGGATAGGCTACCCATTCCACTGTTCTTGGGCATCCCTGGTGGCCCAGATGGTAAATCTACCTGCAATGTGGGAGACCTGGGTTCAGTCCCTGGGCTGGGAATATCCCCTGGAGGAGAGCATGGCAACCCACTCCAGTATCCTGGCCTGGAGAATTCCATGGACTATTCCATGAGGTTGAAAAGAGTCAGACATGACTGAGCAACTTTCACCAGATTTTGTGTAATCATTTGTTGGTGGACATTTGGGTTGTTTCCATATTTTATCTCTTGTGAATGATGCTCCTGTTAAATTCATGTATACATATTTTAGTCCCTGTCTAATTTATTTGGATATACACACAGAATGAGGGTTTCTGGGTACTTCTATGTTCACCTTTTTCAAGGGACCATCAAACTGTTGTCTGTGTAGCTTTACTATATTTTATATTCTCATTAGCCATGTTATGTGTGCTCCAAATTATCCACATTCTTATCAACACTTATTTTCCATTATTAAAAAAAAATTACTGTAGTCATCCTAGTGAGTGTGGGAGGGAAGTATTATTGCATTTTCAATTCAGTTCAGTCGCTCAGTCATGTCCAACTCTGCAACCCCTTGGACTAGAGCACGCCTGGCTTCCCTGTCCATCACCAACTCCCAGAGTTTACTCAAACTCACGTCCAATGGGTCGGTGATGCCATACAACCATCTCATCCTCTGTCTTCCCCTTCTCCTCCTGCCATCAATCTTTCCCAGCATCACGGTCTTTTCCAGTGAGTCAGTTCTTTGTATCATGTGGCCAAAGTATTGGAGTTTCAGCTTCAACATCAGTCCTTCCAATGCATATTCAGGGCTCATTTCCTTTAAGATGGACCGGTTGGATCTCCTTGCTGTCCAAGAGACTCTCAAGAGTCTTCTCCAACACCACAATTCAAAAGCATCAATTCTTCAGCGCTCAGCTTTCTTTATAGTCCAACTCTCACATCCATGCATGACTACTGGGAAAACCATAGCTTTAACTAAATGGACCTTTGTTGGCAAAATAATCTCTCTGCTTTTTAATATGCTGTCTAGGTTGGTCATAGCTTTTCTTCCAAGGAGCAAACGTCTTTTAATTTCATGGCTGCAGTCACCATCTGCAGTGATTTTGGACCACCCCCACCCCCCCCGCAAATGAAGTCTGTCACTGTTTCCACATCTATTTGCCATGAAATGATGGGGCCAGATGCCATGATCTTAGTTCTCTGAATGTTGAGTTTTAAGCTAACTTTTTCACTCTCCTATTTCACTTTCAACAAGAAGCTCTTTAGTTCCTCTTCACTTTCTGCCATAAGGGTGGTGTCGTCTGTGTATCTGAGGCTATTGATATTTTTCCTGGCAATCTTGATTCCAGTTTGATTCATCCAGTCCAGCATTTCTCATGATGTCCCATGCATATAAGTTAAATAAGCAGGGTGACAATATACAGCCTTGACATATTCCTTTCCCAATTTGGAACCAGTCTGTTGTTTAATGTCCAGTTCTAACTGTTGCTTCTTGACCTGCTTACAGATTTCTCAGGAGGCAGATCAGGTGGTCTGGTATTCCCATCTCTTTCAGAATATTCCAAACTTTGCTGTGATCCACACAGTCAAAGGCTTTGCGTGGTTAATAAAGCAGAAGTAGATATTTTTCTGAAACACTCTTGCTTTTTTGATGATCCAGTGGATGGATGCTGGCAATTTGATCTCTAGTTCTTCTCCTTTTTCTAAATCCAGCTTGAACATCTGGAAGTTCACAGTTCATGTACTGTTGAAGCCTGGCTTGGAGAATTTTGAGCATTACTTTACTAGCGTGTGAGATGAGTGCCAATTGTATGTTAGTTTGAACGTTCTTTGGCATTGCCTTTCTTAGGGACTGGAATGAAAACTGACCTTTTCCAGTTCTGTGGGCACTGCTGAGTTTTCCAAATTTGCTGGCATATTGAGTGCAGCACTTTCACAGCATCATCTTTTAGGATTGGAAATAGTTCAACTGGATTTCCATCACCTCCACTACCTTTGTTTGTAGTGATGCTTCACAAGGCTCGCTTTACGTCACATTCCAGGATGTCTTGCTCGAGGTGAGTGATCACACCATCATGATTATCTGGGTCGTGAAGATTTTTTTTGTACAGTTTTCTGTGTATTTTTGCCACCTCCTAATATCTTCTGCTTCTGTTAGGTCCATACCATTTCTGTCCTTTATCAAGCCATCTTTGCATGAAATGTTCCCTTGGTATCTCTAATTTTCTTGAAGAGGTCTCTAGTCTTTCCCATTCTATTGCTTTCCTCTATTTCTTAGCATTGATCACTGAGGAAGGCTTTCTTATCTCTCCTTGCTATTCTTTCGATCTCTGCATTCAAATGGGTATATCTTTCCTTTTCTCCTTTGCCTTTCACTTCTCTTCTTTTCATAGCTATTTTTAAGGCCTCCTCAGGCAACCATTTTGCCTTTTTGCATTTCTTTTTTCTTGGGGTTGGTCTTGACCGCTGCTTCCTGTACAATGTCACAAACTTCCCTAATGACTAGTAATGTTGAAATGCACCTGTACTAATGTGCTGTGAAGCAGAGTTTCACAGAATTGTGGCTCTTTGGGGAAGAGCCAGGGAGGCTTTTCTGGGGAATGATATTTGAAACCTTCAAGGAGTTAATGAAGCAATGAGAGGACAGGAAGATCTTTACAGATAATGGAGAAAATATTTGCAAAAACCCTCATGGCAGGAGCAGTATGATGAATTCAAAAGTGTAAATGAAGATTCTTGTGATGTTAGAGAAGAAACGAGAACATGGTACAATATCTGACTGGAAAGGTAGGGGAAATATAATGCTTTACCTTGTAACTTTTACTCAACAACATGGTGTATATGTTCCTGGATGACATGATCATATTCACTTTAAAAAAATAATTCTGGTTGTTCTGTGGATAATCAAGGAAGATGGAACATCATTAGATACAATTAGACAAGCTGATAGACTGTTATAGTGTTCCAAACACATTGTCATGATACCTGGAACTAGGTAGAGAAGATGGAGAGATGAGTTTGTAATAGAGATTTTTTTGGAGATAAACTGTCCACCCATGGATTTCTTAGAATGTGTATTTATATCAAAGATTCAGTCTGACTTGGTTCAGGTGGGCAAACAAGGAGTAAGGACAAGTTAATTGCAGTCTATTTCTCTCTTAAGCACTTGTTTTTCTATCAGTATTTATATTCATAATCTTTCATTTATATTTCATTATCTATCTTTAAATATATACATGTCAGTGTATATATTTAAATATCATATCCTGTCTTTCAGTACCGTGGGGCTAATAAAATCTTAATAAACTCTAATTGTTATCAAATTTGCCAAGAAAAGACTCTCACAAATCTTGTTAGTTTTTAACATTCTGTTCATTTTGGAGTCTAGAATGTATCTCCAGCAGGGACTGTGCTTGGAAGCACCAGGGACTTCTTGGAAGAAAATATACTTGACAGATCTTGGGTCAAACTGTAATTATCCTTCAGAAAGACTGATTCTGGACATATTGTAGGTAATGCATTTTTATACTGTCAGGATTTATGTCACTTTGTTGTCCAATTGTTCTAGACATTTTTTCTATCAGATCATGAGCATCTACAGAGATGTATATAATAACAGCTTGTTTTCTTCTATTAGACTTCAGGTGCAAAGATGCTCATTCTAACTTTTCCATATATTATCTATAAAGGTTTGGAAAATTAGCTAGTGAACCTCACCTCATGACCATAAATGTGCCTGTATTAGGCTGTGAAGAAAAGAAATCTTACTATTCCTTTAGTTTAGGAATTTCCTCTTTCCTTCCTCCAATTGCCATCCCCTCTCCCCATCACTGTGCCATGCTCACATTTGAGTTTTCTCTCCTGGAAGAATGAGTTCAGACCATAAGAAGTTAGAACAAAACTGCAGAGAAAACAGATTGGTAGTATAATCTTGAATAATGGAAAAAAATGAGAGAAAATAAATCCATATACTTAGATACAGATGCAAATAGAGACATAGGTATCCATATCATAATCTGTATCTATCAGTCAGTTGATCCACAGCACCTTATACACCTTTTTCTGAGGGGGATTCATATTATTTAGTTAAATTTACATAGCAAAAGGGCTAATTTTGATACTGCTCTCTGAAACCTAAAAGATTTATTAATACTTAAGAAGGTTTTTCATAACAGGAAAATTCAAGTAACAATTCCTCTATTATGCCTTCATTTTGTTCTAAAATTCCCTCCTTTTTCTGTTTCATTTATTTCATTCTACTATGTCTTTACTCATTTATTTCTTATGCCTTCTTTATGCTTATCTTTGTAGAGAAGGGAACGACAGTGCACTCCAGTATTCTTGCCTGGAGAATCGCATGGACAGAGGAGCCTGCTGGGCTACAGTCCACGGCATCCCAAAGAGTCGGACACGACTCAACGACTGACACACACACTTGTAGAGATACTGTTTTGTCTATTGCTTCTTGAATTTTCTCTTACTATTCTTTACTTCAACTTAAAAGGATTTTTTTAACCAGAAGATTCCTAGAAAAAAGTATTTCCCATTTTGGATCCCTTGTGGCTCTGGGACAACGAGGGAGTAGGTAGGGGGTTGTAAGTGGAAAGGTTACTGAGTCTGCACCCCAGAGGAATCTGGAAAAATGTGTGGCATGTTGACAGTCTGAGATGAAGTTGTCATGATGACAGTTTGGAGTCTTGTCTGATTTGACAGCATTTACTTGCTTTGCTGCTCCAACTGGAAAAGTAAACATTGTGTCTGGGGACTAAATCTACTTGTGTATTCTTGAACTAGATTAAAGGCAGATACTAAATAGTCTATGTAGGTTTTCTTTTGTTTTTGGTCTTAATTGTCTGATTTACCAATGTTCTGTTCTATTCTTTAGTATACCTTGAGGTACTTAAAAGGAAGTGATTTGAAATATTTATTGGTGTCATTGCAAAGTCAACAAGCTGACTGAAATTCTATATTTCATTGATCATATATTTATTATTTTGAATAGTATCAATAAATGTGAATTGAACTATGGAGTATTTTAATTCCAAATTGGCTGTGATATCTAAACTATGGACCCAGAGAGTGCATTATACAAATTCTGAATGTTATATGTCCAGCTGAGGAATGGAATAAATCTTTGTGGAATTACCCCAGTAGTCCCAGTGGGGTTAATTTTCAGTATGCACACTGATAAGGAACGGAGAGATATGAGCAGAATGAAAAGTAAAATGTTATAATCATTTTGTTACCGGTCTTCTTACTTCCACATCCTCCTGTGCAAAGTGGTTCAGTAGAAGTTTTACGAGCATGAAGTTACCTACATGAAGTTTCTCTTGTCATGTGTACTTTTGTGATTGTGACTTAGAGCTATCTAACCAAATTTTCAGTGGAGCAAAAGAAAGTTCATGTTGGCTTTGATTAACTTGTTATATAGTGAAAGTTTCCTTTCGTTTTGGGCTGTAAATGTTACTGTATTATGTAATATGCACTAAAAAAAGAAATTAGGAAAAATGTGAATATTTAAATGATTGTTTATACCTGCATTCTTAAGAGTCTTAAAGAAAATTGTTTCTTGATAATAAGTGATTATTGGACAGTCAGAGAAAACTCATGAAAAATTTTTTCCTGAATATAAGATGATTTATGGAATAAAAAATAACATTGCAAGTAGAGTATTAAATCTTTTAAATGGTTTATTTGCACAATTTGACTTTGAAACAATGCCAGTAAATATGGTCAAGTTAATAAACTGACTAGGGAAAGAATCTTTTTTATATGTCACATGAGTTTCTGCAAAACTTCTGAAGTAATATTCTTCCTGAGTATAATAAGGGGGACAATCTAGCTTTCTAAAATGTCTCATTGTTAACTAAAAATATTGTTATAGGTACTGCCAGAACAATTATCAGCACTCTTCCAAAAATATTTGGAAGCTATTGAGATACAGATTTTAAGGAAACTTATTTAAGAAGGAATTTTCTTCTTTAATAAACAGTAATCAGGATTTCCTAGAACTGCAAATTTATTATTTTTTTATTGATGATAATGAAGACTGATAGCATTATGGTACAAGAAATTTGACTTTTGGAAAGCTGCACCATAGAAAATAGGTTTTATGTTTCCTCTATCTTTAAAGAGCTAAGGACATTTTAATAAGTGATACCTGGAAATTATTGACAAGATGATCTTGAAGCCAGTCCAAGGTGTTACCAGTTATGGATCAGTCCAGGACATCTTTTTTAGATTGTCAAGATGAGGTCTATATTATTTATGCTCTACTCTTTTAAGTTCAATCTGCATAATTATACAAAAAGGTTAAAAAAAAACTCCTATATTCATTTGTCTGGTAACTGCATCTGACCCATTATGTTAATACATTATTTTATTATCAAAGGAAGGAATTTGAGGTAGTAACCTCCTGTGACAGTACTGACTATGAATTTCCTGCTGCTGCTGCTGCTAAGTCACTTCAGTCATATTCGACTCTGTGCGACCCCTTAGATGGCAGCCTACCAGGCTCCTCTGTCCCTGGGATTCTCCAGGCAAGAACACTGGAGTGGGTTGCTATTTCCGCCTCCAAAGCATGAAAGTGAAAAGTGAAAGGGAAGTTGCTCAGTCATGTCCGACTCTTAGCAACCCCATGGACTGCACTTACCAGGGTCCTCCATCCATGGGATTTTCCAGGCAAGAGTACTGGAGTGGGGTGCCATTGCCTTCTCCTATGAATTTCCTAGTATCTACAAAATAATATTTTAATACGGATACATATATATGCATCCTGCACCATTTGGCTTGGGGGAATCTTAGTTCCTGGTCCAAGGATTGAACTCAGGCCTCAGCAGTCTGAACCACTGAAATACCATGGAATTCCCAAGTCATTTTGTAATTGGAATATTAGAAATGTGTTGTAGAATTTTGGGTAATTCATTTAGAGGAAAACCTAAATAGACCTGTGCTATGTATTTAGTGTGGATATCCATATGTCATGGCAGAAATATCAACCTATTTGATTATGGGATATTGCCCTATACCTCACTGTCAATTCTATGTAATATATGGTATATACACCATATTATATTTCTCTAATCCATTTATCTTCAGTATTCTGAAGCTCATTTGACCTTTGAGGTTTTGGATAAAAGCATTCACCCATGAAAAAGGGAAAGCGAAAGTGTTAGTTGCTCAGTTGTGTCTGACTGTTTGTGACCTCATGGATTATAGCGTTGCAGTCTGCTCTATCCATGGAATTCTCCAGGCAAGAATACTGGAGTTGGTAGCCATTTCCGTCTTCAGGGGACCTTCCTGACCCAGGTATTGAACTCAGGTCTATTGCATTGCAGGCAGATTCTTTACCATCTGAGCATCCAGGGAAGCTCTATATAAATATTCACTTATTTATGCATTCACCTATATAAACAGTTAAATTGAAGTCTATCAGTAACATAGAAAAATGTAAAAAAGAGTTCTAATTTTGCCTTACAAATAGCTGTGAAAAGACGAGAAGCCAAACATAAAGGAGAAAAGGAAAGATATAAGCATCTGAATGCAGAGTTCCAAAGAATAGCAAGAAGAGATAAGAAAACTTTCCTCAGTGATCAATGCTAAGAACTAGAGGTAAACAATAGAATGGGAAAGACTAGAGTTCTCTTCAAGAAAATTAGAGATACCAAGGGAACATTTCATGCAAAGATGGGTTTGATAAAGGACAGAAATGGTATGGACCTAACAGAAGCAGAAGATATTAAAAAGTGGCAAAAATACACAGAAAACTGTACAAAAAAGATCTTCACGACCCAGATAATCATGATGGTGTGATCACTCACCTCGAGCAAGACATCCTGGAATGTGAAGTCAGGTGGGCCTTAGGAAGCATCAGTATGAACAAAGCTAGTAGAGGTAATGGAATTCCAGTTGAACTATTTCCAATCCTAAAAGATGATGCTGTAAAAGTGCTGAACTCAATATGCCAGCAAATGTGGAAAACCCAGCAGTGGCCACAGGACTGGAAAAGATCAGTTTTCATTTCAATCCCCCAAAAAAGCAATGTCAAAGAATGCTCAAACTACCGCACAATTGGCACTCATCTCACATGCTAGTAAAGTAATGCTCAAAATTCTCCAAGCCATGCTTCAACAATACATGGACCATGAACTTCCAGATGTTCAAGCTGGATTTAGAAAAGGCAGAGGAACCAGAGATCAAATTGCCAACATCCACTGGATCATCAAAAAAGCAAGCGAGTTCCAGAAAAAAACATCTATTTCTTCTTCATTGACTATGCCAAAGCCTTTGACTGTGTGGATCACAACAAACTGTGGAAAATTCTTGAAAGAGATGGGAATACCAGACCATCTGACCCGCCTCTTGACAAATCTATATGCAGTTCGGGAAGCAACTGTTAGAACTGGGCATGGAACAACAGACTGGTTTCAAATTGGGAAAGGAGTACATCAAGGCTGTATATTGTCACCCTGCTTATTTAACTTATACATAGGGTACAGCATGAGAAATGCTGGGCTGGATGAAGCACAAGCTGAATCAAGATTGCCAAGAGAAATATCAATAACCTCAGATATGCAGATGAGAGCACCCTTATGGCAGAATGGAGAAGGAAATGGCAGCCCACTCCAGTGTTCTTGCCTGGAGAATCGCGGGGATGGGGGAGTCTGGTGGGCTGCCATCTCTGGGGTCAAACAGAGTTGGACGTGACTGAAGTGACTTAGCAGCAGCAGCAGCAGCCGCTGCCAATTTTTAGAGAAAGGAAATTCCTGCCAGAAGGGTAAGCATTAGGTGATTGATTAGGGTACTATAGGGTGAGTTGGAGAAGGCAATGGCACCCTACTCTGATACTCTTGCCTGGAAAATCCCATGGATAAAGGAGCCTAGTAGGCTGCAGTCCATGGGGTCGCTAAGAGTCAGACACGACTGAGCAACTTCACTTTCACTTTTCACTTTCATGCATTGGAGAAGGAAATGGGAACCCACTCCAGTGTTCTTGCCTGGAGAATCCCAGGGACGGGGGAGCCTGGTGGGCTGCCATCTATGGGGTCGCACAGAGTTGGACACGACTGAAGTGACTTAGCAGTAGCAGTATGGCAGAAAGCAAAGAAGAACTAAAGAGCCTCTTGATGAAAGTGAAAGAGGAGAGTGAAAATGTTGGCTTAAAGCTCAACATTCAGAAAACAAAAATCATGGCATCCAGTCCCAACACTTCATGGCAAATGGATGGAGAAACAGTGGAAACAGTGGCAGATTTTACTTTTCTGGGCTCCAAAATCACTGCAGATGGTGATTGCAGCCATGAAATTAAAAGACGCTTACTCCTTTGGAGAAAAGTTATGACTAACTTAGACAGCATATTAAAAAGCAGTGACGTTATTTTGCCAGCAATGTTCTGTCTAGTCAAGGCTTTTCCAGTAGTCATGTATGGATGTGAGAGTTGGACTATAAAGTAAGCTGAGCACCGAAGAATTGATGCTTTTGAACTGTGGTGTTGGAGAAGACTCTTGAGAGTCCCTTGGACATCAAGGAGATCCAACCAATCAATCATGAAGGAAATGAGCCCTGAATATTCATTGGAAGGACTGATGTTGGAAGCTGAAACTCCAATACTTTGCTGTTGATGCAAAGAACTGACTCATTGGAAAAGACTCTGATGCTGGGAAAGATTGAAGGCAGGAAGAGAAGGGGACGACAGAGGATGAGGTGGTTGGATGGCATCACTGACTCAATGGACATGAGTTTGAGTAAACTCTGGGAGTTGGTGATGGACAGGGAGGCCTGTCATGCTGCAGTCCAAGCAGTCCATGGGGTTGCAAAGACTCAGACATGAC
The DNA here is from genome assembly GCA_006410635.1 of Cephalophus harveyi. Classification (NCBI taxonomy): domain Eukaryota; kingdom Metazoa; phylum Chordata; class Mammalia; order Artiodactyla; family Bovidae; genus Cephalophus; species Cephalophus harveyi. Next base: position 327,284 of record SJYT01008006.1, read on the forward strand.
TAAGCGACTGAACTGAACTGAACTGAATCTTGTCTAATTACTGTTCATACCTTCTACCTTATGTATGTAGCATTTTTCATTAATTCTATATCAAGACTTCCATCTTACATTAGATAACATCTATTCAGCAAACTATTGAGCACCTACTATGTAGTAGGTATTTTGCAAGTTTCTAAAGAAACAATTAAAAAGCAGAGACAGTACTTTGCCAACAAAGGTCCATCTAGTCAAGGCTATGGTTTTTCCAGTGGTCGTGTATGGATGTGAGAGTTGGACTATAAAGAAAACTGAGCGCAGAAGAATTGATGTTTTTGAACTGTGGTATTTGAGAAGACTCTTGAGAGTCCCTTGGACTGCAAGGAGGTCCAACCAGTCCATTCTAAAGGAGGTCAGTCCTGAGTGTTCATTGAAAGGACTGCTGTTGAAGCTGAAGGTCCAATACTTTGGCTACCTGATGCAAAAAACTGATTCATTGGAAAGCACCGTGATGCTGGGAAAGATTGAGGGTGGGAGGAGAAGGGGATGACAGAGGATGAGATGATTGGATGGCATCATTGACTTGATGGACACGGGTTTGGGTAGACTCCGTGAGTTGGTGATGGACAGGGAGGCCTGGCTTGCTGTGGTTAATGGGGTCACAAAGAGTCAGACACGACTGAGCGATTGAACTGAACTGAAAGAAAAAATAGATAGAGGATGAGATGGTTGGATGGCATCACCGACTCAATGGACATGAGGTTGAGTAAACTCCAGGAGTTGGTGATTGACAGGGAGGCTGAAGTGCTGCAGTCCATGGAATCATAAAGTGTGGGACACAAATGAGCCACTGAACTGAACCAAAAGAAACAACATCTGTGCCCTTGAGAATCTTATAGACCTTGCCAAGAAACAATACAGGGGAATGATAGAATAACAGAAGCATGAAAGATACAGAAGTAGGAAATAGTAGGTTGATGGTTCTTTCTTGGCAAAGAGATGTAAGAGAATGGACAATGTGGCCCATGAAGAATAAGGAAGGCATCACAGACAATATGATGCAATTTTCCAAGTACATCACAGTTAAAGGGAATAGCTGGAGCATAACACAGATGCAAGGAGAAGTATGGTATTGACACGGATGGAAAAGTAATTACATTGCAAGGAAATGATGGGGAATCTGGTGGAAATGTGTCTGGAGGAACAGTCATGGATCAGGGCCACACTAAGGAGCTTGGACATTAGTCTGTGGATAATGGGAAGCTATTGAAGGGTTTATGGAAGTGAGTGCTGTGATCCATTTTGCATTTTGAAGAGTCTCTTGTGAAGCCTTGTAAAGATGTACTAGATGGGAACAAGACAGAGACCATTTAAGAGAATACTAATCTGAAGCACAGTTTTGGTCTTGATTTGTCAAAACATATCTTCCTTATTTTCTTTTTATTCATTTTCCTCTCCTTTTCACTCTCTCTCTGTTTTTTAAATTTTACTTTATAATATTGTACTGGTTTTGCCATACATCAACATGAATCCACCATGGGTGTACATAAGTTCCCAATCATGAACCCCCTTCCCACCTCCCTCCCCATACCATCTCTCTGGGTCATCCCAGTGCACCAGCCCCAAGCATCCTGTTCACTCTCTATTTTGCTCCCTGTTCTTCCTTCAGCCCCAGAATTATATTATGGTTCATAATGACACTATTTCTTCATATACTTTTCAATATAATTCAGTTCAGTTCAGTCGCTCAGTTGTGTCCAATTCTTTGCGACCCCATGAATCGCAGCACGCCAGGCCTCCCTGTTCATTACCATCTCTCGGAGTTCACTCAGACTCACATCCATCGAGTCAGTGATGCCATCCAGCCATCTCATCCTCGGTCGTCCCCTTCTCCTCCTGCTCCCAATCCCTCCCAGCATCAGAATCTTTTCCAATGAGTCAACTCTTCGCATGAGGTGGCCAAAGTACTGGAGTTTCAGCTTTAGCATCATTGCTTCCAAAGAAATCCCAGGGTTGATCTCCCTCAGAATGGACTGGTTGGATCTCCTTGCAGTCCAAGAGACTCTCAATCTAATTAATGTTTGTTTAAATAAGTTTTTCTTGTAACTCACTGTTTAAATAATCTTTGTGTAAATAAATCTCTTTCTAAAGTTAAGCCCCCTGGATATTTTACTGTCATCTACTGTAACAGTTTTCTCACCTCTTTTTTAGATAACGTTAGTACTCATGGGCTATCTATTCAGAATTCTACACTTAGTCAGTCTTCCTAACAGTCTACAAGGTCACTTTTCAAGTAACCATAGTCTGTTTCATCTGAAATCATAACTTCCTATTCAACATTAAATGAAATCTATTTCTTCAATTTTCCTCTAAGGGAACCACATAGGATGACCCCTAGAAACACTGTTCACACTGTATTCTATGTGAGCACAACACTAGAAATTTCATATGAATGCCTCTCCCTGAAGTTAGTGCAAAGGAAGCCCTAACTTTCTTGCTCCAGCTAGACTGGTACTTCAGTCTTAGGAAATTTAAATCCTTTTGATTCTTCTCTTTCTCTTTACCTATCAGTTCCTTCTACTTCACTCAATTCCTTGTGAGTCCAGACCCATTTGGGTGTCACTTTTTAACTCTTGTGAGAAATTCAAAGTCCCATTCACTCTTTTACTACATCCACTTTGGTTTAACCAGTCTGTTTCTATACCTATTAAGCTTTTCTGAAGGAAATCATGTAATTGTATTGTCAGTGCATGCTAATTTTTGATCTTCTTCCTTAACTGAGAACTTCCTAGACTTCTCCCCCATATAACTCTCAGATTCTTTTGCTTGACCTTACACACAAATACCTCCCATGATCCAAAGAAGTTAATCCAAAATAGTGAAAGGAATAGATATTATTTTCCTCCAGTCCTCACACAACTATGTGTCAAGCTCTCATCTCTACCTGTTTATTCTTCCTAGGTGACCTAATGTAGTCTTCTATACTAAAAACCATCAATAGTCTGATGACCTTAAAATTTTTATTATCAGTCCAGATCTCTTCCTGGAATTCCAATATTTATATATTCAATTGATTACTTGACCTCCCTATCCAGATGTCTGGTAAGGATGTCAAATGTAACACAGGCAGTATAGACTTCTTCCTTTTCTCCACAGACCTGCTCTTCTGTTTTTCTTCTCTATCACTGTTAATAGAATGATCTTCTAACCACTTTGTTGACTCAAAGAACTGTGAGTTATTTTTGACCCTTATTGTTTTTGCTTGCACATCCAATCAGCCATCCTTTGTACTACCCCCAAAAGATAACACAAAGTTGTTCATTTTTTAATCATTTCTTTTATATTATTTTAATCAAGTTACCATAGCCTCTCACTTGGATTACTGTAATAAGATCTAATAAGATCTTGGTTGGTTTTTCCACTTTCAGTTTTATCCCTTTACAATTGTTTATCCTTTCACATAGCAGCCAGGATACTCTTTTTATAATGGATATCCTATAATATTCTCTTCTTGCTTAAGCCTTTCAGTGAATTCCTGTCATCCCTTTTACCAGGGCACACAGGATCCTCTTTGATGTGGCTGTGGCTGCTTCTCTAAGATAATTTTGTAGTGTTGTCCTTCTAGCCTGCTTAGGCTACTGTGTTTCACTTCCACTGGTCTTCTGTATCTCAAACATTAAAATTTTGCATTAAAACTTACTTCCATTAGTGGTCTCACTGGACAGAATCTCAACACTTAGTCATTCTAGATCATATCATTCATTTGAATTTTCTGCATAGCAGTTATCACCATTTGATTTTTTTCTCTGACTTATTTATGGATTTTTTTTGTCTGCTCTTGTCTGTCTCTTTTTTAAACTATATCCACACCTTCTAGCATAGTACTAACACTTAGAAGTCACTCAATAGCATGTTAAACCAATCATTGAAGTTAGCCTTATTGACTGTAATAGCAAGTAAAACTAGTAATTAACTGAACTCTACATTTGTAGTTGAGAAAAGAAAAGAAATATTTTTTCCTAACTCAGAGTTAAGGAGTGATTTTTTTTTAGCTGAGCCTTTGAATAACACAAGGTGAGAAACTTAAAAGTAGAATTTCAAGCTTTTCTTTTTCCTGAGAGAGAATGGGGTATAAAGAACAGTTTTGCTAACTTGATGAAGTTTGTCACACAAATCTTTGAAGGATCATAAATGGGAATTATAATTCCCCTAAGCTATTTTTCTTTCCTAGACTGTTAAATGAAGACTTTCATGGATACTTTGTAAATCTGGTGCCACCCCTACTTGATAGTATAATGGTCTGTCATTTCAGTGAAAAAAAAAATCATTCATGTTGATGAAATAAAAAATTGTTCAAATCACTTGTTTAGAATCATGTAGCTCTGTCAGTTGATTAAGTTTTTCTTCGTGTTGTTTTTTTTTACTTTATAGACGTATGAGTCACCCAGTTGATGAAAGACATATTTTGTTCTTCTAATAGTGCATTATGAGTCATGTAATGAAATATAATTTATTATTGCTACATTATTCAATTAATTAATGAAATATAATTTATTATTGCTACATTATTCAATTAATTTGATTGATGTTGGTAAATAACATTATTTTTCTTTCTTTTTTTTTTTTTTTTAACTTAATGAGTACTTACAGTGATGAAAGGCCTTTACCAATCGCCCAACCCCCTCAAATTTTTACTTGGTACATGTGACTTATGTTTTCTCTCTGCAAACTTCATGAGGACAGGGATTTTTCTCTGAGATTGCATGAAAGCCTGACATCATGTTCCAATCAAATCTTATTGGACAAAAATAAAATATAATTAACACCAAGTGTATGTTAAAATTTTTCTTACTCTGATAGCTTCTATAGTAGGCCAACCCCCACCCCTGCTGCCAGATGTCCACATACTAATACCTGCAACATATAAAAACTATGTTATATGACATAGTGGGTGGGAATTAAAGTTGCAGATGAAATTGAGATTGCCAGTCAGTTCAAATAAAGAGAGCATCCTGATTAATCCAGGTGGGCCCAGTATAATCATAAGGGTCCTTAAATGGGGAAGAAGGAGGCAGAGAGATGGCCTTCTGAAAAAGACTCAACATTGGTAGCTTTGAACATGGATGGGGCCAACAAACAAGTAATGCAGGAAAACTTAAGAGGCTAGAAAAGGTTAAAAAAAAAAACTCTCTTCAAGATCTTCCATAACAAAATGAAGCTCTACCAATACCTTAATTTTAGCCCAGTGAGACCACTTTTGTACTTCTGACCTCTGAAACTTTAAAATAATAAATGTGTGTTGTTTTAAGTCACTAAGCTTGTGATAATTTGTTAAAGCAGCAACAGGAAACTAATACTGGTGCCCTTTTGCTTTTCTTCTCAGAAATAAAAAATGGAAGTGCATAATTTCAAGGAAAGAGAGTAGATTTCCTTTGTGTATCTATGAAGCTTATTTATTTAGCAATAGTATTTTATTTTTTAAGTTCTTTTTTTCCACTATGCATACTCCTTAGATCACATATTGTGAGAAAACATAGACCCAACTTGGCCATTGTAATTTAACTACAAACTTTTAAGTTGTATGCTTTTAGTATGCATGTCAACTTGATATTAAAGAAGAAAATATATAAAAACAGAAATATTTTAAAAATGCTAATCATCCTGACTTCACCCATTTAGAATATATAGCTCTTTTACAAACACTGGGCAGTAGTTTCTCTTTTCAGTAACAACAAAAAAGTGATTCAGATGATATTTGTAGTATATGAGCTTGCAAAGGGGTGCTTAAAATGTTTAAGAGAGCACACAATTTTAAAGCATTTTCAAATACTTTAAAGACACATATTTATAAGGAAACAATTGTACTAATTATGATTATCTGTCCATTTTATCAAATGCCTGCTCAATATTT
>SJYT01008006.1:334004-404878 GCA_006410635.1 Cephalophus harveyi
TTGCATGAAATGTTCCCTTGGTATCTCTAATTTTCCTGAAGAGATCTCTAGTCTTTCCCATTCTGTTGTTTTCCTCTATTTCTTTGCATTGATCGCAGAGGAAGGCTTTCTTATCTCTCCTTGCTATTCTTTGGAACTCTGCATTCAGATGCTTACATCTTTCCTTTTCTCCTTTGCTTTTCGCTTCAGTCGCTCAGTTGTGTCCAGTTCTTTGCCATCCCATGGACTGCAGCACACCAGGCTTTCCTGCCCTTCACTGTCTCCGGGAGTTGGCTCAAACTCATACACATGCACAATCCAAACTCACTCCACTTGTAGCACTTATCACAGAGGTTTTCCTGCTGAAAAAGCTTCTCTCTGAGTTTATAATCTTAGAATTGGAAAATAATTTAGAAAGTAGGCTGTTTCTGTTGTTGTCTCTGATCATTTTTGAGGATCCTGATTTTTCCAAATTCAAAACACATTGAGTTTCATTTTTTTATTTTGTTTCATTTCTGTTTTAATTCATTTCCTTTTAAAATATGTATAACTGTAAACTTCTATCTATAAAAGTAACTTCCTTTACTCTACATGAAATAATTTAACAAATTATAAATTGACACAAAATTTATAGGAAATCTGGTCTGTACATCAGTTCTACTTGGTCAGCATCAACACCATAGAAATCTCATTTTCTGTTTTTTAAAAAAAAGCAACATTTTTCTCTAATAGCATTTTATAAATGCACATTTTCTTAGATTTAGAATGTTTATAATTCTTAATTTTAAGGGCTTTACTCCTTTTAGTAAGCTATTTCATATTTATGACTTTATGATATATACTTAATTTATGTAGTAATTATATAATTTTAGCACAGGAAGTAAGTTCCCAGTTCATCTATCCCAACTCCTAAATTTACAGATGAGGAAAACTGATGCCCTCTTCTGCAGTAACTGTTCAGGTGATTTTAAATGATAGACATATTTCAAAGGCCAATATTCTGCTCCCATGATTATTCACATTATTCCAGAATGGCACAGTGCTACCATCTTATTTATCTTTGGGGAAACTAAACATCTCATCTAAAAGCACAAACCAAGAATTGGAGCTACCCAAAAAAGACTGGAGAGAGAAGAAAACAAAAGATGCTTAAAAGTCCCCAAAGCACTACACAGTCTGTTCCAATGATCCATTATTGGTATAAAGTGATGAGGACACCACCCATTTCTAAACACAGATGCTTAAGGCTTCCCTTAGGGACTTGAGGTATCCAGGTTTGGTTCAGCACAATGGACTCCAGGTACCAGTGACTGGTAAACCTGAATATTTTCTGCTACTTGCTCTCCAAGATTTAGCTCAGGTTCTTGACTAGGCTGATTTTATTGTTTGCAAGAATGTGAAAAGACCTTGCAAGGGCATAAAATGACACATCTGCTGTGCTGTCCTATAAGGTAGCCACAGGATGTGACTGCTGAGCACTTGAAGTATGACTAGTTATAATGAATATGTGCTAAACATGTGCTCAATTCAAAGGCTTCGTAAGAAAATATGAATTTAAATTATGAGTTTAAAATATATTATATTTAATATAATTACATGTTGAATTGAATATACTTTGGATATATTGGGTTAAGTAAATTATTCAAATTATTTTCACCTTTCTCTTTAACTTGTTCTTTAACTCTTTAAAAATGTGGCTGCTTAGAAAAATTAAAATTATATATATGATTCATATATATTATGATTCATATATATGTACATATAAATGTATATTAACATATATTGATTTCCATGAGGATGTGTTATTTTAAAAGGTAGAGTTCAATTCAGTTCAATCGCTCAGTCATGTCTGACTCTTTGCAACCCCATGGACTGCAGCACGACAGGCCTCCCTGTCCTTCACAGACTCCCGGAGTTTACTGGAACTCATGTCCATTGAGTCGGTGATGCCATCCAACCATATCATCCTCTGTCGTCCCCTTCTCCTGCCTTCACTCTTTCCCAGCATCAGGGTCTTTTCCAATGAGTCAGCTCTTCCCATCAGGTGGCCAAAGTATTGGAGTTTCAGCCTCAGCATCAGTCCTTCCAATGAACATTCAGGACTGATTTCCTTTAGGATGGATAGGAGAGTCCAAGAGACTCTCAAGAGTCTTCTCCAACACCACAGTTCAAAGCATCAATTCTCCGGCGCTCAGCTTTCTTTATAATCCAACTCTCACATCCATACATGACTACTGGAAAAAGCATAGCTTTGATGAGATGGACCTTTTTTGGCAAAGTAATGTCTCTGCTTTTTAATATGCTGTCTAGGTTGGTCATAACTTTTCTTCCAAGGAGTAAATGTCTTTTTATTTCATTGCTGCGGTCACCATTTGCAGTGATAGAGTAGGTAACATTAAAACCTCCAGTGTCAGTAAGTGGTACCAAGACTCTCAGTCACCAAACTGTGATTACCATCAACTGTATACCTGATTTACTTAAAATGGTTGACCACTATGGGGCTCTAGACACATTCATACACATCTCTGAATGGAGATTTAGGAGACTCATAGGCTTGTGAATAAAAATAGCAATGGTTCTCCACCCTGACTGCCCAATTCTCTATATCCTATATATAAAAGAAGTGGGAAAAGTTGCACTCACTTGAATATTATGAGCATTCCAGTTCTTTCCAACTTCAAAAGTGAATGTAGCATCTCTTCTGGCTTGAGGCTGAAAACTATGAGATAAAAGAATTGTTCTGTAGGTCATAAAAATGGAATTTTATGAAAAGCAAGCAGTTTATGTTTATAGTCATTCAAAATATTTTCTCCAAATATATTTCCCAAGGCTTAGAATTGGAGTTCCAGTTCAAAATGTTCTTTAGTGCTCACGTCCTTATCAAGGAGGTACACATAGATACTATCTCCATCAGTCCTACTTCACTGAATATTCTGGATGCTGATCACATAAAGAAAATGATATAGTCTCTGGCCTCTAGGTAATACACTATAGGACTTCTTCAATTATTAAATCAATATTGCATATTGCAATAGAGTGTTGCCATAAATATTCCAGTGACTTTGGCAATATTTTCATATATCACTGTATAAGGAACTCTAGTTAATTTTCCTAGTTATCAGTGAGTGCACTGTAGAAAACAAGGAATTATATTTATGAATGGAGAAGAATAACTATTGGATATTAAATGAAAATTTAGAAAAATGAACATCAATTTAATAACATTTATGAACCACTTGAAGAAATATGCCTAAGAACTCACATCTTGGGAAAGAAACAAACAAAACAAACCTTATCTCATATTTCAGGTTTCTTCATTCAGAAATAATTTAACAGCTGTGTTCTATGATTTTCTTTAAAAAGTGAGCTAAATAAATCAGAATTGAAAACCAACCTGTTCACAAGTGTCTGTATGTGTGTGTGTGTGTATAAATCATATTATAGAAAAATAATATAGTGATAACCTAGGTATAGTTAGTCCCTGTCATGGAATTTCCTGATTAGTACCAAGGCCATATATTGACTATTGACATACCTGGTGGGTCAGCAATAAAGAATTTCCCTGAAGGAGACGTGGCAGGAGCTGTGAGTTCAATCCCTGGGTTGGGAAGATGCCCTGGAGAAGAAAATGGTAACCCACTCGTGTATTCTTGCCTGGAAAAATCCCCTGGATGGAGCAGTCCATGAGGTTGCTAAAGAGTTGAACACAACTTAGCAACTAAACAGCATGTATTGACTAAAATGTTGGCCATTACAGATTAGGAAACATAATTAGGTATGTAGGTAGTAAAACTAGACTTGGAGATCTCTGAGTAGATCCTCGCTACTGTTTGAGGAACCATGTACAGACATAATATGAAAGTGTTTGAAATCTATTAACATGTTGAGCTTCAGATTCAGACTACCAGAGCTTTTAGAAAGACCTCTGTTGGCTCTGTTCTAATCATGGCACCCAAAGAGAAGAATGTGAGGGGCCACCGGTGTATGCCCATGCAGACCCAATACACCGCTTCTTGCTCTTCAGTACAATACATCAAGGACTCAGAACAAGGAGTTCTCCAAACAGCCCAACCCACATCCGGTGTTTACCCAGGTCTTCCCCAGCCCAGCCGCCCTGGGAAGACCTTGTTGCTAGGTGCTCTCCCTTGGCCCCAAGGTATAGTTCAGGGGCTATGTGGTTCCTTGGGAGGATGAAGAACAGATACAGCATGATGTGGGGTTGAGGCTGAGGAGAAAAGGAAAGTTCCATCTCTCTTTTTGTCTGAAAGGATAAATAGGAATAGGCCAGTAGTGTTGTCAGGTTGGCATATGTTTTCACTATATTAGGAATAAGACAACCACAAAATGAAATTGTTAAAAGAAAAGCATTTAAAAATGTGTCCCCTTACCTCCCAATATTAATGGTAGTCTTCTCATAAACTGGGCATATTAAGGATATTTGTTCACTTTCCACATTCTGTTCAGATTTTAAACTCATCCCCCTCCCCAAAATTTATATGTATTCACACGATATATATGATATGTCATATAGTTTGAAAGCAAATATATATGTGTATGTGCATATATATATATATGTGAAGAAAATTATATTTAAAGGAATGAGAATGTCACCAGTGGCAGTGAATATTTAAAGATAAATGAAGCAATGTCTTCAAAGTTGGAAGGGAAGAAAGATATTTAACTGTATTTTATATTATGCAAAAGATAATTTAAATCATGTGATAACTCAGGTTATTACTCACTTGCCCATGTGGAAAGATTATTCAAGAGGATCAACCAGAAAAACAAAACAAGAAATCTTAGAAAAAGGCATATACAGAATTCAGGCAGTGAAGTATGACCGTAGGAAGGATGGAAGCCAGGAAGTAAATGAAAGAGGATTTGTTAGGTACTGGTGCTTGGAAGGTTCCCCTTCAAAGATGAAAAATTAAGATATAAGATTGCATTTTTTTATAAGGCCAATAAAACATTGGTCTACAGTTTAAAACAATATTGTTAGTATTTTTTTTTTAAATATTTAAAGCTGTAGTGGTCAAAATGTGATAAAAAGAACCAAAATGATAAAACTTCATAATTACATTATAGCTAATTTTTTTGAGGTGAGGGAGGATAGGGTATACTAATTACCACGTGTTTCATAGCAAGAATCTCGAAGAGTCGGACAGGACTGAACGACTTCACTTTCACTTTTCACTTTCATGCATTGGAGAAGGAAATGGCAACCCACTCCAGTGTTCTTGCCTGGAGAATCCCAGGGATGGGGGAGCCTAGTGGGCTGCAGTCCATGAGGTTGTGAAGAGTGGGACACAACTGAGTGACTTCACTTTCCATTTTCATGCATTGGAGAAGAAAATGGCAATCCACTCCAGTGTTCTTGCCTGGAGAATCCCAGGGAAGGGGGAGCCTGGTGGACTGTCGTCTATGGGGTTGCAGAGTCGGACACGACTGAAGTGATTTAGCAGCAGCAGCAGCAGCAGCAGCTTTAATTCGGAGAAGGCAATGGCAACCCACTCCAGTACTCTTGCCTGGGAAATCCCATTGACGGAGGAGCCTGGTGGGCTGCAGCCCATGGGGTAGCGAAGAGTGGGACACGACTGAGTGACTTCACTTTCACTTTCCACTTTCATGCATTGGAGAAGGAAATGGCAATCCACTGCAGTGTTCCTGCCTGGAGAATCCCAGGGATGGGGGAGCCTGGTGGGCTGCTGTCTATGGGGTCGCACAGAGTCAGACACGACTGAAGCGACTTAGCAGCAACAGCAGCAGCTTTAATTGATAATTATATATTATTCAATATAAGTTAAATTCAGAAAGGCAATGATTGAAAGAACTAAGAAAAAAATACATCTAAAAAATTAATGGAGGAAAGACAGGTGTGAATGACGGTTTTAAGTTTCCTAAATACTCAAAATTTTTATATGTAGTATTGGAAGGTGATAAATTAGTAGAGTACATGGGAAATTTATTTATTCCTTTTACAGGGATGCAAAACTCAGACTGTTATTAGGTAACTTTCTGTTAATGTTGATACTGATCTTTAATTTCAAATAAATGAGTGACAATTTATAGCTAGGTGTGGAATCCAGAATGAGAAAAATATATAGGTTTCTACTGACATAGCTCTAGATTGATTTATGATAAAAGCAATAAATTCTTTATCATATAAATTAAAAGCAAATATTTCACCATATTTCTAACATATATTATAAAGAAGAATTGGATAATGATTGCAAAGGACATTGAACAGCATGGAAAAATTATGTATAGCATTTTAGGTGATGTATATGAGAAAGCTTTTTTGATAATCTGTGCATGCTTTTTATTATTAATTCAAAAGTTTTGATTTCTAATTTAAAGATAAAAGACATAGTTTTAAACTTTGATATTCTTGATTGGTTCTTGTTTGTTATTGGCCACATTTAGACTTCATTTTTATTTAAGATTGAAGACATAAGTGTTGAAATGTGCAACATGGTATTCTTTCATTTATGACTGAAAGACAAATTTCGGGACATCGAAAATATCATGAGTCAATCTGTTCTTGGAAAATTACCAGCCAAATTTTGCAGAGGTTTAAATTAAGTTAGCACACCTTTGGGTACTTACTCCAGCAGAATTTATTGAAGATTAATAATAGTTGTATGAATCACATGTCATAATACGTTTTTATCCAGTAAGGTGTCATTTAGCTCCCTAAATCCAAAACACACAGTGTGCAAGCTGTCCCAAACTTGTGAACAGGTTGTTTCAAATAGTTTGTTTGGAATTTACAACACATTCGTCTACAGAAATAAAGTTATGAATTGTGTTTGGATAATCAGATAGCCCACAAAAGCTTATTTGATCTACAAATTTGTGACTGGGCTACAGTTCTAACAGGTAGACTACCAGTCTAGGGGAGCTTGTGGTTCAAGAGGGACAGGAAAAGCATTTTTTTCCCTGAGGTGCAGGGGTAGCTTAGAGTGTCTTCAACACTCTAAATTTTGTCTTCAACACTTCAGCCTCTCTTTATGCATCCTCCTCTTTTGCTATTATACCATTTTTCTATTTATTCAAACTTCAATCCCATCAAGTGTACTCTTTTGGAAGCAGGGACCTAGGAAGAGTGCTATACTAGAATGGCATCACTTTAGAGCATGTTTAAAACCCCAAATTATCCCTTCCTACCTCCCTCTGAGTCTCCTCCATACTGTGTTGATGAGTTCAATGAAATGTTGGAAAAATTAATCTGTAGTAAATTCATTCATATGCAGTTGTGGATGATAGTCTGAAGACACATCATATCTTCTTGCTATTGTCCTTATTTCTTGTATCCAAATAGTTTTTATCCAGATATGAATTTATTGATAATGCAGGGAAAGTAATGGGGTTAAATACAGAGTTCAGTCACAATAGAATAAGATATTGTGCTATATTTGAGAAAAGGGCCCATCTTACACACTCTTAAGTCCTTTTCTAACTCCTTTCCCATCTTTGCCTCCTATATTTGCTTTTCACAATTTTTTTTTCCTACTGCTTCTAACCAACAGATTTTTTTTAAGGTGGCATTAAAAAAAAACAAATGGTGGATTAACAATTAATATGGGATCTTGGAAAGGAATTTGATGTTCTTGTATAGAAAGAACTGAATGTGTTATTATAATGACATAGTTTACTGACTTTTGTGACAGTTATAAATCTACCTTCAAAAAAATAAATAATATTTTCTGACTATCCAAGGATTTAATTGTTATTTACTTTAAAGGAATTTAAATTTCTTCACTTTTAAAATTTTTAATTTGAGGATAATTGCTTTTTAATATTGTGTTGGTTTCTGCTGTACAACAACATGAATCAGCTTAAGTATACACATATCCTCTCTCTCTTGAGCCCATTTTTATTTTAAAATCAGCTGTTTCAAGAGTTGAGGAAAAAATTGTTTTGTCTTTTAAATGTACAAATTTAGCTTATATGAAAATGTCTTTTTTACTTATTACTGTGCTTCATAGTCTGTTAACTGTATTTGAGACTGAATAGCTGGAAAGAATATGTTAATTCTAATTTACTCATCATAATTTTGCTTACAAGTAGGTTGAGAAGGATAACTTTTCTTAGGTTAAGCAGCATATTAAATGGTGGATTAAATACAAATCTCAGAGTATAAAACTTTTGACATGCTTGCTAATCTTAATAGCCAAACTTAGTGCTTGTTATGCACAAGGTACTTATGTTATGCCTATTCATTAATTTATTCCTTACCATAACCCTATCAAATGGGTAATATTATAATCAGTCTCACTTAACAGATGGGGAAACTGGGGCACATAAAGTAGCTTTGAGTGTCAAAGACAGTATATGAACCTGGACATTTGGGCTGACTAAAACCCATGGTCTTAGTCATGACATCACATTGCCTCACTAGAAGGACAAATGTCACATTGCAAAGTTTCTGTAATACAAACAAATGATGCATAGCAGAGGGCACTCATGACTATAATAAAGACAAAACAAACCACACTTCAGAGCAACCAACCAACCAACCAATACAAATCACCAAAGAAATTTAGATTTGAATGTGCGAAGAATACATAAGACTCTAATCAATGAACTTGTTTGTTGCTCTTTCATGTTTTATTTTTTAAATAAGCTCATCAGATTCGTCTTAAGAATTAAGGTCTGGTTTAGCTCTTTTGTTACCGTACTGAGTTGTCAGGTGGTGCTAGTGGTAAAGAACTCTCCTGCCAATGTAGGAGACATAAGAGACACTGGGCGATCCCTGGGTCAGGAAGATCCCCTGGAGGAGGGCACGGCAAGCCACTCCAGTATTCTTGCCTGCAGAATCCCACTGACAGAGGAACCTGGCAGGCTACAGCTCATAGAGTCACACAGAGTCAGACATGACTGAAACCACTTAGAACACACATGTCAATGAGACAAGAAACCAATAAAGGAAGATTTAGGAGGTGCTTTTTCACGGGCTATATATGTAACAACGTTTCAAGATTTTTCTAAATCTCAGTTCAGTTCAGTTCAGCCGCACAGTCGTGTCCGACTCTTTGCGACCCCGTGAACGGCAGCATGCCAGGCCTCCCTGTCCATCACCAACTCCCGGAGTTCACTTAAACTCACGTCCATCGAGTCGGTGATGCCATCCAGCCATCTCATCCTCTGTCGTCTCCTTCTCCTCCTGCCCTCAATCCCTCCCAGCGTCAGAGTCTTTTCCAATGAGTCAACTGTTTGCAGAAGGTGGCCAAAGTACTGGAGTTTCAGCTTTAGCATCATTCCTTCCAAAGAAATCCCAGGGCTGATCTCCTTTAGAATGGACTGGTTGGATCTCCTTACAGTCCAAGGGACTCTTAAGAGTCTTCTCCAACACCACAGTTCAAAAGCATCAACTCTTCAGTGCTCAGCCTTTTTCACAGTCCAACTCTCACATCCACACATGACCACTGGAAAAACCATAGCCTTGACTAGATGGACCTTTGTTGGCAAAGTAATGTCTCTGCTTTTGAATATGCTATCTAGTTTGGTCATAACTTTCCTTCCAAGGAGTAAGCGTCTTTTAATTTCATGGCTGCAATCACCATTGGCAGTGATTTTGAAGCCCAGAAAAATAAAGTCTGACACTGTTTCCACTGTTTCCCCATCTATTTCCCATGAAGTGATGGGACCAGATGCCATGATCTTTGTTTTCTGAATGTTGAGCTTTAAGACAACTTTTTCACTCTCCTCTTTCACTTTCATCAAGAGGCCTTTTAGTTCCTCTTTACTTTCTGCCATAATGGTGGTGTCATCTGCTATCTGAGGTTATTGATATTTCTCCCGGCAATCTTGATTCCAGCTTGTGCTTCCTCCAGCCCAGTGTTTTTCATGATGTACTCTGAATGTACATGATGTTCTCTGAATGTACATGATGTTCTCATTATGTACTCATGATGTACTCTGTTAAATAAGCAGGGTGACAATATACTGCCTTGACGTACTCCTTTTCCTATTTGGAACCAGTCTGTTGTTCCATGTCCAGTTCTAACTGTAGCTTCCTGACCTATTTTTATTTAAATTAAGTATTTGAACATTTTCCATTGCTACTTTCCTGTGATTAACAGTCTAGAATGCCTACATATAAGTAAAAAGTGACTAATGGAAATTTACTTACTTTATTCTTGTAACTGAAAAATTTACTACTAGGCAGATGCATAACGAAATAAAAATAATTTATTTTATCTCCTTTTCAAATGTGAATGATTTACCTTTAGACTGATATTTTAGCTCCTTTTTGTCAACCTGCTTTTACAGATTTTTTTCTCCTAAACATATTTGGAAGATTTTCTTTCTTAATGTTTTATTTTTTTCTTATATTGATAATGCATTTCAAATTTTCCTTTTTTTAGTTTCTTCTGATTATTCTAATTTTCCTCTGATTCTTAGTTTATCTTCATAACACTAAAACTTCATCCTTAATCACTTGTTTTCCTTTCCTGTATCAATCCATTCATTTTCAAATTACAACTACACAAATTACTTTTCTGTTTTATTTTCTTGCAAAATGATTCATTCCCTTCCCATTTTATCTTCCTGTAATTCTTGTCCAGAACCTAGAGTTTTCAGAGAAACAAAGTATGGGTCTAATTGTTCAGGAAGACCACAATCTAAGATTTTGAAAAGAAAGGATAGGCTGGTTATAAATTCACCTACCAATAATGATTCTTCTACCCATTACCCCTTTATCTTTTAAAACTAGATTCTGTGTAGGCAACTTTTTTTTTTTTTTACCTTTCATTTGTGATAAGAGTATAGAGTCTTGTTTGCATCACTAAGATAAACAATATTATTATCAACAATGGCAGCTAAAACAAAATTTAAAAAAGGAAAAGCAAAAGAAAAAAATTAGCACTCTATCCAGGATATGTTTAGTATCCCAACATTTTAGTTTTGTAATCTGTATTACCCTGAGTTGTCTATGCTCAGTTTCTGATTCCTAAATACAAATACTTAACTGACATTATAGCTTGAAGAACACTGGTATCATCTACTCTTTTTTATCTCAAATTGCAGATAAAGCAGAAGTGTTGGTGTACAAGGTCTCAAGGTATATCTCTGATCTTTTCCCATCCTTGAGCCAAAGCAGTATAATTTTTTCATATTTGAAGACGTTATGCAAGATTTTATTAAATCCCAAATTCATATTTATTGAGTGCTGAAATGAATAGCTAGTAAAATCTTGAGAATCAATGGTGCTTTAATTTGGAAAAGGAAATGGCAGACCACTCCAGTTTTCTTGCCTAGAGAATACCATGGACAGAGGAACCTGGTGGGCTATAAGTCCATAGGGTCACAAAGAGTTGGACACAACTGAAGCAACTTAGCATGCATGTTACTTTAATCCTACTTCTTTTCTAAATATGGTTCTTATAGAGCTTCAATGTTTTATCTATACAATGGAAAAAATAATGATTATTATTTATTTTAGGGGAATATATAATATGGTGAGTTTAAAGTGCTTGCACAGTATTTAGCATTGAATATGCAGTCACTCAGTCATGTCCAACTCTTTGTGACCCCCATATACTACAGCCTAGCAGGCTCCTCTGTCCATGGAATTTTCCAGGCAAGAATACTGAAGTGAGTTGTCTTCCCCAGGGCATCTGCCCAACACAGAGATTAAATCTGTATCTCTTCAGTCTGCTGCATTGGCAAGTGGATTCTTTACCGCTGAGCCACCTGAGAAGCCCATATTTCGCATTAAGTACCACTCAATCTATGTTTTTACTCCTACCTGAATCTCTTATGGCAAAATAATTAAGAGTTGGGAAAGGTACACAATTTAATAGTAGTTCTAGTTTTCTCTCCAAAATGTGAGAATTATTGATAAGATATTGAACTGATTACATTTTTCATTTCTTAAATTTGGGAAAATGTGAAAAAACAATCTACAGAGCTTTGCCATCTGTGAATCTATTGTATAGTATATGTGCTTAATTTATATTTATTTAAATCTAAATCTCTCCACTGTAGAAGCAGCAGTAGTGGTAAGTGTGGTGGTAATCTCCCTGGATAAAATGTATGTGTTGTAAAAAATAAGTCAACTGACACATCTACTAGAGTCGCTATAGTAAAAGCACACAAACAATCCGAAACAAATTGGAAAATAATAAATGTTGACAAGGTTGAGGCCCTCTTAATATTGCTTATGGGAATGCTATAAAAAAAAGATTTTGATGGTTCCTCAAAAGCTGAACAGAGTTACCATATGATACAGCAAATCTTTTCTGTATTATATACCCAAAAGAGTTGAAAACAGAGGCTCAGAGACATATACCAGATGAATTGTAGCACTGTCACAATAGGTACAGTGTGGAAACAACCTACATATCTGTCAACAGATGAATGGATAAGAAATGTGGTATATCATATCATAGAATATTGTTACCTAGAAAAGAAATGATACATGCTACAATATATATGAGCCTTGAAAATATCATGTTAAGTGAAATAAGCCAGACACAAAGAAATAAATATTGCATGATTCCACCTATATTAAATATATATAAATTTTTTCATAAGAGACAGAATGTAGATTAGAGGTTATCAGAGGTTGGAGTGGAAGGTAAGAGTGGGAGTAAAAAGTTTCTGTTTGGCATGATTAAAACATCTTGGAAATAGATAGTGGGGCAGTCACACACATTGTGGATGTCATTAATACCACTGAATTGTATACTCATAACAAAATAGTAAATTTTATTACATCTACATTTATCTCCATCCTTAAAGAATTGTAATATACCATATACTATTGGATTATACACTTTAAGTGGGTGAATTCAATAGTATGTGAATTATATCTCAATAAGTTGCTAAAAAGCTGAAAAATCTTTGAGGTTCTCCTTTGTTAGGAGGAAGGGAGTCATTAGTTTTCTGTTCATATGATAGGTTGTGGGGATAGGCCATTCTAATTCATGTCATAGTATAAAATAGAATGCTGCTGTGATTAACTGTTGCCCAGCAAGAATATGTTATACGTTAACAGTGCACCCATGCATACTGAAATGCTATCAGGAAGTAAAAGGTTTCTGTGTTTCTCCAACTTGGTGAATGAGTCACTTAGCTGGGGGAGGGGACTATTGACCACAGAACTTCAGAGTCCCGCTTGTTAGAAAGTCATTGTGGGGCACTGTCCTCATGCTAGAGCTCAGGTAAAATATTCCTAGTGTTTGCTGGTTTGATTATAAACCAAAAGAATGCAACTTGGAGCCATACCCTACCATCTTTGAAATGGTGCCTGACTCTATTATTTCATACATTTTGAACTTTTTTTATTATGTGAACCTATCACTTTTCACCCTGAAAGTAAGTGGAATAACAACTGATGCCCCAACAATGAAAACTAAAATGAGATAGTTTATTAGTCGGGGCTAAAGCCACACTGAACAAGCAGAATTTAAATTGAAATAAACTGTAAGATTGAGGGCAGAAGGAGAAGAGGGCATCAGAGGATGAGATGGCTGGGTGGCATCACTGATGAAATGGATATGAACTTGGACAAACCTTGGCAGATGGTGAGGGACAGAGAGGCCTGGCATGCTGCAGTCCATGGGGTCACAAAGAGTTGGATAAGACTGGATGACTGAACAACAACAAAGTGTAAGTAGATATTGTTGCTGTTTAGTGGCTAGGTCATGTCATACTCTCTTGACCCCATGGACAGTCGCCTGCCAGATTCCTCTGTCCTTGGAATTACCCAGGCAGGAATACCAGAGTGAGTTGCCATTTCCTTCTCCAGGGGATCTTCCCAACTCAGGGATCAAATTCATGTCTCCTGCTTGGCAGGTGAATTTTTTTTTTACCACTGAGCCACCTGAGAAGCCAAATAAAAATTTGAATAAATTTTATGACAGACAGAAAACAGCAGAGGACAGAAGCCTTACTCCAGAGATGACTCAATACATCCTGATAACAGAGATAAAACTGCTGTGCTTGGAGCTTGGTAGCAATAAAGAAGTCTTGTGTAGGTTGGGTGATGGATTTTATTCTAATTAGAAATATGAAAATTGAAGGATTTAAACATGGGAAATAACTTGATTTTTTTTTGGAAGCAGATCAACTTGAGTATTGTGTGTGGAACAAAATGGAATGGTGGGAACAAGAGTGTGTAGAAACAGATTGAGAGGAAATTATAGTACTTTAGCAGGAGACGATATTCTTTTGTGGTAGCAATGACATTAGAGACAATGAAACAATTCAAGAAACATTTAGGACATGGAACTAGAAAGACTTGGAGACAAATAGATTTGAGACCCTGAGGTAGAGAGGAGAATATAAATAACTGAATCCTAGGTTTTGGACCCAAACATTTGGGTGGATGTTGACTCCATTTATCATGATAGAAAAATTGTGGTGAATAGTGGAGAGGTGATGAGGTTTACTTTTGGGACAAGTTGAGTTCAAGGTGCTTATAAGACATCCAAGTGGAGATATAAATTAGAAGAGGGGTCTGAGATAGAAATATTGTTTTGGAGTCTTGAAATTTAGGCGTTGTCAAAGTTGAAAGATTAAATGAAATTGTCTAGTGGGAGAGAGAAGAGTGAGAATTGATGCTCCACCCAAGCAGCCACAACATTTAGCCACAGTAAGAAGGAACAGCACTCACAGAATTCCAAGAAGGGGCTGACAGAGAAAGATGATGCAAAACAGGGCTCTGCTGTAATGGAAATAGTGAGAAGGAATGTTGAAGAAAGGAAGGCTTGGCCAAGGTTGAGAATTGAAGTTTCCTCTAGATTGAGTAATATGGCAGTCATTGTCAATCTTAGAAATAATAATTTTGGTAGTGCTGTGTGGGTGAAAGCTGTATTGTTTTTCCTTGAGAAGTGAATGTGAGGTGGTTAATGGTAACTGCAAAAGTAAAACACCCTTTTGGGGAAGTTTAGCTGAAAAGAGTTCAAGAACCAGTACTAGAGAGGCATGTAAAGTCCATGTTCTGCCACCTACAATTTGTTTGAACATGGAAAATTATTTAATATCTCTGATTTTGTACCTCAATAGGATCTTACTAACAAGAGTGCCTACCTGAAAGGTTTTGTTGAAGAGTGTTTATGACAATGTCTTGCTACTTAGTGAAAGTGAAAGTGAAGTCGCTCAGTCGTGTCTGACTCTTTGCGACCCCATGGACTGTAGCCTACCAGGTTCCTCTATCCATGGGATTTTCCAGGCAATAATACTGGAGTAGATTGCCATTTCCTTCTCCAGGGGATCTTCCCGACCCAGGGATCGAACCTGGGTCTCCCTCATTGTAGACAGACGCTTAACTGTCTGAGCCACCAGGGAAGTCCACATTTAATAAATGTAAACTGTGCTTACCCTTGATCTAGATATTATAATATCCATGACATTATAGGGATCTTCTCAGTCACAAAACTAAACTTTATATTCTCCAAAAAAAATTAGATGGAAACAGCAAAGCCAGGCCAATCAATATAATGACAGAGAAATTAAGGTCTGTTTATCCTAAGTAATCATTTTAATTTCTTAGTATTGGTTTAAAAGTCTTTCCAGTTTCCTATTTTCTTATATCCAATTTTTTTTTACATATTTCCTACTATTCTAACATGTCTCATTGCAAAGAAAAAATGCAGTGTTTTTGTTATAGACATTGGCTTAAATTGTTTTGAATTTATAAGGATATCTTAAAAAAGATGTGTATAAGAGATACCTTGCATACTTAGTTACTTTTTGTATTTCCTATTTATGTATATTTAATATGCCTTTAAAAAATACCAGTTGAGCTTTTCAGATTACTCTTGTTTCAATTGCTTTTTTTTTGAGCTGTAATCCATCTATTTTAAACACAGATATTTCTCACATTTCAATTTAAAATGCTCAGTTCATTACTATGGACCCACCTAGTGTTGACTTCTCAAATTCATTTTTTTACCACATATGCATGCTTATGCTATACATCATATACATCATATAATAAATGAATTGCTTACATAATCTTAACATTTAAAAGCTCATTTCCAGAATCTTAATGTTTTCGTTTCCTTTCTTATGGCATGCATTGTGTGCAACATAAACAATCTGAGAATAATTGACTATGGGTTAAACATACAGCTGCTAGAAAACAATCTTATTGCTCTTTTCAGCATCATTCACTCAAGAGGAAAATGTAATCACTGGTATGAAGGGTAGTATTATTGAGAGAGGTCATTTTACGTAGGAATTTGTATGATTTATTTGATGCACTGGAGTTACTTTTCTAAGTTTATAAACAATACCTTATTGGCTGAAATAACTGTTAATACTTATATTGCATTTCACAGTTTACAAAGCATTTTTCATGTATATTGTAATATTAAATATTTATAGCATCTTTGCTGGATAGGAATTGTTATCATCCCCAAGTTACTAGTGAGGCAGCTGAGGATCAGAGAGGTATGAGGGTAGAATTGTGACCTGAACCTAAGTTCTCTGAATTTGCATAATAAATGTTGTGTTGATGCCTGATATTATGTTGCTTCTGAGATATTTTTTGGTATATAATCCAATCAGTACATATCTGTTATAGAAAACTATGTACCCAGTATGCATATTACCTAAAATTTGGTCTGGATATCATGTACCTAAATTGTTCAGAAACTGGCCTGTTTGCAAATTACATTAATAAGATTACATTAACTTTACTGAGCAGTTCAGTATAGTCTTCATTGCACTTCTGTAATCCTATTTCTCATCAAATAAAGTATTTTGTTTACATCAACTCAATTTTAATGTTTATTTTCAATCTATACAATATATTGAAATATAAAACTTAATACTTAGCTTTTAATGACAATCACTGCACAAAATTTCCTGCTTTTCAGTTTCTGCCAAAATAGAAACAGACTTGTTCCTTCCCCTTGTCTCAGAGGGAAAAAGTCCAGTACAGGCCATTTACCCAAGCAAATCTCTTAATGTGTTCACTTGCTTTTGGGGGAGGGGGAGGTAGAGAAAGGGGATATTGGGTTTCCCTTTGTAAAGGAGAGGAAGAAATGGAAGGGAGAGGAAGGGAAATAAATGTTGTATTCTCATCCTTTCTCACCCTACACTTAATCTGGAAAACTGAATATGCAAAAGGACTGAATAGGTGTCTTTGAAATCTTGACTAAATAAGGCAGTAATCTGCATCAAGTAATAGACAACGTAGAACTTCTAAGGTAGAATATTATTGTGGTCGGCTAGTCTCCAGGGGCTACAGCATCGATTGTAAGAATGTAAAAACATAGGTCACTTAGCTCTGTACGTGTGCCTAGTGGTCGTGGTTGTTAAACACTCATAGAATCACATGAGGACCATAAGCCCCTATGCAGAGGGTCAGTACAGTTTTCCAGGAAGTTGCCCAGTGATGGAGTGCCTTCCTCTGGCCTTCTTGCCTGAGGCCCTCACCACCACCTGGCTGCAGTGGTCAGTGACCTGAGGGCAGCGTCTATGGCCCAACATGCTCTAGCTGTCAGTGCTAAGCTCTAAGTAAGTAGTCAGTCAAATTAAAGGACAAGCTGATACGCAAGTGGGTCATTCCCTCAAATGTGGCTGTACAGGCCACCTGATATTGAGAGGAACTGTGCGTGGCCCTGCCCACATGCTCTGCACTCTAGGCACGGACAATTTGCACCTGCCCCCACGAGAAGGGCAGTGGAAATGCTTCCCTACTAAGGCCACGGTAGATGGCGTCTGCGTAGGCCACGTTGCTGACGTCAAAGCGCACACCAGGCACGTTCCCTCCGTATCCTGTCTGCGCAGGGACTGCCAGGAACACCCGCCACCCTTGCCCTGGTCCTGGTCTTCGCCATGGCCGAGGTCTGCACTCCTAGAGACCGATGCTTCAAGTTTAGTTCCTCGCATGTGCAGTCTACCACCTTTCTGATGTCATGGGTGACTGTCAGAGATTCATTTATCAAGGTGGACCAGAACTTACCCTAAACATGTAAATATACTTTTGATTTTATAGATATACTGATGACCATATATACATACGTATATGACCAAGCATACATTTATATTTAAAGTAAAGCTTTATTGCCCTATTTGATGTACTTGAAGTATTCCTCAGGTATTCCTCTGCCATGCTTCCAGAATCTGATGTACTTGAAGTGTTTGAAAAACACTGAGGTAAATGGTCGTATCGGGTTAGCTGGTATATTACATGTATATATATGAAAGTATGTATGTAAGTTTTACTTATATATGTGGTAAATATATATCAATGAGTAGTAAAGTATATGACCAACACTTAGGGAATTACCCATTGTTACTTGGACTTTCCACATTGAAACAATGAAGGATCTTCTCTAGGAGAGTATTACGTTGGCTTCCTTTTCAAGGTTGGCTTTGAAGGAGCTGTGTATATTTTATTCTTCAGGACATCCTATATTGGAACCCCTGTGCTAACTGGACAGCTATATATCTTTCAGTGAGACATAAAGTACTTAGTAACTCAGGCATGTCTTTTCTGCCCCAGGATTAGTTGCAAAGTAAATAAAGGGGATATAGCGAAGGAGTGTTTCTGAGGAATACATGAGAATTGTGGGAAACGTGATGACAATTACAGTTGTATAGTATTTGAGGACAGTGAAAAAATTAAGAGGGAAGAAGAACAAACTGTGATAAAATAACATGTGGGGACAATTTGAATGCACACTATAGCAACTTGTTTCTTTGTATTATTGATATACTTTAAGAGAACAATTTAGTACTTTGTAAGAGACACTATATTTAAATGAAATGAAATCTCATTTGTTGAAGTATTTTAAAACTTGAAATCCCTGACTTTTAAAATTGCTGAAATGCTTGAATTTAAATAAAAATTAACATGTAGTACATGTTATGAAATGTTTGTAAATACCTAGTTTAAATTTATTTGATATTCTAATATTTATCTCCCTAAGATAATATATCTTAATTTTCATCTGCTGACATTTAGAATTATTTCTGATGTTATGGTATTCTAATGTTTCTAAGGTTTAGTGGAATTCTCCTCCATCCAAACTCTGCTCCAACTGCATACCCCCCAACTCACCATTATTCTCTAATTTAATATTTCTAATTCCATTACCTAAGTTTTGGGGTTTTTTGTTTTTGAGAAAGTGTTCCGAGGCTAAACAAGTCTGGGGATTACTGCTTTATAATTAATCAGTCACAACTAGTTTATTAGCAGCCTAGTTTTTTTAATAGAATGCATATTTAAATATTATACACTTTAAATGCATTTGCTATCTATGGGATAAAATTTGTAGTCTTTCAACATTTTGTACTTCATTTGTTCCTGCCTGTATGCATGCTGGATTTAGGATATAGTCAGCTGTTGTGATCCTGTTAAATATATCTATGAAAGCTCTCTAAGATCAGGTCATTAAATTAAGAAGTATGGTGTTCCCTGATACTGAATTTTGCTCTTCAATGAATATATCAGATTCAGAAATCAAGGACAATTCCTTGAATTCTGCATCTGCTTTTATAATTTCTTAAACTGTAGGTATGCAGACAGAAGTGCTTATATGTGACAGAAAAGTGTGATTGTATATATTTGACAAAAATTATAGAAAAGTAGAAATGAGATAAATTTACTGTTTTGAACTAATAGAATGTAAGTGATTTCTCATTTGTGTTTTTCATAACTAATCTTATGTTCAGGCAGTAATTCCCGCTTTCTCCTTTGCTTCTTTAGTATTTTGACAGGGTAGCTTCTTCTTGGTTTAATTACTTAAGGATTTGTTCAAATATGTTTTCATTTAGGAGGGTACTTTCCCTTTTTTGTGCTTAGATGAATCCTTTTAAATGTTCTTTATGTAACAAGGCAGTTTGCTTTTAAAAGAATTCACTCACTTCCCTTAAGTTAAAAATGGGTGGGCATCTTTAACATATGTGTTGGTATTTATCATTCCTCTGCCATGCTTCCAGAATATCAGAATGATAAGGGGAAATCATTAGATTCTCTCCATTTAATTTAACAGTTTTAATTGAGCAGGATCATTATTGCATTTTCTTTCAGTGAATTGTGGGTTGCTTTTTCAGTGAATCAAACTGTTCAGGTTGCTTATGAGGTTCAGCCCTTGGCATAATGTCACTAATGATTTCTACAGGACCTTGAAATAAAGCAACAGGAAAATCTATCAACAAAGAGATATAAATGGAATATTTTAGATCAAAAATAAGATTCAAGTCTTTGTACTGGAAAAAAAGGACAGCAGTGGGCAATTTCATACTTGATCATTGTAAATGCAATCAAAATGGCAGTTACTGCCTAATTGCCAAAATAGCATCTGGAAAAATGTAGTGGTAGTTGTATAAGACAGGGATTATTACCATTAATAAATTAATAAAGCCCATTACTTTTTCCTCAAAAACTTTAGACATTTTAAATTTTCTATGTTTTTCTTCCTCTCACTGGTGCGTATTTCCTAGAGTATGCTGTCAGTTGATGTTTTTCTCATTCTAATGTAACTTTTAATATGAAGACCCTGTGTTATTTGTAGAGTCTTTTTTATGGAAGGGAGTAAAATATTTGTGTGTGTATGTGCATTTATGTGTGGGGTGTTTGCATGTATGTTTGCAGAGGGATGGAGAAAAGCTATGGAATTTATGCTTTCATTTTATCAGAGATGAACTCTTTTCTTCTGTTATTTCAAGAGCATCTCTCAACAGTTGCTGACTAAATTGCCAGAATCAATGGCTTTTTAAATAGGCCTCTTTTAGGGAAAAAAAATGTCATTATGTCTGTCCTTTCCTGAAACTTTATTTTTCTAGTTTAGTACTTTAGTCATCTTATTAAATAGACTTTCATACTTACAAAATAAAGTCTTTTACTATGATACTTCTACACACTTCAGTTTCATATTTCCATCTCAAAGTTAGAAACCTTTACTCAGATGTTCTGCCATTATGTCAGATTCAACTTAGCATGACTTTTCCTGCAAAAAATCCCAACTTCCAGATTTCTGTTAATTCCACCACAATCTTCTGTGGACTTTGACCCTCCACCCCTTGCTGTTTCTTATACTTCAGTCCTAGTCTAAGGAAAGCTTCTTTGAGGAGGTAATATTTAATCATGGTGTAAAAGCGATCACGGGGAGCACAACCTGTCATTGGGAAAAATACTGTGCAACAGCCTGATACCAGGACAAACAGATATAGGGTCCCAAAGGCTCCTGATGTTTTCTTCAGGTAGAGCATGCCATGGGTATTATAGAACATTGAAATATTCTATGGAGGGTCTGGAGGATACAATCATTAATAAGACAGAGCATCCATCTTTTTTAGAGCTTAGAGCTAAGTAGTTGGAACTTACTTTCTCCCTGGTATTATGGCAATCCCAAGAAGGATAACAGGTGAGGGACCAACCTGGGATTCCAGTGGAGTCTTCTGCTTCAATAGACTTAAAGGGGGAGTAGCAATTAGCCTGATAAAAAGGAGTAAGGGAGTGTGGAGGAAGATGTTCCAGGAGGAAGGTGCTTTTCACACAAATGCATTGAAGGAAAGATTAACAGGCTGCTTGCCAACAATTTTACCAGCCTGATATAACAGGAGCTTGAAGTTCATGGGATACAGGGAGAGATTTCATAACAGAGCATGAAGAGTCTAATATGACAGGTTAAGGACTTTTTATTTATAATTAGGCTATCAGCTCTCATATTCTTCAAACTATATCCAATCCTCTTTTAAATAAAAAATTATATACCCCAAAGGATATATTCAGTGAGGTCTTTGAATTTAAGTTAAAAAAAAAAACATTTATTTCAGAAGCTAAAATTATAGTCTGTGAAAGTATCATTAAATTAAGGATTATTATTAAAAAATGAGAATTCTGGTCTTTTTTAGTAATTATACACATCTAATTAAAGTAATATTGTATATAGTTGATGAACAACCATTGGAGAGGTTATATTTTAATTAGATGTGTACTTAACTAATGTATGTATATTTAAATTTTATGAAAACATAATGGATTCACATTTAGAATAAAGAAAAAATATAAAATCTTTCAAAAGCATATAGCAGAAGGGATTTAATCTCACAGCTATCTTCCTTCTGTCCAGTTCTGACTTCCCCCCGCCCTACAATTATAACCATTTTTATTTCATTTTCTTGTATATTCTTTCAAAGTTTTCTTATGTACATATCAGCAGAAAGGAATTTGATGTCTTATTTTCACAAATGTTATAGCACATTTTACTCACAGTGCTCAGACGTGTACCTTGCTTTTGTTCTCTACGCACGCACGTGCACACACACATGTATACGGGCTTCCTAGGTGGCACTCGTGGTAAAGAACTTGCCTGCCAATGCAGGAGACAAAAGAGACGCAGGTTTGATCCCTGGGTTGGGAAGATGCTTTAAAGGTAGGCATGGCAACCCACTTCAGTATTCTTGCCTAGAGAATCCCTTGGACAGAGGAGCCTGATGGGCTAGGGTCCATAGAGTCACAAAGAGTCACACACAACTGAAGTGACCTCATGCATGCGTGTATGTGTACACATACATACACACAAGAAATTTTTATATTGAAGATGTTTTGTATCAGTGCATACTTACATTCTTTATTCTTTTGTTAATAGCTTTGTAGTTTAATATGGCTTTGTTGTTTCCCTGATTAATGACCTTTGGATTGTTAACAGTTTTATGCTATTATGTGCTGTTCCACAGTAACTAAATTTGAATACATGACATCCTGCACATTTGAAAGTATATCTCAATCAGTGCATACTTACATTCTTTATTCTTTTGTTAATAGCTTTGTAGTTTAATATGGCTTTGTTGTTTCCCTGATTAATGACCTTTGGATTGTTAACAGTTTTATGCTATTATGTGCTGTTCCACAGTAACTAAATTTGAATACATGACATCCTGCACATTTGAAAGTATATCTCTAATAAATTCCCAGAAGTGGAATTGCATTTGTAATTTTGGTAGTTATTTTCAAATTACTATCCAGAAGGTTTATATCAATATACATTTCTACTAGTAATATACAAGAGCACATGTTTCCATAAGTCACCGGCAGACTGTAGGTGTTAGTAAGTTTTTGCTGTGTTAACAAACAAGGCCACTCTCTCTATGGGTTACTGTTTTTAAAATAATCTTCTTTCTTGCATGTGTAACCTGAAGTCTCTGTGGGTCAGCTGTGTGTTGACCTTATTGAACTAAGTCTCTTCTCATTCCTAGGACCCAGGCTGATTGAATAGCCCTTATCTGAGATATACTGTTTTCATGGTGGAAGACAGAAACAAGATAAGGTAGCTGAACCAAATCAGACATTCACAGAGAAAGCTGCATATTCCATTGACCAAAGCACATAACATGTCTAAGATAATGTCAGTGGGGTAGGAAATGAAATCTGTTGCAAGGGAATTTAACAAGGGAGAGAATAAATTATTTATGAGTGAATAATGCAGTCTAACAAAATGTCTAATTTTTCATTTTTGCCAAGCTAATAGGTTAAAAATATAAATATAACCCTGTAGTTATAAACTGCATTTATGTTAAAGGATATTGAGCATCTTTTTCTTTGTTTAAGAACCAATTCTATTTCCTTCTCTTTGAATAAGTTATATCATTTGTCTTTTTCCACTATTGGATTGTTGACCTTTTCCTCATTGATTAAAAAAAACTCTTTATATATCATGGAGGTTATTGAATTCCTTTGATATAGGTTGCATAAACTGTTTTTCCAAACTAGTAAGACTACTCCAAGTTTATACAGCAGTTTACTCATGTTCTCTTCTGGTGGATTTATGGTTTTATTCTTTACATCTAAATCTTTATCCATTTGGAATTTAAAAAATTATTTTTCTTATTTGCTTATTTTTCAAGACAGACTTTTTAATTAGTTTGTCTAGTATTTTAAGCATTCTGATGAGATCTTTTTTTCCCATTATCTTTTGATAACTGGGTGTTATATATACAAAAGTTATTGATTTCTGTATACTACATTTGTTTCCTGTTATAATTCTGAATTCTTACAGTGCTTCTGAGATTTTCAATTGATTCTCTAATCTATATTTTCTTAACTCCAATACTAAAATACTTTAAAATACTAATACTAAAATTCTTGAAGATCAGAAAATAAGTTATTTTAAAACCACTTGTTAAACTACCCAGAGAATTTTGTTTCACTGAATAATACTTCTATCATTTTATCTTATGCTGTGATAACTTTCAAAAGTAGCTCTCTTGTAGAGAACAGGCATGAGGTTTGTAACTGGAAGAAAGTGAAAATGAAAGTGAAGTCGCTCAGTCGTGTCTGACTCTTTGCGACCCCATGGACTATAGCCAACCAGGCTCCTCTGTCTATGGGATTTTCCAGACAAGAATACTGGAGTGGGTTGCCATTTCCTTCTCCAGGGGATCTTCTTGACCTAGGGATTGAACCCTGGTCTCTTGCATTGTAGGCAAATGTTACCGTTTGAGCCACCAGGGAAGTCCATGGGTTCAAATAGTGGTTTTGCCTGTTGCTAGTTATGTAATCCAAAGATAGATAATTTTTATTCCTGTACTTCGCTTACCATTTCTGTGACATGGAACTGATATTCATAACTGATACATTCCAGATTTGTTTTGAAAATTAAATGAATTAATCTGTGTGAAAATTGTAGATTTCTAGTTCTAAGAACTTGATAATTTCTTTATTGGAACAGAAAGTCCGTATTTTTCAGTAGGTCCTAATTCCTTGGGGAAAAAAAAAAAAAAAAAGTTTGTCTTTGTGTCCTCACCTTTTATCAGAGTGTTGTGGCCAGAAAAGAGGTTCATAAAAAACATAACAATTGTTATGTGTATTTATGTTTTTTTTTCCCCCTCAGTAAGTCTAGTAAAATTTCATTGAACACACTCAATAATAGAAAAATGCTTACTAAGATGACTTATACTTTTAAGATTAAGAATAACGGTTCACCTATAAAGGCTGAGTAAATGTGAAGTTTAGTCCCCAAACCAGGAGGGGCATACATTTTTATTTTTTTAAGGTATGCTTGTGGTGCTGGCATATCTTACAAATTCCTAAAGTCTTTTACTATATGCTTTAACTTTAAGTGAAAAGTGAAAGTGAAAGTTGTTCAGTCATGTCTGACTCTTTGTGACCCCATGGACTATAGAGTCCAGAATTCTCCAGGCCAGAATACTGGAGTGGGTAGCCTATCCATTCTCCAAGGGATCTTCCCAGCCCAGGAATCAAACAGGGGTCTCCTACATTGTAGGCAGGTTCTTTACCAGCTGAGCTACCAAGAAAGCCAAATAAATGTTTCAGATTACAGACCCATGATTTGTTTAAAGGGCTTCCTTGGTGGCTCAGATCTGCCTCCAATGCATGAGACCCAGGTTTGATCCCTGAGTTGGGAAGATCCCTTAGAGAAGGGAATGTCAACTCACTGCAGTATTCTTGCCTAGAGAATTCCGTGGACAGAGAAGCCCGGCGGGCTACAGTCCATGAGGTCACAAAGAGTCAGACACAACTGAGCAATTAGCACACACACACCCACAATTAAGTATTTTAAAATACTAATACACCATTTGATACCTAAATAGTTCTTCAACTTCAGGGAAATTTACAAATATCAGTATGCCTCTTTTTTCCCATTTATGAAAGTGTGCATTATAAACAATGACGTTTTAATATATAAAGGTGGTTTACAATACAAGTGTAAATTTTCTGTCCATGCTTACTGAATAATTGTATGAATATATTATTTTGAGCGGAGAAGGCGATTGCACCCCACTCCAGTACTCTTGCCTGGAAAATCCCATGGACAGAGGAGCCTGGTAGGCTGCGGTCCATGGGGTCGCGAAGAGTCGGACACGACTGAGCGACTTCCCTTTCACTTTTCACTTTCATGCACTGGAGAAGGAAATGGCAACCCACTCCAGTGTTCTTGCCTGGAGAATCCCAGGGACGGGGGAGCCTGCTGGGCTGCCGTCTATGGGGTCACACAGAGTCGGACACGACTGAAGTGACTTAGCATTCTTTTGATAATATCTATTTTCTTTAATCCTGTGCATAGTCTGACTGAATTATTTTCTAAATTGTGGCAGTAAGTCATTTTAGTTAACAATAATGTGAAAAAAAAAAAAAAAAGCTGTGTATTTGGCAGGAGTTCTACAGAGTGTCCACAAACTTCATTTTGAAAAGTAGGTTTTCTTGAACACAATTTACCTGTCAGGATATCTCACATTTCAGCTTTTCAGTTTGTCTTTGAGTTTCTCATTTGATATTTGGAAATTTCAGATAAAGACAGAATCCCTTGTGTTTATTTCTCCCTGCAATGCCAGTCACTGTCATCACACAATGTAACATATTCAATATAGTAATAAACTGCCTTTACTTCTCTCATTAAATCAGATAATACCAATAAATGTAATTGCACTTAGAAAAAAATGAAAGTTGTGACTTGAAAGTTTAAGCACAAAATTTTCAGAAATCACAAATAGGTGAATTTAGTGATAAAATCAGTTCTTTAGAAATGTGTTTTTGTGTGTATATGTGTGTGTGACCAGTTAAGTTCTCCTAGTTGTTTTAGCTTGATTGAACTTAGCCAAATAATTAATCAAAGATCCTCTGGAGAAGGGATAGGATACCCACCTCCAGTACTATTGGGCTTCTCTTGTGGCTCAACTGGCAAAGAACCTGCCTGCAATGCGGGAGACCTGGGTTCGATTTCTGGGTTGGGAAGATCCCCTGGAGAAGGGAAAGGCTACTCACTCCAGTAGTCTGGCGTGGAGAATTCCATGGACTGTATGGTCCATGTGGTCACAAAGAGTCGGACAGGACTGAGTGATTTTCACTTCAATTAATCAGATACTTTTCTTCACAATCTTTTATGAATTAATTAATTTTATATTTATTTATTTTGACTGAACTGTGTCTTCTCTACAGCATTTGGTCTTCTCCAGTTGCAGCTCATGGGTTTTAGTTGCTCCAGAGCACGTGGGATCTTATTTCCCTGACCGAAGGATTAAACCTGCATCCCCTGCATTAGAAGGTGGATTCTTAACCACTGGAGCACCAGAGAAGGCCCTTCACTATCTTGTTGTAGAGTTATCACATACTTTAAGGGGTTAAAATGAAGTACAAGAATTGTTCTTAAAACATTTAAAAAAATGGAACATTTTTAAACTGAAAACTGAGAAGGGTAAGAAATTTTATTTTGCAGGTTATAAATTGATTTATCAAAGAAGAGATTACAGAATTGGAATTTGAGAGTCAAGAAGGACTTTAAAAATCATCTTCCCTGAGATGTTAAAGGTATATGCAAGATTGCATCACCAGTGAGGAAGGAACTGAGGCTCCCCTAGAGCTCAGCCTTCTTACTTACAGCTTAGCCATGCTTCTTTCCTCTCAGCTGTTCTAGATGTAAGTAGACTGAACATTATTAATAGGTAACATTTTCATTTACTGTGAATAGGATATATTTGTCATTTAGTATGCAAGCAAAGAAGAATATAGAGTAGACAAAATGGGATCAAAAATGAAACTAATTGTTCAAATAGTTTCATATATCACTCTATTTTCCCTTATTTCTGCTCTGATTAGTTAATATTAAGAAATAGCTACCTCATCTACAGTGGAAAAACTTCCCTGAAAGGTGTACACTAAAATATTTTTTATAAAATATCTAATAAGTAAGAATCCAAGCCACATTGTAGCAATATTATTACTTTTCACTTTGCTGCTGCCTCTAGGTAAAATGTCAGTATAGTGTTTTCCCTAAATTTCTTTCCTAGTTGAGAAATACATAACAAAGTTTGGTGATCAAAGAGTGTACTTTTAAAAGTATGATCCCATTTGGATAGATTTTCTTCTCATGGGTTATATGTTTTTTTCTTTTTTTTTTTTTACTAAGTAGGAATCTTGACTTTTACCACCAGAGTGATTGGTTCATATCTTTTTCAGCCTCTTGAACTGACAACAGTTAGACAACACTACTTAACACAAGGAGAGATGATTGTGTAATGAGTAAAAAAGTAAAAGTGTAAGTTAGATTAATCTTCCTAATAATCTTCCTAAATAATTTTCTTAAAATTATTCTTTCTGTAAGACAGAAATTTTACTTCCGAATAGTTATGTGGTGACCAGAAGATGATATTCAGTTGGTAAATCATGTTCAACTCTTTGTGACCCCATGGACTGCAACATGCCAGGCTTCCCTGTCCTCTCTCAAATCATGTCCATTGAGTAGGTGATGCTGTCTCCTCCTGATCTCATCCTCTGCTGGCCCATTTTCCTTTTGCCTTCAGTCTTTCCCAGTACCAGGATCTTTTCCAATGAGTTGGCTCTTCATAATGAGTGGCCAAATTATTGGAGCTTAAGCTTCAGCATCAGCGCTTTCAATGAATACTGAGGATTGATTTCCTTTAGGATTGACTGGTTTGATTCCCCTTGCTGTCCAAGGGACTCTCATGAGTCTTCTCCAGCACCACAGTTTGAAGGTATCAGTTGTTTGGTGCTCAGCCTTCTTTATGTCCAGCTCTCACATCCATACGGGACTACTGGAAAAACCATAGCTTTGACTGTACAAACCTTTGTCGGTAAAGTAATGTTGCTCCTTTTTAATATGCTGTCTAGGTTTGTCATAGCTTTCTTTCCAAGGAGCAAGCATCTGAATTTCATGGGTGCAGTCACCATTGACAGTAATTTTGGAACCCAAGAAAATAAAATCTGTTCCTGCTTCCACTTTTTCCCCTTCTATTTGCCTAGAAGTGATGGGACCAGATGCCATGATCTTAATTTTTTTAGTGTTTAGTTTCAAACCAGCTTTTTGACTCTCCTCTTTTACCCTCACCAAGAGGTTCTTTATTTCCTCTTCACTTTCTGCCGTTAGAGTGGTATCAGCTGCATAGATACCTACATTCTGACAGAGGATGAGATAGTTGGATGGCATCACCGACTCGATGGACATGAGTTTGAGTAAGTTCCGGGAGTTAGTGGTAGACAAGGAAGCCTGGAGTGCTGTAGCCCATGGGGTCACAAAGAGTCGGACACGACTGAGCGACGGAACTGAACTGAACTGAATTGCACAAATAGGCCCCCTTTATCTGCAGTTTCACTTTCCCTAGTTTCAGTTACCCATGATCAACCATGGCCTGAAAATATTACATAGAAGATTCCAGAAATAAAAGATTCATAAGTTTTAAGTTGTGCACCTACTCTTAGTAACATGATGAAATCTCACGCCTTTCTGTCTTTGCTCTGCCTGTGATCCCCATCCATTGACAATGTTATGACTCTAACCCAGGATGACTTAAGCACATTGATCCTCTTCCTGACATATTATCAGAAGGTCAATAGTAGTTTAATGCTATCGTAATGCCCATGTCACTCACCTCGCATCATCTCATTACATAGGCATTTTATCATCCCACGTTATCACAAGAAGAAAGGTGAGTACAGTATAATAAGAAAAGAGAGGGCTACTGTATTTTCCTATGGAGCCCCCAATCATAATCATATTAATAAAGATAACATTTAGAAGTTAATTTTAAAGAGAGAGCCAAATTTTATGATGAGTATACTAATTCTGCATTTCGGACTCTTTTGTTGACCATGATGGCTACTCCATTTCTTCTGAGGGATTCCTGCCCGCAGTAGTAGATATAATGGTCATCTGAGTTAAAGGAATGATGCTAAAGCTGAAACTCCAGTACTTTGGCCACCTCATGCGAAGAGTTGACTCATTGGAAAAGACTCTGATGCTGGGAGGGATTGGGGGCAGGAGGAGAAGGGGACGACCGAGGATGAGATGGCTGGATGGCATCACTGACTCAATGGATGTGAGTCTGAGTGAACTCCGGGAGTTGATGATGGGCAGGGAGGCCTGGCGTGCTGCGATTCATGGGGTCGCAAAGAGTCGGACACGACTGAGCGACTGAACTGATACTAATTCTGATATTTATTATCACCATCAAGTTGGGATGAGGGTACTATTCTTTGTTGTTGTGTTAATCACTCAGTCATGTCTGGCTCTTTGTGACCCCATGGCCTGTTGCCCACCAGGCTCCTCTGTCCATGGGATTCTCCAGGCAAGAATACTGGAGTGGGTTGCCATGCCCTTCTTCAGGTGATCTTCCTGACCCAAGGATCAAACCTGGGTCTCCTACACTGCCGGAAGATTCTTTACCATCTGACCCACTAGGCAAGCCTCGTCTTTAACTGTTTTTAGTTGTATAAGGAACAATCTTTAATGTGAAGTTACTTGTGAGGATGGTGTAATCATCACTCAACCTAACTTTGAAGTTTAAACATTCACTTAGCATCAAAACAACTTTAGAAGCTCTTTCCTATACACTTGATATTTAATAGTGTTAAGGTGATGGCACCCCACACCAGTACTCTTGCCTGGAAAATCCCATGGACGGAGGAGCCTGGTAGGCTGCAGTTCATGGGGTCGTGAAGAGTCGGACACGACTGAGCAACTCCACTTTCACGCATTGGAGAAGTAAATGACAATCCACTCCAGTGTTCTTGCCTGGAGTTCCCAGGGACGGGGCAGCCTGGTGGGCTGCCGTCTATGGCATTGCACAGAGTCAGACACGACTGAAGCGACTTAGCAGCAGTAGCAGCAGCAGGGTATATTTGAGAATTTGAGAACTTTGGAGGAAAGTTACCATAACTTTGGTGTTACCCATTTCTGCACTTATTAGTTTTGAGATATCAGACAAATACTTTGTAAGCCACGGTTCCCTCATTTGTAGTTGGGATGATACAACTATATATCTTATATAGTTGTTTTGAATATTAAATGTGATTATTTTATATATATCACAGATGCTGGTAGAAAGTACTCAGATATTGAGAGCTATCACTTTTAAATTACTAAAAATTATTCTGAAGGAGATAAATGGTAAAACATCAAACAGTGGGAGCTGTTACTGGGAATGGATCGTGTCTTTGAGAGAAGTATGAGACTGGAGTTTCTAAGGTGACCACGTTCTTGAAGTGTTGTTGAAGAACACTAGTTGGCCAAAAATGTGATCTGAGGACAATTCATATGTTTATTCTAACTAACCAAGTAATAATACAGAAGAGTGTGAGGATGGA
This sequence comes from Cephalophus harveyi, assembly GCA_006410635.1. Classification (NCBI taxonomy): domain Eukaryota; kingdom Metazoa; phylum Chordata; class Mammalia; order Artiodactyla; family Bovidae; genus Cephalophus; species Cephalophus harveyi. The sequence continues at coordinate 365,014 of SJYT01008006.1, forward strand.
AAAACCTTGAACTTGTAGACCATTGTATGTCAGTTTTCTTGCATAAATGTGTTATGGGGAATTGAAATGTAGGACTTTAAAAAGGAAGAGATGTTACTGAATTTCTTAGGTGTGTTTCTAAAGAAATTCAATTACAGGACTTTATTCTACTCTAAGTCAGAGTTTTCATCTGCCCCTGATAGATCAGTGGTGAGCTCACCAGGTATTTGGTGTTGGTGAATGGCTCACAGATGTACACTGATTGGAAGTTCTTTTTTTTTTTTTTTAACATTTTGTGACAAAGTTAAATAATTGCAGGGGAAGAAATAAGTGAATATTTTCTTAATGTCCATTGAGGCAGGTTAAAGCAATATGATATTGGTATTGTCTGACACTGGTATTAAATTCATTGTAGTTATTAAAAATTTCATTTCTCAAAAATAACCTTACAAATTCCATAAACTGATAATAGGAACATATATCAAATATTAAGATGCTATCTGTACCTGTGACTACATATTTTAGTTATTAAAATAGAAGATGTTCAACAATTCTATTTTAAAATAGGGGAATGGACTTTCTTCCTTTTAAAATGAGAAATATTAGAAAAAACTGGCCTGAAACAGTGCCTGAAAGAGGTTAAATTTGGAAATAACTTGTTTGTCACTGTAAAAGATTCTGATATTTCTTTGAAAATTCTCCAGCAGTATTCACTAGTATATCTTATATTTTCCTAGCTTATGTGAGTATCATTTTTATATCTACAATAGAAACAACACAAGCTCAAAAGCACACTTTTTTCACCTTCATCCCATTTTCCATAATACTGCTACAACTATGTCAAAGAGACTCATTAAATGTTTTATGGGCTTTCTGTTGTAGTTTGTGCTTTGGTTCCCTCTGAAGATGTATTTATATTCATATCTGTGTTTGTAATCATTTTGTATTTCCCACTTATTTAATTATTGTTCAGTAAGTTCTTGCCATTGCTTTTCTTTCACTTGTTTTTGGTTTTAACTTTGCTTACCATATTTACCTTGGGGAGCCTGCATACGGAACAATTACTTTGAATTTTGCTCATATAATTTTTAAAATTAGATTTATTGGAAAATTTTCTTGATTCTACTTTTAAGGCCACAGGCTGTAGCATGCTGTTAAGCACTTAATAAATGTTCAGTGAGTGATAAAGTGTATCTCAGTCTACATACATTATGAAACTTCCTGGAGATCTACCTATAATAGTATAGGAAAATCACATTGAGGTAGGCATTAATTCTAATATACAAAATACCAGATATATAACCAATTGAATATCTTGAACTGTTCAGGTAATTGATAAATAATATAGATTTATTTAACATATATGTGCCAGTTACTAACACATATTTAATATTTCAACATTTTAACATTTAATGTAAAATAAAAAGATTTTTAGTAACAATTTACTGTTAAGCATCAGGTTGCTTGGATCAGTTCAGTTATTTAATAAAATTATCAATGACAGGATTTGAGAGAATATTTTGAAACTGCCTTCTCTTTTGCTGACTTCTAAAATCCTGCAAAAGATATTAATTTGCAAGGTAGAATTCAAATGAAAGAAAACTTTTGCAGCCTAGAGAGGTACATTTAAAACTATTTCATTCATTCATCAAATGCAGTACTAATTTAGTGACAGTGAGATTATATCAAATTTAAATTCATTAACAATTATGTAAAAGCCTTTTAAATCACTTAAAAAATCCAATGTACCATCTTGGGATTTTCACTGAACTATAAATTCTGGAATGTTATTTTATTCTGTATTATGGTATCAAATGTGAAATAAGACCTGGCTTCAAGAAACAAATGGGCCACTAACCATTTGTAAGACTTTAAATTCCTTTTGCCCAAGTTTAAACACTGGGAAACTTATTAGGAATATACATACCCATACACTTTTCTATGCTGCATATGATCTGTGAGTTAATCTATGTGAACAGAATTCTTTATGAGCTTGGAGTTCCATTCGTTTAAATTATCATTAGGATATTCATTATTATATCTGACAAATTTTCTATCTAGTTCCCAGTCTGTTTCATGCCATTTAAGGATAATTTTCCAAGAAATACTTTGTATTTTTGAAGGGCTACAGGAATGTTTATATAAAATATTAAGATCTTAAACTAACTTATAAACCATTTAACAGTTTCCTATATGTCCTTTTTTGTTTATTTGGCATGTGTGTACTTACACATGCACATATTAAATATCTATAAAAACAAAGCCAAAGATAAGGGTGATTCTGATATGAGCATCTTTCCTTTACACTACAGTTGGCCTCAGACACTCATACTCTCTTTCTTACCTGCTCTGGTGACCTTCTGAATCAGAGTTTTAGAGAAACAACCAGAGGTAGTAGCTGTAGCAAGACAGCAGCTGGGACCATACGGATCTCAGCATCCTGCCTTATGGCCATTATCTTTGTTTCTATCTTTATGCTGCCACTGTGTCTCCTTCTTGTGTTCTCTCTGCATCCTCTCTTCACTGCCCCCTCCTCTTCCTGACCCCAGCTCTCCATTGCCCCTTGTAACTTACCCTTCCTCCTTCATTTTTCTCTGTTGATACAGGATGAAACAAGATTCCCTAATTATGTCTTTAAAAAAAAAAGACTGTTTTTTAAAGTGTATGTAGCCAGACATGCTACCATTTCCTAAATCCCATAACCACCATTAACAATAGAAAAATTATTTTTGTATACTTTATCAATTAGACTATATTAGGTTGTGGGGCCCTTAAGTGCTGAAATAATAGATATTTAAAATAAATGCAACAACTTTCTCATTTTTCTCTGTAGGAATGGGTTGTTGCTGTAATAAAAAATAATTTGAGGCTAATAACAAGAAAGTATAATGAGTAATATCCTTTCCCCTTCCCCAACTGCTGAAAATGAAAATCATGTCAGTATCCAGTCATTTTTGCCACATCCCTTGTTAACAGCTTTTTCAGGGTGGGTCATGATTCTGTGTTTTGTTAGTGTCTTAACTCCATAGTGACATGCTTAAATCTTATTCCACATTGATTTTGTAGTGTATATATGTGTATTTTTAGGATAGTCCATGAATGATGGACCTCATTATTAAGTTATTATCAACTTTGGCAAAAATTTTATAACCTTTGAGCGAAAAATAAATTGATTAATATGATAAGGTTAATAATTGATTTTGCTCTTTGGAATTTGTGTGTTCTGTCTCACTGTGTATGTCTAAAAAAGTAAACTTACTGTCTGACTGTCGCCAGGAAAAAAAAGTGGGACCTAATCAAACTGCTGTGGGGTCAACCCTTGTGGTTTTAAAGGCCCTTAATGTTGTCCAGCTGCAAAATAAAAGGGATTGGGAGGGGAAGCTAGAAGGAGTGGAGGGGGTTGGGGGGGAATGTGTGGAAAAGAACAGGGAGTCTGGCTTTTATTTTTTTTTTTAAAGTGAGTTCAGTGCCAGCCTGGACATTGGCTGTGCAGACTATTGAGCCATTGTCTGCTCCATTTCCAGAATAGCCCCCAGTTAATCACTTCGGCTTTGAAGGGAATTTCCTCGTGGAATTCTCCACAGAAAATCTAATCAACTGACCTGCCCTCTCAACAATGGAAGGCTTTTTTTTCTCTCTTTCCCTTATTGGGGCGGGCTCTGTAATGTAGCCTTTTGTGCCGAATGAACCCTCCCAGTAGGAGTGGAGAGCGTGTGTGAGTGACTGAGTGTGTGTGTGTGTGTGTATGAAGAATGCACACTATCTCGTGTTGGTGAGTGTGTGCTTACTCCCTGACCAGATGCTGCGGTGCACGGGGCAGCCACCATCTCTGCATGCGTGTCTGTGTAAGTGTCTCTCTCTCTCTGTATATGTGCCTCTGTGCCTCTGTCATTTCATGTCAAAGGTACATTACCTGATTACCTTCCTCGCCTGCCAGATTTTTATCTAGATAATTGGAACTGCTATGGAGGCTGTGCCTTGCCAGCCAGCTTAGGAGCTGCAGAGCCCTAGTTTGTCCACCTTGTTATCTGTGGCTGCCTGGGCAGAGGAAATTAAAGAGATCCCCAGCCAGGGGAGCGCTTCCTGCCCGACTTGCCCAGCCATCCCAAGCAGGACAGTTTGTGAGGACCATCTTTTTGTTTTCATCTTTTGGTTTGGTTTGGGGTTCTGTTCCCTGGAGTGTGTGTTATTTTGGCACGTGGATACCTAGTCCCCTCCACCTCGCACATCGTGTTTTATGGAGTTTGGAGCTGAGGAAACTTTGGTTGGGTTGCCAGGACGTTCGCACCACTTTGTGGAAAGCGCGAGCTAACAGTGAGACCGACAGAGTGAGTGACAAGTTGTTTACAGGTTTCCTTGAAGGGGCCTCTGCTATATTTCAATCTGTCAAAGTTGCTTTTCTTCCCTCAGAACAATGCCTGATTGTTGTGTGCAAGTGTGTGTGTGTGTGTATGTGTGTGTGTGTGTGTTTCCGTGTGCGCACGGAGAGAGCCTAGAAAAGGGTGAGAAGGCATAACAATTCTTTGTGTAAAAACGCTATTACTAACATTTAATCTTTTTGCTCAATGAGTTAATCAATGCAGTTGAATCGGGGTTGGGTTCGTGTACAGATTTCTCGTTTAATCAGTAGCAAATGCATTTTCAAAAATCATATTTTGTGTATGTATGTGTGCATGCGTGTGCGACTTTTATTATTTAGAGGAGAGAGTATGGGAGACACACTAAATGAGTTGACTTCTCACATTTGGTGATGTCTAGAAGGGAGAATTAAAAGGAAAGGACAGGCACCCTGAGGTTGTCTAGTGCCTTGCAGCCCGAGCGTGCGGCTGGAGGAGGGGGGAGCGGCCAGACCCCGCTGCTGGAAGTGCGCTACCCCTTTAAGAGACTGGTCAAGGAGTCCTAGGAGTGGGAGGGGGGAGAGGGGGAGAGGGGGGAGAGAGAGAGATTGAGAGAGAGAGAGAGAGAGAAAATCAATTGGTTTAGAAGGTTTGGACTCACTTGACAGGTTCAGTTGGAGACGATCATAGGTGGCTGCTGTGACAAAGGGAAATTGTGCTTTTCCAGCATGCTTACTGACCCTGATTTACCTCAGGAGTTTGAAAGGTGAGTACAGTTTTCCCCCTCTGATATATTGAAGTGCAACTCTCCCATTTTACAGTAGTCTCTGAATCCATTGGAAGATGCTCGCCTAAAACGTGTTTGTTAGAGAAGCTTTTAGCGAGTGCTTCTGCAGTCTTGTTAGCTGATTTTTGTTGTGATTGCCCAGACCAAATGGAACTGATTTGCAAAGTCTCCGAGATCTCTGCTAATGTTTCTAGGTTGTGTCCTATAACAGGAAATTAAATGAACATTAAGCATCTCTCTCTTTCTCCCACTCTCTGCTTTTCTCTTTCTCATTCACTCTCTTACTCTCTTCCTTCATTGATATTTTTCTCCCCTTCCACACCTTTTTAAACTGCTTTTGTGCAGAATGCTACCGTTTTCAACATCTCTGTGTCGTAATTTCTGGGGTGACAGAGGGCTTTGGTGGTGATTAAAACGGACGCTATAAGTTCCTATTTGATCCTTCTGTAAAACTTTGGAAGCTGCTCAGTAAAGCACATGACCTTTTGTTGATATAAGAGAGCAGATTTTTTTTTTAAAGAAAATGTATCATCACAGTAATCTATTAGTACATTACTCTTGAAATGTCAAAAAAAAAAGAGAGAGAGAAATGGGGATGATCCCTTTCTAAGTTTTGTGGCCACTTTTTGCACTGTCTTAAGTTAAATTTTGATTTATTTTATTTTCAATTTTGCTCTGATGGGAATAAGTTTTTTGTTATTAATATTTCTTATTAGAGAAATATGTGCTAATACCCTTCCATTTGATGTTGTTGCAAGTAAAGAGAGCTTTGAAAGAATTTTAGCCCTCTTCGTGTCTCTCTAAGTACACATTGCAATTTTAAAATTTGAGTTCTTATCCCAGCATAAGTTCATTTTTTGGAACTATAAATAGAATTTTGTTTGCCATTAAAAAGAATTCAAACTTTGTATTCTGTATGGTGAATTAGAAAAAAAAGCTAAAAAAAGCCAGGATGCATGATACCCAGGCTTTTTTTTTTTTTTTTTTCATTTTCATGAAAGCTACCTTCTGTATAAACATTTGTTGTATCTGACTATGCAATGCAAGCTAGGTGCTAGACCAGCTGGTTAAAAATATGCTAAGTCAAGCTGTTCATCGCTCAAAAGACTGAATTTGATATGAAAAGACGAAAAAAGAAAGGACAAAGATTAAAACATTCTAGAAGTGAAGCAGTGGAAGAGAAGAAGGGTATTGAGAATAAAATAATGCTTGAATATGGTCATATATTAGAGAAACCAACATCAGATCAGGGAAGAAAATAAAATAGCCAGTACATATACTTTAATACTGTCTTCTTTCTTTCATTTCATCTTCTTTTTTAAAAAACTTAAGATGCATCTTCACTACATAATTCCAGCGAATGGTTGAGCTTTCCTAACAGTTTTGAGTGATTTTTTTCCCCAAAGTTCTGTATATTAACTCTTTAGAATAGTTAGATTTTTGGGTAAACATAGCCTGTTTCACATGTAGATATTGAAGTTGTTTATATTGGAACACACTATCGCTTAATACTACAGTGAGTTTTCTAGTATGTACAGAGCAGCACGAAATGATAGTATACTTTAACTCTATACTTTTCAAAAATAAAACTCTGAGTCTGATTTGTAAGTCTGTTAAGCTGACCGTTCTTATAAAAAGGTAGTTACATATTAACAGGCTGTAGCCTATTCCTTTATATAGGCAAGCTTTCCTGCTGTGAACTTTTTTGTATCTTTTCAATTATCTCTTTTTAAACTAAACTTTTCCATTTGCTATTCTGATACTGAAATCTCTTAACATTTTTTTTTCCTCCTAGTGAGAGTTTCATTTTTATCACCCAGAGGCATGCTTTTCTAACTGCCTAATTAGATAAGCAAGTGATAATCAATAGAGTTGTCAGTATAGACAGCATATTTGGAAATATTAGTAGCTAAAATAATTTTGAAAAAAGTCCTACAGTGTAAAATGTCTTAATAATTTCCCCTGTGGTTATAATTGGTAGTACATACAAAATCTCAGTAAATCATTACTATTTGTTTACATTGAATACGTACGGCTGAGAGTATCTGTAGTTACCCACACAGAGTATATATCATGCAGACTCAATATTGAATATTTATATTCTCCATAGGAGGTATAATATGCTGTAATTATACTACTCTCTTATATAGTCAGTGTTCTTTTTGCCTTTTCAACTATCTGCAACTTTCATTGAATATGTAGGTCATTTCTATCAAGTGTTAATTTTTATTCTATTTGCTCACCTGATATGGATGAGTAGTTCACTCAAACTTAGTCATAAATTCATAAAGAAGACTTTTAAATTTCTATATGAAATAAAGAACATTGCTCTGGAGGGCATTAATAAGTTGCTTGGAGTTTGTGTATTTTGGAAGTTGTAATTTTTTTTTTTCTAGTTTCATCGATTAAAGTCTTAACTATCTTCTATTATCCTTTCCAACCTGTAGACTATTTGAAACTTTAAGGAATATTCAAAACAAGTATCTGGATCAAAATTTGGATGTAGATTTCTATGTCTGTATTATCAGCTGTAGAAATGAACATGATCAATAGTGTCATAAACAGTTGTTAAATAATTCAGAAGCAATAACAATTTCATTGTCTGCTAAAAAATATTCAAGAGGTAAAATAAAAAGTGATTACAAAAAGTAAAGAATTTGAAATACTTAATTTTTATTTTCAAACATCTCTAACATAACTGATTATAATTAATGAAAAACATAGTTCTCAGGTGGGTGAAAATGTAAAGCATGTTCTAAAGAATTATTTGTAAGCAGTTTTTTGCATCATCCTATTTAGAAGAAAGATAACTGGCAGCATAGTCTAAATGTTAGTAATAGTGTCTAGAAGGAGCACTTGAGCTCTCCTAAAATTTTTTAAAGATAGTGAATTTATATTTTTACCTGAAAATAAATAATAAAAATTGTGACTAAGGGCTCTCCTTTCAGAATATCATTTATTGTTTTCATATTCTTAGAATGAAAATATTTAAAACACTTGTCTTAAATAGACATATCAGTTTGTTTCTGATAAGTGATAAAAGTATTTTGTTGCTGTCAATAATAATAATTATTCTATTTTTCCTCATGTATATATTTATCCTATTTGATTGTAATATAATAGTTTTATGACCAAGCTACTTGTTACACTTTCTGATCACTTTATGTTAGAGACTTCATTAAAAAGCTAGTATAACATGATTGCTTAAGAAGACAGTCTGTTAATGTCTAGAAAAAAAGAAGTTGAGCTTGAAGGTAGTGGAATGAAGCAAATTAAGCTTGTAATAGCACCTATTTGATGGCTTCTCTCAAAACGGGTGCAGACAACACACTGCCAATTTTCTACATGTTGAAGGGAACACTACAAGAGTAAAATCTTCTGCAATAAAAATTTAAATTATTATTTACTTTATATTCACATCTATTTTACATATGTTATATTGACTAAAGAAATAATTTTTCATATTAAAAAGTTTGTTTTTCTGAAGAAAGAAATATGCATCAGGTATTGTAAAAAATTAAAAAATATAATTACTGTGAAAAATTACCATTAATGGGCTGCAAGAATATTTCTGACATTAGCAGTACTTTACGTAAAGTTTGGCCAGAGTAATAGAATACTTATTACCAGGGACAGATTCATACAGCTTAATTGCAGCCTCTTTTTTTTTAAAACCATTGTACTCATTAGTGGATACATTCAAGTTAGCAGGTAACCCCTAGGTGTAAATCAAAGGAAAGTTTTCCGCTCACATTCTGTCACCTAATGGCACCTATAAACCTATTTAGTCTGATTGTATATTTTCAGGATGTTCTGATATTTGCCTTTGTTCATTTTATTTATTCACTATTTGTAGAGGAAAAGGTAACTACAACTGATTATAGATTTTGATTACCATCCCAATAATTTGCAGGCTAACTTAGCGAAGATATTAGTTGGGAATACAGCCTGCGTGAAGCAGTAGACAAACTGTACTTCTATCACACTCACCCTGGAGGACTGTCCTGAAGACTTAGCAGGCAACCCGACTGATTCCCAAGAGCAATTAAGGGTTAGATGTCAGGTAGTTCGGTGTTTAGCAGGTTGATAGATATAGAAATGTGTGGATGTTAGGATTACTTCACACATTGGTATGTTCTTATCTGTGTTTCTAAAGTATAATAAGCGACCAATAATGTATTTATCTGTGCTTAGGGAGCTTTTAACTAAAGTCTGTGTATATACCATACCTGAGAGGCAAATAATAAGACCTATTCTAATACTTGAGCACATTACTCCTCCATAGAGCTGGAAGCTTTTTCAAATGGATTACATTCATAATGCATTTAAAAAGCAAAATTACATCCATGGATAAAGTCTGATTTTTACTGTCTGTTCTTTCCACTATCAGTTCTCCAGTCCCTAATGAGTATGTGTATAATGCAGATGTGTATTACGTATGTTGAATACCTCCCTTTCTATAGACTAGTTACATATAACTGATAGATTTTGGTTTTCTTCCATAATTTGTTACTCATTTATAATTCCAATGAGGTTAACTAAAAACATGGAAAATAAAGCAGTCTTGATATTTCTCTTGTTGGGACTTAAATGTGGTTTAATATGTCATGTTTCTGACTCAGGTGATGGCACTCAGATAGAAATATGTTCAAAGATTTAACCAAAACATGAAATATCTTCCTTTTAAAGGAAATTTTTTGTTGAACAAGAAATGGACCAAAACATAGCAAATTCTTTCTTGCTTCATTCATTCTCTCTCCCCCTCCCCCCTTTTTTTCTTTTCACTGATTGAGAGCTTTGTCATTTATACTGAATATAAGGTTTGAATGTTACATAGACGAACATAATCAAGTGATATTCCTGGAGAAAAAAAAAATTTAAAGACTGATAATATTTTGCTTCAACGAACAGCATTTATTTGGACTTTCTTTAAGAGACTGCCTCCTAATTCTTCATTTCAATCAGGAGCTAATAACGGGGCAGGAGGTGACCTTTTCATCCTTTCTGACTTCTGTGTTTTCTCCTGTAGTTTGGAGGCTGCTCTTCCTCCTCTTTAGCATTATCTATTCCTCTCTTCACTTACTAGTTGAGCGTCCATACATCCCTGGAGATACTGTGGCGTGTGGTTCTGCTTGTCCAATAGGGGGATGCTGTATTTCTCCACACTCAGTATCCTTTTCCCTCCGAGCCTGAGAGTAAAACCTCAGCGGTACTCCCTGCCTTTGCCAGCCTGAGGAGTCAGAGACTCAAAGTTGTTCCCAGCTCTTGCGCCTTCATTGTAGAGCTGCATTTCTGCTCAGTGGGCTGCCGAGAAGGACCAGACCGAAACAAGATTTAGAAGAATTCTGGTGAGAACTGTTTATAGGGATATGGTATTTTAAAAGAATGTCGTAAACAAACAGAATTGTGGCATAAACAAAGATAATTAGCATAAACAATGTCGTTTTAGGACAGGTGGTTTTAAAAAACAAACAAAACAAAAAACCCAAATATGAACCCAACTTGTATGCTGCCAGTTTGGAACCACTGAACCTTAATCTGTACTTCATGAGAATTACCCAGGTTTGTTGATAAACTTATTAACATGCTTTTTCTGTTTCTTTTGTATCATTTTCCGGTCATTATGCCCTTTTGTCACCCAGCTTGAAAGTAATTAATCTATTACAAGGTAGTTTAAGGACTTTTTACCCATAAAACTTGACAGAAGGAAAACTAAAAACAAAAGCTTGTGGTTGTTCGTAGACATCTATAATCAGTGTCGAAGCTTAAATCAGTTCAAACCTGAACTCAGCTCATTGTATTTTAAATCTCTCTTTCTTTTTATGTAAGTGACATTTCAGTCACTTGGCTGTTTAGTATTAATACATTTACTTTTGTCTTGCCTTGGAATTCAGAGATTTCTTGCTATGGCTGAATCACTACTTGTGTTTTATGTTTATTTCTTAGTGTTGCTTATGTCTGCTTCCTATTTTCTCTATAACTTAGTGAAGGTGGTACAGCAGTATATAAATGTGGCTGGTGATCATGCAGAATGAGGATGCTAACTATTGTGAACTACATTATTTAAACCTACTACTCTGTTGTGATGAACTTTTATCTGGAGACATTTAGGTTTATCACTAAATGACATTTTTTTCTTAATGCCTTGTACTGGAATATTTTGATTTAGATGAAATGTGGAGTGTGGAGAACAGAAAGCTGTTTATTTTTCTTGCATTAAGGACCAAAGTTCTTTATGGGAATTAATTTTTTTTTTCTATTTATTTTCTCATGGAGATTGGGGATCAGAAATTCAAAGTAGGTATTTCTAGTATTCTGTAGCCCTTTTCTTTGCTGAAATGAAAGCATTTGTGAATGAGTTTTGGTTTCTTGGAGTTATAAAGATGTGTGTAAACTAGTAAACCATGTCTCATTCATGTACTATGGAGATTTCTCGTACTTCAGGACAAAAATAATTTGGCTACTAACGAATTAGGGCTACCTGCCAGTGCCAACACATACTGTAGGTAAGAGGAACACTATAAAGAAAAGCTTCTGGCAGCAAATCCGTTGAAACTTTCATATGTGACAGTGTTTCTATTTCTGCTCTTCACATCTTTGAAAGAACGTGTTTTTTAGAAAAGAAAATGTTAAAAAACAGAAGATATAATCTTTCTTTAAAATGTATTACTAGCTTCATTTTTAATATTTCTCATTGTGGAGATGCCTAGAATTTTCCTGTGTTCTATGCACACATGTCTCCCGTCTTCATCCCAATAAGTTCTGTGACATTGAAACCTAAGAATCAGATGCATTGAGAGTAGATGTAATATGAAGAAATGAAATTGACTATAGAGGGCTCCCCCAAAAAAGGTACACTCAGAACCTTATAAGATTTTTATATTGGCAGTTTAAGAGAGTTAGGTTAGTTGGGACACTGAGCAGCAGTTTCATAGAAGATGTGTCCTCTCTTTTAGGGCTTCAGGAACATTGTTGAGAAAAGAAAGGAAAGAGTTAACTTGCTTTGCTTGTTGATAGTTTTTTAATCTAGTAGTATAACAGGACACAGGCCCAAATCCTGTTTTCTTGGTATATTTTTAATCAAAATTTATTTTAAATGTAGTAAATCATTTACTTTATTACTGAATTTGGTGTTTTTATATGAATTAAGATGATGACACCAAGGGGGGAGATTGTTTGAGAACTGATTGTGGAACTTTCACAGAAGGTCTGTTAATTTATCATTTTAAACAATTTTTATCTAATAAAAGAGCATCCTAATGAAAAAAGCACAAAGATTGAAAGTGAACAATATGCCTTCATGTAAGAGAACAGAAGATGAAAAAGTAAAGCTTTATTTATGCTATTAATTTTTCAGCGACAGTTAGGATAAGTTCTAAACATTGACAAAGTTCTAAAACATTTTTATTCTAATTCTGGAGTCAAGGTATTACTTGTTTGCTTACATTTCTTCCTTTGGGTTATTTACCCTGAGCCAGAGTTTGTTGGGCAATAATTTACAAAGTCCAAAGACTTTTTTTAAACTCGTTTCTTGATGTCCTTTTGTTTCAACCCCCATTTAAAAATTTTGCTATTGAGTTTCGTAATATGTTTGAGAAGAGTTTGCAGGAAGGTGTCATAAAATTAATGTTAATATTTTTTCTTTTTTTATCAGCACTACAAGAGATCTATGTTGAAGATTTGTTAGAACAGTGTGTAGTGAAAGGAGTGAACTGGTAATCAAAGTTCAATTTTCTGATTCATTCACTAATTCAACTTTGACCTTGATTGAGTGATAACTAAATATCCAATATCAGATTCAGATAGTATCATCAGGATGTGAAGAAAACTTTTAATATGCAAAGTACCATTATCCAAGCAGAACACCTTGGAGTGGAAAAACAAAGATAAAAACAAATGTTCTTTCTGAGACAAGTACTCTGTTTCTATTTCTAAACAGAATTTGGGAAACAGAGGAAAATGTATTGTTTTTAAAGCCCTAAGGACTATGGGAGATAAATATGATAGTGTAATCTTTTCTTAAAATTTTAACATTACTGGAAGAATAAAATGGATCTGATTTGACCTATAAATAGTTTCGGAATATTTAATGCTTTAAAAGCATTCTTCTAAAGAAAGAAAAGCATATCCAAATGCTCCTGATACCAATTTAAGGAACAGAAGTGAAGAAGCAGAATAGACTTTCAAAAGTAAATTAAAAGATAATTGGGAGTCACTAACACTTATGCAAATAATTTATTTTGAAGAATATGATAGACACATATACACATATAAAAGTTTGGAATTCAGGAGAAACTTTTTTGCTTATAGAATAAGGCAATTTTGAATAAACTGATTTTGAACAAATTATACTAAATCCTGATGAAGCTGTAGTTTTGGGGAGAAAATTTTGAAAGGAAAATATATTTTGTAAAAGTACAAAGCCCATTCCCGCTTTCTCATTTGCAGCACAGAATCTTATGACATGAGCAATAAGGACATATAATAATATTCTAGCTTTAAAAATTGGACGGTCATATTGTAGTTCATATTTAATGGAAAATTTGCATTCAAGAGGTTGGCTAAATCAAGATATGCTTGAGTAATATTTGAGGATATTTGAGATTTCTGGTTGAGATTAGAAATTTAAGTGCTAAAATATTGACACACATATAAAATGACAGTTTCTTAGTGGATTTTTAGTATTTCTCCTAAAGCATAGAATAATTTCCTCTTTTTTTTGGTAGAAGTTTACATTTTTCAATGTCTTCAATGATTTGCTTTTGGAAGTTTAACAGAATAGAAGCTGTTATTAGCTGGGTATAAGTTCTCAAGATCCAGTTTTTCTGTACGTAATGAAAAGAAATTTGGGGTCTTAGTGTATGTATCTGTAACATTTGAAGATGGATTGGGCAATCTCTAAAATCTCTTAATTCCTCTAACATCTCATTGCTTTGAAATAAATACATTTGAAAGATTCCTAGTGCCTTACTCTAGTGATCAGAATTCTTGCATTTCTGCATCTACTTGGGGACAGACTATCTCATTCAACCAGCCTTTAACATGTGGAATCACTTCTCAATTTCCCTGTCAATAGAGCAATGTTGTGCAAGAACATGTAACCATAGTATATTTTAGGAGTTCTAAATCTTAAGTAGTATGTATAATTCTTACTCAGTATTAAATGCTCAAATATGCTGTGTACTATTTTGAATCTAAATGTTTCAAAAAAGGTTCACAGTCTAGATGTTTGAAACTCTCAGGTGCATCAGATTCCTAACCTCAACTTTTACAAGTATTGTAAAAAAAAAAATATATATATATATATATATATATAAAATATATAGATTGTTAAACAAGGCACTGAGTGGGGATATGAAAAGCAGGAGAGTGGCATTTTAAGTCAAAGAGCTGAAAGTCTATTTACAAAAATTAGATAAAATAAGAAAATGAAGACTGGACAGTAGAGCGTTAGGACAACGGTGGGGGAGGGCGGATAGCTCTGGACAGTGTATGTCTTTATATGAATAAATAAAGCATTGGCCTGGAAAGTGGCACGATCAACTAAGATTGCAAGCAGGTAGTCCAAAGAAAAATTTTAAGTGGTTCTCAAAATAAATTAGACAACTATTAGTATTAGCATCAGGCCAGTCAACCTAATATGCATTCGTAGTTGGCAATGTCAGGAAAAATGTTAAACAGTAGGAAGCAAGAAGTAGAGGAACAGCCAATGAAAGATGTGTTAAAAACCTATATAATCTGAGAGGGGCAAGCATCATATATTGCTAACATCTTACATTTGGCAGATTTTGTGTTTTTCTAAAAACACAATATTTTGGGGAGAAAGTTAGTTATTCTTGCCTGGAGAATCTCATGGGCAGAGGAGCCTGGAGGGCTGCAGTGCATGGGGTTGCAAAAGAGTCGGACACAACTGAAGCGACTAAGCAACAAAATACTATCAGTTACATAATCTTTGACTACATACCCAATGACCTTCTGTGTTATCTACATTTTAAAAATATGACTGTGGTATCAGGAAGTCTCTGTACAAATGAGTTGTAAATTTCAAGTATAGATTTATATATTTGAGATAACATAGGTATTAAGTATATGTTAAAATTAATTATTTGCTTAATAATTATGATGGTGAATTTTTTTTATTCTATTCCTGCCAGTTTAATTTAGGAATAAGGAATAGATTTTATTCTCTTATGCTTCTGGAACAGGTATAAAGGATGTTTAAAAAATATTAAAAAGCAGAAAAGAACCGTATTGAACCAGAATTACATTTAGAGGGAGGGAAATGTGCAAATTTCCTACTGTTAAAGAAGAAAGAAAATCTGGAAGTTATCCCAGTTGGGCAACTTACTGCTAATATATTTTATAATCCAGCATTTAGTGATATACAAAGTTGGCATATGTTCCTAGAGTTTCTAAATCAAGAATTAAAACTTTATGATGTATAAGTCACTTACATTTTTTGGGTTTCAGCCATACATGTATAAAATGGGCTTTAAAATGAGTATAAAATTATTTATCCTCTGATGCTAATGAGGCATCTTAAACTTATGAAAATTTATAAAAATATTTGGATATCTCTGAATGCAAGCCATTCAATTCAAACTTGAAAACTAGGTTTAATTCTGGACAATATAAAATGGTCAGAACGTCAAGGAAAAGTGTATATTTTTGTTTTATATTTGAAAATTATTTTAGCATATAAAATATATGTAAGAAATTTATTGACTTATTTTAAAAAATTTATAATTAAGACAAGTATAATGGTTTTACATGTACTTATGATTATTGATCCCAGGTAACTTGTACCTAAATAGCAGCAGTATAGCTATAGTTTCCTCTGACTGCTTACTGCTAGTTACGAAATATCCTAAAAGCACATCTCTTCCCATTTTATGTGTAGAAAATCTGATACATCAAAAGTTTTTTTTTTCCTTCATGAAATCTGTATAACAAGTATTTAAGGAATGCATTTTCTGATTAAACATATTCCTATGCCTTAACCTATGCAAATTAAAATTTATTTATTTGTGTAAAATCGTAAAAACAAATAATTCTATAGAACAAATCATTGGACAACAAAAAATGATTTTCTGTTAAGGTAAAAAGGTCACACACTATTGATTTTTAGATTATTATTTATACACATATTTTGAAAATTAGAAAATTTTAAATAACTTGAGGAAACTTACTTATGCAAATCATAGATTTTCATAGTAAAAATAGCATGACTCATTTTGTATTAGCTACCTATTCCTTTAGACCAGAGGTAAAGCTTGGGAAAATTTATAGATTTCTCTTTATGGGCAGCTGTATAATATGCAAACAAAAACACCCCAGAAACAGAACCCTTATTTTTGATATAAAATTGTTTTCCACTGATATAATCTATTGAAAGCCAGAAGCCATCCAAAGTGCTGATACCAATTTAAGAAGATGATCTTTTGCCTTAATTATACATCTGGGAAATATTAGCTGAACATTTTGTGGAGAACAGTGAATACCTTATTTGCCAGTTGTCTAAAATGCTGCTAATGATCGACATAGTGCCAGTGTTTTGATGGCTCAAACCTAGGCTGAATATGAATACAAAGAACACAGTTGGGGGAAAAAAGCACACATTTTATACAAAACAGATTTCAACCATCTGCTTGGCACTTAAGTTTGTGACTATAGGCGATATATGAAAGAGACCACTGTCCACGTTATGAATGCTATCACTTTTATTGGTACCTTAGAAAAACCATAGGGTTTTGCAAGCGTGTATAACCAATGATTTTCTTCAGCTAAAGAATGAAAGCAAGGTCCTCGGCCAAAATTTTGTTCTCTCCATAATCTCTTCTATGTCAGTCGTCTTTTCCTAGCAAAGTGGGTTTTGCTAAAGTAGGTCTTTAGGGTTAAAATATACCAGACACCCCTATGCAAGTGGCCCTTAGGAGAAGAACCCCAGATGGTTATGAGATAAAATACTGTTTGCTTTAGGAATAGGTTATATTCCTGAGTCTGTTGCTTGAATACTGTGGTGCATGTCAAATCAGCATGGAAGTTAATGGTCCAGAAGCACTTCTGATTTTAATGCTTTCCCATTTGTTCTGAATTTATAGTATTAAATCAGGCCGGTGCTATTTCGTCACTAGTTCAGTAAGGGAAAATCATACTACCGACAGCAGACTATAAGCAAAATCTAATTGTTTGACCCATTTCATTTACTTTAAAGGTATAGGAGAAATTCTCACTAAAATGATATTGGTGAATATTATATACTAGAAGTTTATAGATTTCTAGAGTTGCAGGCAAGAGATGTTATTGTCTGGTACTTAGGACGTAGTAAGCAAAAAATGAGTTTTTGACAAGTCATTTGACCTACTGCATTTTCCTTATCTGAAGTATATTTTGTATTGTAAACATATGGAAAATTGAGTTCGTAGAATGTGTTAGCTTACTGATTTGTCTCCACTGTATGAATTCGCATAGATATATTGAGACCTTTTTAGCTTTTGTGGAAGAAAAAATTTAGTGAAAAGTATAAAGAAATGTTCTCAGAATCTGTTTGTACCTGTGCTTTCCAATATGGTAGCCACTAGCCACATGCTACCATTGAGCACTTGATATGGGGCTGATCTGAACTGAGATTTGCTGTAAGTACAAGATACACACTGGAGTTTTGAAGACTTGGTTTGAATGAAAGGATGTAAAATACCCTACTAAGATTTCTTAATTATGATTATGTATTGAAATGATAATACTTGGATATGTTGGCTTAAATAAAATGATTAAAGTCTTTTCACCTGTTTCTTTTTTACTTTTTTAGTGTGGCAACTTGAAAATTTCAAATTAAATATGCAGCTCATATTTGTAGCTTACATTATATTCCTATTGAAAGATGCTATTTTATGCCTTTCTGTGGAGGGAGGGAAATTAAAGCGTCTACCTCTGTCTAGATTCCAGTAGTTAACAGCTCAAAAGTGTGGCAGTGCATCAGAAAGATTTAAGTTTTTATTAACAGTCTTCCTTCTTAGCTTTCTTCTACAAGAAGGTGAAATTTTATCACTTTAAAAAAGCCCTAATAGTAACACTGACTTTCATAGGTGCTTATATCATTTACCCAGTGAATATTGTCAGTTTCTCCAAACTTCTGTGGAGTTACAATGGAAAACAAGATGTTTGCCTAGGAATTGTTTGGATTATTTTGGAGATTATATGTTTGAAAGGTACAATTTTATTTACTTTTATGAAACTCAGTATGTGTGTAATTTCTTCACTGGATGTAAAGAAGTTGGTGGTAAGTAGGAATACCTTCTCTTTTTGCATCCCAGCTAATACTTCACACAGTTTCTAAACTTGACCCTCAAGATGTTATCCAAGCTCTTTATCTAGAAAGATAACAGTAACATTCAATGTGTGCCCAGACTGCCTCACAAAAATATTATCTCTATTTCATGAACGAAGAAGATGAAACAGAGAGAGTTGCCTAATTTATCACAGGTAATACGTGGCAGAACTGGGGTACCAACTGAAACAGTCCAGCTCCAAAGACCTCACTTTCAACCATGAAAGTGTAGTACTGATCTTGATAATAAACCACTTCCATAACTTTATAATTATTGTTTATTTTACTGTTAGAAATGTCTTTATTCATTGAACAAATGTATTTCATGTACCTACTTTGCCAGGAATCATTTTAGTTGCTGAGTAACTCACAAAATTGCAGACACTGTAAATAAATAACATATAATGATTGTGATATAGACTTCTAATTTTTCCTCTTGGGATGAATTCATTCATGGCACAAAGTGCTAGGTGGTGAAATCCAGACATCTGGACAATTAAATAAAGGGTTTCTTGGTAGAGGTTCCCTGGAACTATTTTTGAGAGATACCAATTTTCAGTGCACTGTGAGAAGTGTAACCATATAAAATTTCTCAAATATCTCTTTCTCAAATCCTTTACAGTGAACTACATACTGCATATGTCTTTATGGACAGGCAGTGCCTTCATTCAGAAAGTATATCTGATTAGTTTTTGCTATCTTAATTGGGCAACAAGCTTCTTTACTGTAATTTTTAAGTATGTCAATGTTCACATCTTATATGGTGATTTTATATGGAAAATAGTGATGAATGGTAAATAGTTAATATGATATTGCTCCTTTGATCTAACTTGTAGCTATGACCTATACTGATTTTATTGGGTAGTAGGCAGAAGTATTGGTAATTTTGAGTAGAAAACTCAACCAGGTATGTGACAGGTAAAAAAAATTACAAATTCCTGGGAATAACAAGGCATTTGGGAATGGAGATGAACCTTGTGGTTTTACTACACAGATTTTCCATTTTCAATATTAAATTTATATATGATAATATAGACATGAGTTGTTCCATGGATCTCTGTTTTATGTGTTGGATCTTTTAAGTGTTTTTTCCATATGTAGATACAGCTATGGTTTCTGGTGCTCTCTGATTTCTCAGTACTTATTAGCTCTAGTTCCTGGTAGACCTTGGAATTAGACTGCTAGAATTTATTCTACAACTTCACCACTTATTAGCTATGTGACTTTTGCAAATGACATAAATTCACCATGCCTTAATTTCTTTATCTGTGAAATGGAGATTATAATAATTCCACCGTTTAGGTCATTTTGCTGCTTAAGTATGAAAGAAAACATATGTAATTTGGTTTGCTCAAGTAATGACTACTATTTCTTCAAACAAATTTTAATCATATAGAAGGAATTCTAAGAATATTTCAGATAATATGGCAAATGACATCAGATAGCATACTAAAACATAAATATTAAGTACTTAGTAAATAATTCTGAAGCCAGTGGTTTATGAATACTGTGGTGCATGTCAAATCAGCATGGAAGTTAATGGTCCAGAAGCACTTCTGATTTTAATGCTTTCCCATTTGTTCTGAATTTATAGTATTAAATCAGGCCGGTGCTATTTCGTCACTAGTTCAGTAAGGGAAAATCATACTACCGACAGCAGACTATAAGCAAAATCTAATTGTTTGACCCATTTCATTTACTTTAAAGGTATAGGAGAAATTCTCACTAAAATGATATTGGTGAATATTATATACTAGAAGTTTATAGATTTCTAGAGTTGCAGGCAAGAGATGTTATTGTCTGGTACTTAGGACGTAGTAAGCAAAAAATGAGTTTTTGACAAGTCATTTGACCTACTGTATTTTCCTTATCTGAAGTATATTTTGTATTGTAAACATATGGAAAATTGAGTTCGTAGAATGTGTTAGCTTACTGATTTGTCTCCACTGTATGAATTCGCATAGATATATTGAGACCTTTTTAGCTTTTGTGGAAGAAAAAATTTAGTGAAAAGTATAAAGAAATGTTCTCAGAATCTGTTTGTACCTGTGCTTTCCAATATGGTAGCCACTAGCCACATGCTACCATTGAGCACTTGATATGGGGCTGATCTGAACTGAGATTTGCTGTAAGTACAAGATACACACTGGAGTTTTGAAGACTTGGTTTGAATGAAAGGATGTAAAATACCCTACTAAGATTTCTTAATTATGATTATGTATTGAAATGATAATACTTGGATATGTTGGCTTAAATAAAATGATTAAAGTCTTTTCACCTGTTTCTTTTTTACTTTTTTAGTGTGGCAACTTGAAAATTTCAAATTAAATATGCAGCTCATATTTGTAGCTTACATTATATTCCTATTGAAAGATGCTATTTTATGCCTTTCTGTGGAGGGAGGGAAATTAAAGCGTCTACCTCTGTCTAGATTCCAGTAGTTAACAGCTCAAAAGTGTGGCAGTGCATCAGAAAGATTTAAGTTTTTATTAACAGTCTTCCTTCTTAGCTTTCTTCTACAAGAAGGTGAAATTTTATCACTTTAAAAAAGCCCTAATAGTAACACTGACTTTCATAGGTGCTTATATCATTTACCCAGTGAATATTGTCAGTTTCTCCAAACTTCTGTGGAGTTACAATGGAAAACAAGATGTTTGCCTAGGAATTGTTTGGATTATTTTGGAGATTATATGTTTGAAAGGTACAATTTTATTTACTTTTATGAAACTCAGTATGTGTGTAATTTCTTCACTGGATGTAAAGAAGTTGGTGGTAAGTAGGAATACCTTCTCTTTTTGCATCCCAGCTAATACTTCACACAGTTTCTAAACTTGACCCTCAAGATGTTATCCAAGCTCTTTATCTAGAAAGATAACAGTAACATTCAATGTGTGCCCAGACTGCCTCACAAAAATATTATCTCTATTTCATGAACGAAGAAGATGAAACAGAGAGAGTTGCCTAATTTATCACAGGTAATACGTGGCAGAACTGGGGTACCAACTGAAACAGTCCAGCTCCAAAGACCTCACTTTCAACCATGAAAGTGTAGTACTGATCTTGATAATAAACCACTTCCATAACTTTATAATTATTGTTTATTTTACTGTTAGAAATGTCTTTATTCATTGAACAAATGTATTTCATGTACCTACTTTGCCAGGAATCATTTTAGTTGCTGAGTAACTCACAAAATTGCAGACACTGTAAATAAATAACATATAATGATTGTGATATAGACTTCTAATTTTTCCTCTTGGGATGAATTCATTCATGGCACAAAGTGCTAGGTGGTGAAATCCAGACATCTGGACAATTAAATAAAGGGTTTCTTGGTAGAGGTTCCCTGGAACTATTTTTGAGAGATACCAATTTTCAGTGCACTGTGAGAAGTGTAACCATATAAAATTTCTCAAATATCTCTTTCTCAAATCCTTTACAGTGAACTACATACTGCATATGTCTTTATGGACAGGCAGTGCCTTCATTCAGAAAGTATATCTGATTAGTTTTTGCTATCTTAATTGGGCAACAAGCTTCTTTACTGTAATTTTTAAGTATGTCAATGTTCACATCTTATATGGTGATTTTATATGGAAAATAGTGATGAATGGCAAATAGTTAATATGATATTGCTCCTTTGATCTAACTTGTAGCTATGACCTATACTGATTTTATTGGGTAGTAGGCAGAAGTATTGGTAATTTTGAGTAGAAAACTCAACCAGGTATGTGACAGGTAAAAAAAATTACAAATTCCTGGGAATAACAAGGCATTTGGGAATGGAGATGAACCTTGTGGTTTTACTACACAGATTTTCCATTTTCACTATTAAATTTATATATGATAATATAGACATGAGTTGTTCCATGGATCTCTGTTTTATGTGTTGGATCTTTTAAGTGTTTTTTCCATATGTAGATACAGCTATGGTTTCTGGTGCTCTCTGATTTCTCAGTACTTATTAGCTCTAGTTCCTGGTAGACCTTGGAATTAGACTGCTAGAATTTATTCTACAACTTCACCACTTATTAGCTATGTGACTTTTGCAAATGACATAAATTCACCATGCCTTAATTTCTTTATCTGTGAAATGGAGATTATAATAATTCCACCGTTTAGGTCATTTTGCTGCTTAAGTATGAAAGAAAACATATGTAATTTGGTTTGCTCAAGTAATGACTACTATTTCTTCAAACAAATTTTAATCATATAGAAGGAATTCTAAGAATATTTCAGATAATATGGCAAATGACATCAGATAGCATACTAAAACATAAATATTAAGTACTTAGTAAATAATTCTGAAGCCAGTGGTTTGTATAGAATTCATTAGAACTTCAGATACTTCCTAAATGGATTAAAATATTAAAAAATAAAATATTCACATCATAGAATAGATATATTTTACATATCATACAAATATAGTTTATATAGAATGTATTATACACATTTTATACAGTTACGTATAATGCGTATATTATGCACAGTATATATATATTTTATAAAGTGTGTGTAGATGTATAGACACAAAATAAGGAAAGAGAATTCTTTCTAAAATCTTGTCTAAGAATAGCTCTGTGTTTCCTAACAGTTATGAGGTTTATAGTTATCATATTCTGATAAGAATAAAAGCTTACCATTTAATCAGTAATCTCAGTTGTTTTAGGGGAACCTGATGTCTTAAGGGAATAATTTATGAATTCGTAAATTGTCTTCAATAGAAATACTGCAGAAGATTCATAAGGCATTCTTCACATTGCCATTTTTAGTAGAGACTAGATAAGAGAAAGAATGTTGAATGATAACTAACTTAAGTGAAGGAAGGCATTTCTATAAGTAGCTAAACTAATGTTTGCCAGGTATGTAGATTTCCTGGTGAAAGGATACTGGCAGAGATCTAAGAAAAGGCTAACATGTCCCTTAAACTATCTCCTTTAAATAACAGTTTTTACATCCAGGCTGTTGCTAAGAGATGAGGAACAATCACTTCTTGACTGAGTTGTATTCTTGCCTATATTGAGGGCACTCCCACCTCTGTCCTTAAATTGACTCTAGATTTAAAACTACATAGAGACAAAGCAAGAAGTTTCCTCAGGAAACACTTTTTGGATCTGCTCAAGTACCTTCAGAGCATCATATTGAGATCATAGAGTTTGGTGTAGTACACCATTAGTGGCTATCTTCATTTGAAGCATGTTAAGGCTGGCTGTTATTTATTGTCCACTGTGATAACTGTTTTGTTTGCACATTTTGAACAATCCGGCATCTCCTTGGGCCCTCTGGGTTGATTTCACTTTAAAAATTACCCCAAATTAAAAGTGAAATAAATTAACAGTTGATTTTATATGCTTTCATATGATTTAGTAGTACATCTACATTTAGAATGATGTAGACACAGAAACATTCCCGTCTTGATTTATTCATTTTAAAATATTTGGTGAATATTTAATATGTGAATAATTTGGCAACATGAAAGTACACACCAATGTGAATAAATGAATGAGCAGGAGTGGCAAGAGCAGGAATAAAAAGCAGTCTACAGTTTATCACTTTATCGATACAAGAGTATCATTTAAAAACACTGATTTTTCTTTTTTCCTTTGAAAGCTAAAGTATTTCCCAAACTGATGGTTTTTGTGTAGATATAACTGTTTTAAACCTGCTATTTATGACAACATCTAGGCACTTATAGCTAATGATGTCAAATCTAACTCATAAAAGCTGGAAAATTTTTGATTTTACAAATCTTTTGGAAAATTTCTTGCAACCAAAAATAACCTGATAATAAAAAAATCACAATTATTAAGAGATACAGAATTCTTCTTAATATTTTCCTTTACTTCAGAAAATTCCAAATCTATGAAAAATTTGAATGTGTTGCACAGTGAACATTCATATTCTTTCACCCTAATTATTAACTTCTGGCCCCTTTGCTTTTTTATTTTCTTTTTTCTTTTTTGAAAATAAATTGCAGGCTAATAGTGGTAAGAATGAGGGTATTCTCCTACATAACGGCAATAACAGAACATCCAAGAAGTATCATTAATATAGTAATATAATTTGATATGGTCAGTATTTTCTAATTGTCTCAATAATGCTGTTTTAAAGCTTTTTTTTCTCTTTAAATCCAGGATCAAGTCAAGCATCAGTTATTGCCTTTACTTGCCATATCTCTCTAGGTGCCTTTTAATTGTAAATAATACCCTGCTATCTTTTGTCTTTGACATTATTTTAATCTCATATAGTTATTTCACAATCAGAATCTGTCTGGTTGTGTCCTCATGATTAGATTCAGATTACATACAGATTTTAAAGATAGGTATTATACCATTGTCTTTTAAAATATCAGACAAGATTGTAATTAGATGAAGTTCAAATTCTCTGTACCAAATTCATGGAGACTTTTTTTTTCCTTGGCTTAGATTTTAAGAGATACCCTCTATTACCAGAAAGCTGTCCAAGCCACCGTGATTTGTCTTGTAGAGAGTTTGGTGTTTGTTGGTACTAGTTGAGAAAATAGGATCTCCTTAATCCAAGAAACCATGACAACTTATCCATAAAGTCTACTCTGAAGATGCCCATAAATACCCAAATTTTTTCAGGTAATAATTTAAAAATATTGATTACAAATTTGTGTAATAGCACTATAAAAGTATATTTTGTTAGCCAGGAATTTATAACCACAGTGTTCCCTCTTTATGAAAATAATGCTAGAAGTCAAAACAAATTCAGGTCTTTTCCTCATTCTTCATTCACCATTCCCACATCTTGAAAATCAGAAATAATCTTTTTTAAAGTTTCTAACATTTTGTAAAGTTTGTAAACTAGGCTATCTTATTCCAGAGCCACACTAATGACCTATATAACTGCCTAGGTCTGGAATATTCTACCATTCTTCAACTTCACTTCTCACTCCTCAAAAAGGCTCTAACACACAGACCAGAATTAATGCCCCATAACATGTACTTTCTTCTCCACTCACAATGTGAATTTTAAATTTTGGAAGAAATTAAGAGATAAGTAGGAACTTCTCTTGTATAACTCTACTACTTAATAAATATTTTAAGATTATGGAATAGAGATCTTTTTGTTAGCAATACTCTAGCTGCTTTATGATATGAAGCAGTTATTCAAACAGAGTGTTTAAGAATTTGAAAATCACTATTTAGAGGTTACATCCTATTTAGACACTTGCTCCTTGGAAGAACAGCCATGTCAAATCTGGACAGTGTTTTAAAAAACAGAGACATCACTTTGCCAACAGAGCTCCATCTAGTCAAAGCTGTGGTTTTTCCAGTGGTCATGTTTGAATGTGAGAGTTGGACCATAAAGAAAAGCACTGAGCACTGAAGAATTGATGCTAAATGTTGAACTTTGCTGTTGGAGAAGACTCTTGAGAGTCCCTTAGACTGCAAGGGTATTAAACCAGTCAATCCTAAAGGAAATCAACCCTGAATATTCATTGGAAGGACTGATGCTGAAGCTGAAACTCCAATACTTTGGCTACTTGATATGAAGAGCCTACTCATTGGAAAAGACCCTGATGCTGGGAAGAATTGAGGGCAAGAGGAGAAGGGGGCAACAGAGGATGAGATGCTTGGATGGCATCACTGACTCAGTGGACATAAGTTTGAGCAAACTCGGGGGGATAATGATGGACAGAGAAGCCTGGTGTGCTGCAGTCCATGGAGTTGCAGAGAGTTGGACATAACTTAGCAACTGAACAACAACAACAAGAGCTAGAGTAACAACAGCACAAGCTGTAGTCAGATGCCTATGTTCAGATCCTGGCTGTTTATTTCACTGACTGTGATATGCAGCTAGTACTTAACCTCTCTGAATCTCATTTTCCTATTATGTAAAAAAAATACTGTTCAGTAATTGAATAAAAAGTGCTTTAATTGGACCTAGAATAGCAAACACTGAATATGTATTAGCTATTATTATTGATGGAAAATTGTTGATATGTACTTCCTGAATGGCACTTGAGAGAACAGATTTTTTAAGCAACAGTAAAATATACATTCCTTCATGAAATACTTATTGAACACTTTGTATATACTAGACATTTCTGGGTTTGGAGATTTAATGATGGACTGGGCATATATGACTCTTGTCCTCCTCAAACTTACAGTCTGATAGGAAGACAGGCTTCAAGCAGTTGCAATAAATATAGGTAAACATTGTGAGTGGAGAAGAAAATACATGTTATGGGGCATTAATTCTGGTCTGTGTGTTAGAGCCTTTTTGAGGAGTGAGAAGTGAAGTTGAAGAATGGTAGAATATTCCAGACCTAGGCAGTTAATGGAGAAGGCAACGGCACCCCACTCCAGTACTCTTGCCTGGAAAATCCCATGGACCCAGGAGCCTGGTAGGCTGCAGTCCATGGGGGTCACTAAAAATCAGACATGACTGAGTGACTTCCATTTCACTTTTCACTTTCATGCATTGGAGAAGGAAATGACAACCCACTCCAGTGTTCTTGCCTGGAGAATCCCAGGGACGGGGAGCCTGGTGGGCTGCCGTCTATGGGATCACACAGAGTCGGACACAACTGAAGCGACTTAGCAGCAGCAGCAGGCAGTTATATAGGTCATTAGTGTGGCTCTGGAATAAGATAGTTTACAAGCCTGGTTCAATCTTAAGCAAACTACATACCCTTGGGTAAGTTGTTTAGCCTGCCTGTCTGTGCCTGCCTCAGTTTCTTCATTTGTTGAGTGAACCTAGGAACAGTACCTACTTCATAGAGGTGTTCTGAAGATTAAAAGTGATGATTCAAGGACAACTCAGAACTGTCATTTTGACATTGTAAGTACCCAATAAATGTTGGCTTATATTATCACAGGATTCAGTTTACATAAAGTCCTGATGGCACTAGTATATCAACTGAAATGCTTGAAATTACTCCTTGTGAGGGACTGCACCAGGATCCCATGTTGCTGATTTCTTTCAGTTTTTATTCTCTTTCCCCTATAAATAGTTACAGAGCTTTGTTTTGTAGGTTTATAGTAGTCTGATCTTCAAAACACGTCAGAATATCAAGCCGAACATATTTATATTTGCCCTTGTTGTATTAATAAAAATGGCATTTTGCGAGGGCAAAAAATAACCTAGTCAAATTACTGCTGTCAGGTAAATTTTAAATGGGTTTGAATGAATTAAAAATGAAGCATTCTACTAGTGTTCTTGGAAAGTTTATGGAACAAAGTAGGCTTTACCAGTGTGAACAACTTAGCTGTTTTCTCTGCAGGTTGCCCTCTCCCCACATGACTCAGTAACATAGTTACATTTATTGGTTGTTTACTTACTTTTAATGCCCTTCATTCCACTAAGGTTTGTGAGGGGTAAGAAACAGAGTTCCAGAATGGATGGTTTGATTTGAAAAGAGACTTTGTGTGGTTAGAATGAGGATGAGTGGAGAAATTGTAGGGAAGTTTTGGTTGTGAACAAGCCTTTTGATTGTTGCTTTTTATTAAATGGAAATGCTAAAGAATTATTTAATCTTATGAAACTGTTATTATTCTCTGCTATTGATGGGGTCTGATAAACTTCAGTGTTTTTTTTTTTAATTGTAGAATTTCTAAATGTAACATTTTCAGTTGCTTCAGTATAAGCTGTCATGTTATGTTAGGGCTCAAAACAATTGTATTTCTAAAAATTGTTTTCAAAGGTATCCTCAGGTGAAAACAGGTTCATACAAATTTTAAAAAATCTGCAAGTATAGTTATCATGACATATGCTATTTAATTATATTCTCTGTTGTGACCTTAGTGTGATCAATTGGATTCCCTGTTTTTGGAAAAAATTTTTTTCTGTCACACTGTTCTTTAATTGCACTTTTTCTATATTGGTTATTCATTGGAAAATGCTGCACCCATGACCTGTGAACTTTGACTCATACTTTGAAGACCCCTTAATTATTTAATTGGCTACTCAGCATAATTCAGCTCACAATAAAAAATTTGAACTTTTTTTTTTAATTAAGAAAAGAGTGTTAAGGGTAGGAGATGTAGGAGCAGCATTACTTTACTTTCACATTTATTACTTTAACATTTTTCAATGATATATTTGCTTCTGACCTTTTTAATTTCATTTATATCATGTCATATGTAACTTTCCTTGTAACATAATTTTATATGATTTCTGTAAGATTTTGTATTAGTCTGTTGATTTTATAAATTTTCAGGTGAGAATAATCCATATTTTGAGGAAAATGTGCCACAGCATCTAAGGAGCTGCACTCTGGAGGGTTGTATCAAATTCTCTGTTGTTTCATTTTGAATTTCTACGATACATCTCTTGGAAATACATTTTTCATGTTAAGATTTTATACATTTATTTTTTAGAAGGCAGATTAAAAAAATATCAGAAAACTCAATCAGTTCTAATTTTGATTAAATATTTTCATAATTGCATTTATTTACATAAGTAATAACTAAGTGATAATGAATAGGTTATTTAATGTAGTAGTGGGTGATAGAAATTAAGACATTTATATGATAGACAATTTTCTTTGGAGCTTCTGATTTTTAAGTGTCCAAATTTTTACTTATTAGTTCTTGCTTACAACTTTTATTAAGTACAAGACCTGGGATGCTTAAGGATCATTGTCAGAAGGATAGCCACATTTTTTTCATTGAAATTCAGGCAAAGGAAAAGGCTGTTTTACTGTATCCATGAGCAGCCAACATTAACTTCCTTATTTATCAATGACTATTTCGCATATGGAATAAATATTGAAAAATCAAAGAAAAGTGTTTATATTGCTTTATAAAAATACATTTATGTTTTCCATACTTTACCTGTGTTGACTTAGAGATGAACAAAAATGAAGAAACATATTTTTAAGAAATTTATAAATTCAGATGTCTAATAAGTTTTATGCATCTTCCCAGTGTCAGTTGGAGAGCTTTAATATTAAAAAATTCTATTTCAGTTAAAATGGCTGATCAGTTCCCATAAAATTCATTGGCCACACATAAGTACTGAGCTCCATGAAAATCCACATATCTGCTCAAAAAGGCCTCTGCTAATAGATATTGAATCTCTGAGACCTCAGTTTTCCTGGCTGCTAGGACTGACGGCAACTTGGCCGTGTGTTTCCCTGGTGCTCGGCCCTACTCAGACTTCTTGGCTTTTCACTCAGTATTTTCCTGGACTGATCTGGCTTCTCTTTAGGTTTTCCTATTTCTCCCAAGAATCATTCTCCAGCCCAGTGTCCTTCCTCTTTTACTCAATGGATTTTCACTGGGGAGCTCCATGACTGTTCCCGATTCCATCCTCTCCAGCTGCTTCTTGATGCTCTGGTTATTTTGCAGTGCATTCCACAGCCATCTAATAGACATTGAATCTTTGAGGTTCTGGAAAATGTCACAACCTTTTGGAGACAAATTTCAAGGTGAGCTTCTTTGTGAAATCAAGTGAAATTGAACAGAAGCACTGTTTTGCCTATTTGTCAAAGGTAGATTTTTACATTATAGTTTTATTTCTTTGCAACAAAATACAGATGATAAAACTTGTTACTAAACAATGATAGAGAGTGATTTGTAGGTACTAAATAGCCTATGAGTTAAAACGGGAAAATTAAAATAACTCTTTGTTAGTGGTCATCATCATTAAACAGGTGAAGTATTTTCCACTACTTAGGAAAAGCACACTGTCTCACATCTTAAGTTTTATAGCTGTACTGGTATATAGGTATGCATGTATGCTTGCCCAAAAAGTAAAGAGAGCCAGATCAAGAGTTAGCAGAAGACAGAGAGAGAGAGGAAGGTGGGGACTAGGAGACAAAGAAAGCAATGAAAAATGAGGGAGTGCCTTTTGTAAAATACCATGAATTCTTCACTGAAGTGATATACTTCCAGTGGAAAGAATAACCCTGCTTTCTCGCACATGTAGAAGTTATCTTAGAATCAAGAGCCACAACAAAGAGGTTATACAGCTTATTTTAGGTGAATTTGATTACTTGATATAATGGTGAGGGACAATGAAAAAGGACTTTGCTAATAAAAATTTTTGCGATAGTTGATACATGTAATCCAGACTACTGTTCTTTTGGAAAAAAGAAAAGCAAGGAATGCCCAGTTTTTAAAAATCAGGTTCTCAAATTAATTAGGACTATTCTCATTTTATTTTTATTTGTAGAGCTAGATCCTTTGTTTCTTCTTCATTTTTGTACTAAAGATAATAGAGAAGAATCATGGGGTCCTTCATGGCATGTAACAAGAAATTCTTTATCCTGTTGCTGAATGCATATCCATGTTAAGTCCTCTTGGAAACAGGCTTCTTGACATCTCCTTCTCTTTTGAAGTTGGTGAACCTTCCAGTCTAAGTTTTTGAGAATTGTGCTTCTGATAAGCAGATTTCGTGGGCAGCCTTAACTATTCTCTTTCACACCATTTTTTTTTTTTTTTTTTTTTTAATCACTCAAATCTGTCACCAAAATATGCTTTTGATAGGACAGAAATGGATGTGGTAATGTTTCTGTTGGATAAGTTAACTGGAATAATGGGCTAATTACAGCTCAAGCGGGCAGGATTTCTCGGCTCTTGTCTTGTCCTAGCAAGGATTTGAAACAACAGAGTAGTTTTGCAGCTCAGTTACAACTCAAGCAGAACTTATTTAACAAATTAAAAAAAAATTTTTTTTAAAGAACTGTTATTAAATAGACAGTGGATAGTACACTCCTGTGATATGGGAGCAGGCCAGCCCCAAAGGAGAGGCCATGATCCCTCTTGGCTTCCCCTTTTTACACTTCCTGTTTCCTTGTGGTTCTGCCCTGTACAAAATAGGGCCTGTGCCCACCACCAATTAGGAAAGAGAATGCAAATTGGTATATGCTCAAGGCCAGTCAGGAGAGGGGGCATTTCTGGGCACATGCAAAATAGGGCTTTTACGTATTCATCTAGGTGGGTGTAGACCAAGACTTTTAATTGACAGTTGCAAGTTACCAGGCTCTATTGTGCATGTCTTTCCCATAATTCAGCCTGTTATAATCAGATATATGTAGGTAATATTTATGAACTCTTAAAGGGCTCCTGGCTGCCTAAGGTTACTTGAGGACACAGCTGAGCCTTAAAGGAGTATGTGCTAGAGTTGGAGACAAGCTTGTGGTTAGTTTGTATCCATTGTGTGCCTAGGGCACATGCAACAGGAGTTGAAAAAGTCTCCCTGGTTATTTTTCTAGCATATCTGTGAGCGCCCTAGGGTGTGTCTGTGGTGGGCTTTAGAGATCGGTTGGTGTTCTTTTCCTCTAGGCCACCCCTCGTTGCTCATGCCTAAATTCCTACCTAACACTTTGAAATGAAGTACTATAGAAAAAAGCATAGAATTTTGAATAGACTGAACATAATCTAAAAATTAAGTTGTCCACATGGGGATATTGATCAAAAGTAGATTAAACCTGTTAATTGAGAATATTTTATATCTTTATAGTATTTACTTTTCCCATATAGATGACTCTGCCTGAAAAACAGCTTATATTTTTCCTCCCCTTCCACTGCATATATAACAGGCTCAGGTCCTACAGTAAAGAAAAAGAAATAAACTTTTATTGTAGATTTCTTCTAATTTATTTGATGAGAGAAACTTTCTTTTTAACAACACCTATTTACTTCTTGGAACATGTATCACTGAATACATTATTGAAAATGCCTATGTAAAGAGAATCTATAAATGTGAGGCTGAAGAATACAAGTCCAGATTCAATCAAATCCAATAAAATAAAAAATAAAAATATGATAGTAAATAAATGTGGATTAGCTATTACAAGTTATCCTAGTGTTATGGAAATATTATGTTGATTATGTATATTGATTACTTTGATATCCTCTTATCCTTACTGAATCTGTATCCTCATCTAGTGCCTTACAGGGCTGATATGCAGAGGCTTATTACCAGTATGGCTATATAGGTTATTGTTAACCAGCATCTGTGCTACTTGGTTCATGCCATGCTATACTCCCTAGTGAGATATTTTAATGATCATCTTTAACCACATATTGTGACGATTAAGAGAAAATATTACATATAATATTGTCAGAGCAGCATACAAAAGTATATCATTTGTCAGGTTTTCAAAGTGCATTTATTCATAAGAAAATTGGGATAAGGAAATGGGTTTTATATTGTTTCTTAAAAATATTATTGGATGAAAACAGATTTATTTTTGTAAAACGGTGTATGGCATTGAGTATTGATCTTTAAACAGTGTAATGTCATTATAAACATCTCAAGATTTTAAAACAGCACTGTAATTACTTTCCTAGGTATAGATTACTATTCACCATTTACATTTACTATTCATCTTCATATTTAACTGGATCTTGGGATGGAGTTTTCAAAGGAAAATGTTTATGGAATCTATCAGTAAATTGCCAATTATAAGATTGCATGTGAAGTATTTCTTATTATATAAGAGAGGAGTGCTAGAGAAGATGATGTCAGGGACCAACTATGAGCCACTCTACTATAATTTGAATATTAAGGAGATGATAAAAATCACACTAATGTAGAACTTGCTTTCCACTAGCGTTGAATTTACTCAGTAAATTAATTCAGATATAACACATAAAATTATTAAAGCACTTTGTGCATTCTTGGTGTGTGAAATTCCATTGAATTTTACCTGTAGCAAAGAGCCACTGCTTATGTGTGAGGTTATAATTGTAGTTTGTGGCTTATTATGAAAACAGTATGTAGTTATGATAATTGTATAAATTCAAATCCTTGGTAACATATTTGTGATAATTTATTGATATTCATTGCAAGGCAATGCAAGGAGATGGGTGGTTCATGACCCCCAGAAGCCCCAGCCTCCCTGAAGGGTTTTGGAAAAACATTTTTAAAAGCCTGGTGAGGGAGGAGGTTGCAGAGTCTGTGATCAGCTCATACACAATTCTCTGACTGGCTGATGGTGAGGAAATAGGGTGGTGTCGCAGGGGTTCACATTATCAGTCCTTAGGCTCCAGGAGGCCTGGGGCTATTGCTCATGGTTGTCAAGTAATTAACATCTTCCATTTATTGGGAGGTTTTCACATCTATCAAACAACTCAGGAAAGGTGCATCAGACACTGTTATCTAGGTCCTTCAGAGAGGAGCAAAAGCAGGATATTAGGGAGGGGTCTCTCCTGTCTCTTATACACATCTAGATGTGTATAAGAGACAGGCTTTTGTTAGATTGAAAATGATGACCATATTGAAGTATCAATTATTAAATGGCCTAAAGTCAATAGTAATAATTTATATATCTTTAACAAATCTTTCTGTTATAAACATCTGTGAATTCCTTGATACATTTTTTTTTCAATTTTTTCTCTTTATATTTAACATTATAACAAATATTCACTTATCCTTTAAGATTATATCAATTGAAAGGTTAGGTTATGGATAGCCTGTTACTACTGGACCTTATAAATGTTGTAATATTTCTCCATTGCACCTGATAGAAACATGAATTGTTTTTACTCATAACTGAGGAACTTCTGATAGAGAAGAAAGCATTACCTCAGTACTTTTGGTGTGTTCAATAAAAGTTCACCTTAATTTGTCAACTTATATAAGATTTGTATTTTTAGCTTCAAATATTTTATTCTACATGTTGTCTTTTATATAATTTTTTTATGTTAAATTCTGATTCTGGGTAGAAAACATCCAGGAGGGCTTACCACAAGTTCCAGAGGCTAAGACAGCAATGATTGTGTAGTATATCTAATTACCTGTGTAATTACACTGATATGACATGCTTCACATGTTTCATCTCCGATGTTAAATTCATAGCAGAAGTTTGATATATCTGTTACCTTTATAAATTTTTATGATCATTAAAAAATGCAAACACACTTAGATATTTTATCTGGATACAGTTCAATAAATATTCATCCAATATATTCTATAACCAGAGCCTTTTTAGTTGGCATTTCAGAGAAATAATGGAGAAGGAAATGGCAGGCCATTCCAGTATTCTTGCCTGGAGAATCCCATGGACAGAGGAGCCTGGCAGTCTACAGTCCATGGGGTCACAAAGAGTTGGACATGATTGAGTGACTATCACTCACTGGGGGAAATAATCTCCCTCAAGAGCCTTCATTTGGATGGTAGAAAAGTTCATGTAAACATCACAAAAGTAAATAATAAAGCAGCTACAATAGATCCTCATATAACTGCCTGGAGTTCAAAGTAGGGAAAAATAAATTCAAACCAGAAAAAGAGAAGAAAGTTTCATAAAGGTGCTGATTTCTGAACTGGGTCTGGAGGTTGGTTGTATAAGCTCTTGGAGCCCCTGGCCTAGGTTTGCAAGATTGAGCTCTGGCACGAACCAAACTGTATAATCATGCTCAGCTTTGGACTTACAAGAATCTTCTGTAACTAAAGCGTAAGGTATAAAATACATAAGCTGGGGACAACCTGTGGAGGGTCCCAAACAATAGGATTGGCTAGTAGGCAATGGAAAAGTTAAATTTTCAGCTTGGAGCAGGAATTGCATGATGGGCTTTATGTTAACATATTTGGGGGGCATTTGCTTCTTAATTTAATAACTTCCAATAACTCTGCAGCATACTCATGCTAAATAACTCAGGTACTTTGTTGGTATTCAGGTACTTTGTTGGGATGTTCATTAAATAATTCCACCTTAATCAGACCTCCTGGCTATTTTGTTGTTGTTGAGTCACTTAGTGTGTCAGTCACTTAGCCGTGTCTGACTCTTTGTGACCCTGTGGACTGTAACCCACCAGGCTCTTCTGTCCATGGTATTCTCCAGACTAGAATACTAGAGTGGCTTGCCATTCTCTTCTCCAGGGGATCTTCCTGACCCAGGGATCAAACCTGGGTCTCCCGTGTTGCAGGCAGATTCTTTACTGTCTAAGCCACAGGGAAGCCTGCTCCACCACTTACCTAGTTACTTAGGTATTGATTCCCATCTCTACCCTTATCTCTGGGCACTCTATGTCACTCTACACTTATTTCTGTGCTTTTCTTTCTTGTGTGTGTGTGTGTGTGTGTGTGTGTGTCACTGTTATCACTTCATCCTTTAATTATCTCTTTAGATGTTATCTGCTTTCTGATGCCTCTTTTGACTGACTTAGAAAGTTATTTACTTCCTCCATGACTTTCATGGGATCTTCTTTCTATATCTGTTTACAGTATTTCTCACAGCTGTGTCTTCTTGCCAGGTTGTGATGTCACTAGACTGTGAGTACATCAGCTATGATTTAATCATCTTTGTTTCCTTACATCAAATATAGTATCAACACTCAAGAAATGCTTGTTGAATTGGATTGAATTTTCAAACAGGATAGATTTTATGGCCATTTAATATATATATATATATATATATGTATTTATTTATGGTGGGGTCTATCTGACACAGTTACATATGAATACTGTAGAAACCATCATTTGTCAGTAGTATTTGACTTTCTCTGAAAAAGCAATATCATCATCTACAGACTGGTTTGAACTTCTACACTTAGGAAGCTAAATGTAGTAAATTGGAGAAATATACATAAGGCACAAGTGACCCATGAATGTAGCCGGATCTCCTGTTCTCTTTGTATTTATACAAAACAGAAATTGTTTTTTGTTTTTTTTCTCTTTGAACACAAAATCCTGGGTTTATTTTGTGGGTTGTTAGTTCTAAATTTAAAGGGAAAATATATAAGCACGGTGCGTGGATAGTTTCAAAACAACCATCTTTTGAGGAATCTTGGTAATATTCTTGTATTCTAAATGCTATATTGATTATTCATGGCAGCATGGCATTAGACAATTTGTCCTGTTATTTTTTTTTTATCTTTCTTCTTTTTTTTCCTTTTATTTATTTATTTGTTTTTTAATCAGGACTGAATAACTGTGTTGGCAACCACCACACTGGGTGGGATTCAGAAGGAGGTATACTAGAAAGGAGTGAAAACAAAGGTAGCTTTGGTCTTTTTTAAGAAGGAACACAGTAGCTAGTTTATAGGATTATTCATCTCTGAAAAAAGTGTGGGCTCAAGGAGAAAGGGTCCGGTATGCCTACTAGTTTTTTTTTTTTTTTTTGCCCTGCAGACTATAATCATTTCTGTGCTCCTTGCCCTTAATGAAATAATTGTTAATATGCTGGAAGTCAGTGATTGCTGTTTTGGAAAGAATGAAGGAGTTTTACTTTGGAAAAAATAAATTAGTAATGGAGTGGCAAGGAAGAAAAGACAGAACAGCTTTTCTGTTTTCCGGTTTGGATTCTGCTAGTGGCTTTGCTGCCTTGCCTGCAGTGATGGGTATTGCCAGAACTTAGGGAAAAACAAAGCTAAAATGGCAACATCTCTTAGGAAAATCTGTAAGATTGTAAGAAGGCTGGGTGCTTGTGGGAAGTGGGAGTTGGAGAGCAGATGCCTTTGGTCTGAGTTTCAGTCCTCACAGTCTGTTTGCTTTCTTGCTTTGAAATATTTTTTGTTTCTACCTCCTTGGTTTACAGGGAGCTGGGGAGGCTCGTTTTTGTTGTTGTTTTGAAATGTAAGTTTGCCAACAAGTGAAACAGAAAATAACTGCTGTGACAGACATGTCCCCTAAGACCTTTGCTTCTAAGGGAAACACCTCTGCTTCATGTTTAAAAACAGAGGCCCCAGCGTTGAAAAACCAGATTCTTTTTGTCTGCAGTGCAATATGAAAATGTAAAATTGTCCCTGTGGAATTTTTAGTGTGTTTTTTTTTTTTTTTAAAGGTCATATCAACTTTGAGGTCTTGGAGCCACAGTTTCACTGCTGCTGTGATTCACATTGTTTTTTTTTTTTTTTCTTTTTTTAATTCTTAGGGCAGACATTGTGCTAATGGTGTGCCAGTGGTGAACAGCTGCTTTAAATTCTACTTATGAACGGAAATTTGAGGTTTTTTAAAATGTTCTTATTTAATCACGATCAGCCCTCCTCTGATTGATGCCCTGCTCCTGTTGATTATTTTTGGACTTCTTTGTTAGGCTTCTTTGGCAGTATAGAGCTGATTTTAAGTTAGTTCCCTTTGAAAGGGTATATTAGG
Organism: Cephalophus harveyi; assembly: GCA_006410635.1. Taxonomy (NCBI): domain Eukaryota; kingdom Metazoa; phylum Chordata; class Mammalia; order Artiodactyla; family Bovidae; genus Cephalophus; species Cephalophus harveyi. The sequence continues at coordinate 402,458 of SJYT01008006.1, forward strand.
TGGATGATGTACCAGTAATTGTTTACACACTGTAGAAGGAAGAGTCATGTATGTATTTGAACGGTCAAAAATTATTTTATGTTTCAGAAACTGTATTAGCCCAAGGTGCATAGCAAGAAGAAAATATACATGGTCTCTGTCTTCATAAAGTTGCCAGTCTAAATAGTAGTTCTACCTAGTTATCTCTTTAATCTTTTTAATACATTATTTTTACAAAACATGTTGTTAGCCTTTATCAGCATTGTTTATAGACCCCATCTTAACGAACAAGATGCATTTGATTTGAATCATGCTGAAGTACATACCCTTTACAAATTATTTATTCTGAGTCCCTCAAAGTTAATATGGACATTTAAGTCTAGGTGAAAAAGTTTTTTTTTCAGATTTGTCTACTAATATACTCACTTCATGGGAAATAGATGGGGAAACAGTGGAAACAGTGTCAGACTTTATTTTTTGGGGCTCCAAAATCACTGCAGATGGTGATTGCAGCATTGAAATTAAAAGATGCTTTCTCCTTGGAAGAAAAGTTATGACCAACCTAGGGAGCATATTCAAAAGCAGAGACATTACTTTGCCAACAAAGGTCCGTCTAGTCAAGCCTATGATTTTTCCAATTGTCATGTATGGATGTGAGAGTTGGACTGTGAAGAAAGCTGAGCGCCGAAGAATTAATCCTTTGGAACTGTGATGTGGGAGAAGACTCCTGTGAGTCCCTTGGACTGCAAGGCGATCCAACCAGTCCATTCTGAAGGAGATCAGCCCTGGGATTTCTTTGGAGGGAATGATGCTAAAGCTGAGATTCCAGTACTTTGGCCACCTCCTGCAAAGAGCTGACTCACCGGAAAAGACTCTGATGCTGGGAGGGATTGGGGGCAGGAGGAGAAGGGGACGACAGAGGATGAGATGGCTGGATGGCATCACTGACTCGATGGACATGAGCCTGAGTGAACTCTGGGAGTTGGTGATGGACAGGGAGGCCTGGCGTGCTGCAATTCATGGGGTCGCAAAGAGTCAGACACAACTGAGCGACTGAACTGAACTGAACTGATACTTATTGTCTCCAATTTATAGACAGTTTTTGACAGGGGTATCTCTTATAGGATCAAACCAGTGGCATTCATGTTCTCTTTTGGCTCTTCATGAGATGATTTCATGGAAAAAACGTCAAGAAGCTTCTCCTTCTGATTCATATGTAATCTCCATGAATGTTTTAATTCCTGTAGTCAACTAAGATCTAAATAAAAATGGGAAATAGGATGCCAGAAGCAAAATGTTATTGATCCATCCTGGGAATTTTGTTTCTTAGAACTAGTTTATTACTCATTTAAAGAATGACCTGACTAGGCTACCTGAGTCCTTTAAAGATCAGACTAGACAGTCTTAAAGTCTTGGAATGTACACTGAAGATCACCTTCAAGTGAAATACAAGTAACATATGGGAATCAGGGAATTGTACCTCAGGTATATGATAATTAAATGGCAAATTACTGAAAATAAGGCTTCTTTTCTATCAATGTGGTAGAATAATTTTATTATATTAGAATATTTCTGTTTGGAAATGTATTACAATTAGCACTTTTATACCCTCCTCCCCCTTTTTTTTTCATTTTGCAGCAAAAATAAGAAAACCTTTCAGAAAAGAAAAAATGCCTTAAGTGAATAAACCTTTGGGCAAAAAGGGTGTTGATTAAATAAATGCCAATATTTGGCAACAGGGCTACAGACAATAGATTAGATTTATAATAGAATCTATTAATCATGTATGGGATTTTCTGGGACAGTTTTAATGTCAAATATTATAATAAACCATTCAAATTATCCCATGGTTTCAGCATTTTGGAATCTAATTTTCCAGACTGTCTTACTCATTCATAAGTGCTACAATATATTTGCCAGAAGATATGTCATTTTTTGGGTAGGTTTGTTTTTTGTGAAAGTTTGTGTATTTAAGCCATGTTAGAAATCGTCAGTAGAAATAATGTAGTGTTTAAAAGCACGGGCTCTGGGACCAAAAACTCAGAATTGAAATCTGCGCTACGCCTACTAAAGTAACTTTGGACAAGTCACTTCAGCTCTGTCCCTTGGCTTCCTTAACCATAAATAGGGATGGGATTAGTGACTGCTTATACAGTGACAAAGATCAGGTACGTCGGGAGATTGGTAGTTCAGTTCAGTTCAGTCGCTCAGTCGTGTCTGACTCTTTGCGACCCCATGAATCACAGCACGCCAGGCCTCCCTGTCCATCACTGACTCCCAGAGTTCACTCAGACTCACGTCCATTGAGTCACTGATGCCATCCAGCCATCTCATCCTCGGTCGTCCCCTTCTCCTCCTGCCCCCAATCCCTCCCAGCATCAGTCTTTTCCAGTGAGTCAGCTCTTCGCATGAGGTGGCCAAAGTACTGGAGTTTCAGCTTTA
>SJYT01008006.1:407478-435056 GCA_006410635.1 Cephalophus harveyi
CCAGTTTTGTACTATTGTCTTTAAACCTATTTTTAAATATTTTCAAATATTTTGCATTTTCACATTTTAAATATTAATAAACGTTTATATAATTTGTGTATTTTATAAAATATTCACATTATCAGTTACTGTGTCATGAAGAACGATCCATAATCCCATAGTAGATGTCCAATCGATTGGTTCTCATGAAACTTCTTATTTAGACTACTATAATTTCCATTTTCCAACATTTTCTACTCTGACCTTAGGCTGATTCAGTTCTGCTGCTCACCATAATATATACCATAATAGAAGTATTAACAAACCATACCCATTCTTTTTAAAAAGAATAAAATCTTAGCTTTCAAAGGAACTATAAAAGTCAACTAGTCCAGGCTTTTAGAGGTATGCATGAATCCTCTCACTAGCATTTCTGATATGTGATCTATCTGTTTTCTGTTTGGGCGCTTAAAGTATTGTGATGTTCAGTATCCAAGCATTTTTGGTTGACCCTGACAGTTGGAAGGTTCTTTAAACACTAAGCCTAAATGCAATTTCTCTTAATTTCTGCTTTTAACTCTTCTTTTATTATATCACTGTAAATCTTTTGTATATTACATAGCATTATAATTATCTGTTTATATGCTAACTTCCACAAGATAGGGCCCCTGGCATGGAGTAGACACTCAGTAAATATTAAATGAATGAGTGAATAGTTCTGCCCCTGTCCTCTAAAACCACATGATATAAATCCAAAAATTATTTCTGCCACAGCAGGAGGTTACCTTTCAATAATTTTCTTTGATCTGTATAGAGAGCTGTATGTGCCCATAAATAGCACACAAAAAGAATCCATGTATAAAACTTTAGAAGTTAATACCTCTTTAGTTACTCAAAAATCCATGATATAAATACCCGTAAGCAGAAATTGCCACCCGGGTTGGTAAAAATGTTTAAAATCTAAACTTTAGTCATTACTCCAGGAATGATGCCCATGTTAACATAGAAGTGGGAATTCTAATGATACATTCCTTGATAATACTCTGGATTCAAGAATCAGGAAGTCTACATGGATTATTTATTAGAAAACATACTTTACCCAGAGTTTGTCGTTAAAACAATGTTGCTAATATTAAAGTTCAACAAGCAATATAAGTTAAATGTAATTTCCCTTAGAATATAATTCTTTACTGTTTTTTTATATTTGCTCACAGTACCCCATAATATGAAAGAGAGTTTACATTTCTTGACAGTACTATGACATCAGTGCTTATTAATTCTGAGTAGTTTCTAAATATTCCATGAGCTGAGGGGATATAGTCCATATGGCAGGTAATTGGTGATGTTTAAACTATCTTGATGGCTTTCCCAGGTGGCTCAGTGGTAAAGAATCCACTTGCCAATGCAGAAAATGCAAGAGATGCAGGTTTGATCCCTGAGTTAGGAAGATCCCCTGAAACAGGAAATGGCAACCCCCTCCAGTATCCTTGCCTGGAAAATCCCATGGACAGAGGAGCCTAGTGGGTTACAGTCCATGGAGTCAGAAAGAGTCGAACATGACTGAACACATGCAGAAAGTATCTTGATATCACTCCATTTTGAAGTTGCTATGATTTCAGTCTGCTTTTTGGTGATAGCCAGTAGAAATCTACCTAGAACTCCACATTTTCTGTTGGTTTTCTTCTGCCAAATGATTGATGGAGCATTCTAACTCAATTGTTTCCTCCTTTAGTTTTTGTGGTTACATTCACTTACTTTAAAACATTTATTAGCAAAACATTTTAGGTGAACCACATGGTCATTTTGGGATGTGTATGGCTGAAATTATTGATGATAATTTATAGGGAAAGAACAGTGTTAATCAATTCTTTTGGTAGCTAGTTACAGAAATTGACAAGTTCTTACTAGTTTGTTTTTTTTTTTAACTCTTGTCATAGCTAGATTTTTCAGGTTAAAAATCATCCTTTAGAATATAGCCTTATAGTCCTCAGATAGTCATAAAAAAATTCTTGGTATGAATCTAAGCTAAACTCTTGAGTTTCTTACAGTGCTAGTATATCAAGTCCAGTGATACAGTATGCCTCTGTCCCACATTGGTTCTTTACAATAAAAGTCCAGTTTTGTTTTGTTTTGTTTTTGATCTGAAATTCTTAAGTTCTACTATAGAATGGGGAAATTGTTTACGTGAACAGAAATTTTTAATGAAACATTTGGAATGACTGAATCTTACAATAACATGTCCTACTCTCCTTATATCCTAAGAGGATTCAGTTTACCCTTAAGAAGGGGTGGAAGAAATCTATTTGATGTAAGCTGTTTGGAAATAAATTTCGTGCAGCAAAAACCATATTCTGAATTCTTAGCAATAGGGAATTGGTACATTGGTGATTGGAAGACTGCTAGCCTAGCTCTTGGGTCACCCAATAGTGACTTCTTTTAACTTAGTTTAAAAGTAAAATTATTTGAAAGTGCAGAATGCTGCAGTACCGATAGTAGAACTCAAATACTCACTTTTCCCTCAAGATGCAGAAATCTTAGTCTTGCACAGTAAGTTTTAAATCTATTTTTTTAATTCAAAAATAAAAAAGTTGGCTGTATAGGTATATTAAAATAACTTTTGGCTCTTTAACATAGGTCCAAATATATTAAACACAGATGGTTTCTCATAGCTAATTAGATTGTGTCTTACCCTAACCTTAACTATGCTTTACAACTAAGTGATTTAAATTATATTCAGTTCAAGTCAGCTCAATTCTAAATAACAGTAATAATAAATAACATTATTTATACATGTAGTCTGTTCTGTACAATGCTCCATCCTTTTAGATGTTCTCATTTATTTCTCTCAAAATACATAACTGAAATTTCCTACAGTGAAAAAATGAAGACTAAAGAGGATAAGTAACATAGTAAAGATCATAGAGCTAGGACATAGCATAACTAAGACTCAGCCCAGATTTTATCTAATCAAGCTCATGTTCTGAAATATTGCCCTCAAACCTCCATTCTGATTTATTACAAACTGTGCGAGATCTTGTATTTGATTAAAAAATGAGTGATAGTGTTTGTAATTCAAAGAGCTTACAATTCAAAGTGAGTAATTCACAAAACAACTCATAAAAATGAAAATCCAAAATGAGTGAACTTATGTTGATTTTGGTTAAAAAGTTTCTTCTGAATGAAAAGTACATTAGATGGATCTCAGTATTGGAGATACTGGAAAAAGTCAATTTTCATTCCATTCCCAAAGGCAACGCCCAACGAATGTTCAAACAATCGCACAATTGCACTCATTTCACATGCTAACGAAGTAATGCTCAAAATTCTCCAAGCTACGCTTTAACAGTGAACCAAGAACCCAGAACTTCTGGATGTTCAAGCTGGATTTAGAAAAGGCAGAGGAACTAGAGATCAAATTTCCAACATCCATTGGATCATAGAAAAAGCAAGAGAATTCCAGAAAAACATCTGCTTCATTAACTATGCTAACACCTTTGACTGTGTGGATCAAAACAAACTGTGGAAAATTCTTAAAGAGATGGAAATACCAGACCACCTTACCTTTCTCCTGAGAAATCTGTATGTAGGTCAAGAAGCAACAGTTAGAACCGGACATGGAACAACAGACTGGTTCCAAATTGGAAAAGGAGTACATCAAGGCTTTATATTATCACCCTGCTTATTTAACTTATATGCAAAGTACATCCTGCAAAATGCTGAGCTGGATGAAACACAAGCTGGAATCAAGTTTACCAGGAGAAATATCAATAACCTTAGATACGCAGATGACACCAACCTTATGGCAGAAAACAAAGAAGAACTAAAGAGGCTCTTGATGAAAGTGAAAGAGGAGAATGAAAAAGCTAGCTTTAAACTCAGCATTCACAAAACAGAATATGGCATCTGGTCCCATCACTTCATGGCAAATAGATGAGGAAACAGTGGAAACAGTGACAGACTTTATTTTGGGGGGCTCCAAAATCATGCAGATGGCAACTGCAGCCATGAAGTTAAAAGACACTTGCTCCTTGGAAGAAAAGTTATGACCAACCTAGACAGCATATTAAAAAGCAGAGACATTACCGACAAAGGTCCGTCTAGTCAAAACTATGGTTTTTCCAGTATTCATGTATGGGTGTAAGAGTTGAACCATAAAGAAATCTGAGCACTGAAGAATTCATACTTTTGAACTGTGGTGTTGAAGAAGATTCCTGAGAGTCCCTTGGACTGCAAGGAGTTCAAACCAGTCCATCCTAAAGGAAATCAGCCCTAAATATTCATTGGAAGGACTGATGCTGAAGTTGAAGCTCCATTACTTTGACCACCTGATGTGAAGAACTGACTCACTGGAAAAGACCCTGATGCTGGGCAAGATTGAAGCAGGAGGAGAAGGGACTACAGAGGATGAGATGGTTGAATGGCATCATCAACTCAATGGGCAGGAGTTGGAGCACACTCTGGGAGTTGGTGATGGACAGGGAAACCTGGCGTACTGCAGTCCATGGGGGTGCAAAGAGTTGGACACAACTGAGCAATTGAACTGAACTGAGTATTGAGGATAAAGACAGAGATGTGAGATTTTTGTATTTAAATCTAGAATTCTCAAGTAGATCACTTAGTGTAATAAAAAGTTGTTCTAAATTTGGACAAAGATAAAAATGAATAGACATGAAGTATAAGGACAGATTTTAAAAACAACTCTAATTATTAATGATAATCATAGTTATTAAATATCTTCATCCTTGGGAATTAATAATTTCCTGTGATTTACTGTTTTTATTACGTAATTTGAAGTTGTCATTATAACCTCAGTGTCTGTGCTTCTTCCCTCTATTTAATTTTATTTTCTACACCATTATATTCTACATTATTTAAAAAAAATAAAAATTGAAATATCTGCTTCTAGATATACTTCAAGGAAATTCTGAGTTCTGAATTAGATGTGTATAAGAGACAGGCTAACCTAAGTTGAATTGACCTAAATTAATTCATACCACTAAACATATTGAATATATCATGGAATATTAATAATTGAGGATCATCTGTTACTTTTATATTAGTGGAAACAAACTAATAATAAAAAGTTTTTAGCAGTCAGCTTATCAATTCTGATCCCCCTCTGTAATTTTTTAAAAGACTGTATCATATAGTTAGCACCAACAATAGTTGATTTCATAGGAAATGAAATTATTTTGAACTCTGAGGATGGAAGAAACACATATTTTAACAATTAATGATAATTATTTTGGAGATTGTTCCACAAATTATTTACAAAGCTTTGAGTCCCTTAGAAGTTTCCTCAGATAAACTGGAGCTTAAGTTGCCTTCCCAAAGTTTCACTTGTATGAACAAGACTGAAATTCTGGATTATACTGTTCCAGACTGAACTATCTTGGCAATATGATAACACGTATTATCTTTTCTAAGCATTTAAATGGAGAAATCAGTAAGATTCAAAGTAAGAAATTGATAACCTAACACTGGGAACATATCCTGGGAGAACAGGATAACATTCTGTACAATGTTTACTTTTAGAACAATCATTAAAAAATTGCTTATCATGGTTCCAAGAAAATGGCATTGCAAAGAAGGTACTAAAAAATAGATAAACAACCTAATGAAAAAACGGAGAAGAAAAAAGATTTACTTGGTATGGGTCTAAGAACAGTGTTCAATAAAAGCTTGCATTCCAATAAAAACACAAATTATAAATATATTTCTAATTCTTTAGAGAAAAAATTCAGTTTTAAAGTATACATTTGTATTTATTCATAAAAAATATGTTCCATAATGAAAATGTGATAATAATTGGATGAGGTCTAGCTAAAAATTCTAGTTCAGCCACTTTCTAAATGCAAGACTTTTATCAACTAAAGTAACAGCTCTGAGTCAGTTTCTACAGGTAAAATGGAGGCCATAATATCTGTTTTGTAGACTTTTTAAAAAATTATTTGAGATATAATTATTTGAGATAGAGTATATTGAGATATACACTGTCCTATTTAGTGTACAGTTTGGTGATATCTGGTATATTCACAGTTATTCAGTTATCACAACTTAGTTGTAGAGTATTTTCATCATTCTAAAATCCATCTTGTACCCATTAGCAGTGACTCTCCATTCTCCTCATCTCCACCATACCCCTATCCTAGATAACCACTGATCTACTTTCCTTATAAATAGATTTGCTTGCTCTTGATATTTCATGCAAATATAAAAATACCATATATGTCTTTTTAAAATTTTTTATTGGAATATAGTTCATTTGCAATGTTAGTTTCAGGTGTACAGAAAAGTGTATCAGTTATACATATATGCGTTCTTTTTTTAGATTTTTTTCCCACGTGGGCCATTACAGAGCATTGAGTAGAGTATATGTATCTTTTTTTAAACTGGCTTCTTTCACTTAGCATAATGTTTTCAAGGTTCATTCATGATGTAGCATGTATCACTTCTTCATTCCTTTATATTACCAAATAATCTTTCATCGTATGGATATGCCAGATTTTGTTTTTCCAGTCATTAATTGGCAATATCAGCAGTAGTTCTATTTGGGGGCCGTTATGAATAATACTGCTGTGCACATTTGTGTGCAAGTTTTTGTGTAGGTATTTTCATTTCTCTTGGGTATATACCTAGGAGGTGAATTTCTGAATCATGTTCTTAGTCTATGTTTAACCGTTTAGAAATTACCGAACTTTTCCAAAGATATCACACAATTCTGTATTCCTGCAAACAACCTATAGTGATTCCCATGTATTCACATTCTCTCCAACAGTTATTATTGTCTGTCTTCTTAATTTTAGGCATCTTAATGAATTATTAGAAGTATTATATTGTGGTTTTGGTGTGTGTTCACCTAATGGCTAATAATTTTAACCATGTTATGTGTTTACTGATCATTTGTATATCATCTTAGATGAAATGCCTATTCAGATCTTTCGTCCATTTAAAAAATGAATTACATGTCCTTTTATTGCAAGAATTGCTTAATAGTTCTTTCAGTATTTACCTATACACACATGAATTGTTAGAATTCTTTATACGTTTATCCTAGATACAGCTCCCTTATCAGATATAAAATTTGCCAGTATTTTCTCCCATTCCTTGGGCTGTCTTTCACTTGCTTCCTATTGTCATGTCCAGCACAAAAGTTTCTAATTTTGAGGAAGTACAATTAATCTATTTTTTTTTCTCTTGTCTCTTATGCTTTGGTATCAGATCTAAGAAATCATTGCCTAACTTGAGGCCATGAAGTTTTTTTCCTGTTTTCTTCTAATAGGTTTATGATTTTAACTCTTAAATTTAAGTCTGTAGTTAAATAGAGAGCTGTTATGATGACCAGAAAATGTATAGTTAAAGCATCTAGCAGTGACTGGTACATATCAGTGCACTATTAGTGAGTCATCCAATACCTCTCTGAAATGAAAGTGAATAAATATGTCCTAGAAAGTGTCTTATTTCCCACTCATACTGTTATTGTTCTTACTGCTTTTTGCAATGATATATGGTGGTACTAGTGGTAAAGAAACTACATGCCAGTGCAGGAGACATAAGAGACATGAGTTCGATCCCTGGATTAGGAAGATCCCATGGAAGAGGACACGGCAACCCACTCCAGTATTCTTGCCTGGACAATCCCCTTGGACAGAGGAGCCTGGTGGGCTGCAGTCCATGGGGTCACAAAGAGTCAGACATGACTGAGTGACTAATACGCAATGCCCAGATCTCCCACGTTGGAGGCAGATTCTTTACCATCTGAGCCACCAGGGAAGCCTATATAACAACTATACATTATTTTAAATAACACTTCATAGAGATTTGAATCATTATAAGTTTTTATCAATAAGTTATTTATAGTAATTAGAATGCAAAAAGATGGAAGAAAAAAGAGCAAGCTTGAGCAGATTAAGGTTCTGTTGCTCATTTGGGTAAAAGTTTGTAAACATGAAGACATGTTACAGTATAATCAAAATATTCTCTTTGGAAAACATATTGAATTTGAGGAAATTTAGTTTATATGTGATAATCATTTAAATTATGTCACAGAGTTGTGCTATCTTTTGTGGTTTGATTTTTCCTTTTTAAAGTAATATGTTAGTGCGTGTTGTGAGTAGCTGATAGATGATCTGCAAATGTTTCTGGAGAGTTTAGTAAGTATATTAAAGAAAGGCAAGCTGAGAAGTTCATGATGGTAAAGAAGTGAATTTTTAAAACATTGCTCCCTCTTTCAATGGAGTATATAATTTTTTCTTTGTACCCCACTTTCTTCTGAATGACTATTCTTCTGCCATTATGACAGTGAAGGTGTTGTTTTTGATACACTTGAATATGCTCAGCTTGTTTCTTAAGAACCCAATATGCATTAGAAAGGGATTATTTAGTTATTTCTGGAAATAGACTACCACATGAAGCAAGTTGGTATATGCATGGCTATTTCTCTAGTACCTACCCCAGCCATGGAGGTGGCAAGAGATGGGCTCTGGAAGCAACTGTAGCTCAGAACTCTAAAAATTATGCTTTGTATTCTGAATATACATTTCATGTTAAATATAAAAGTATACAGATTGGTGAAGGAATCACAGTTTACCTCATAAAGGATAATCCTTTTAGATCATTAACAGAGCTATGTGAAGAAGCCTTGCACTGGAGCTGCAGCAGTCTTTGGATAAATAGAGGATTTAATAACATTCAAATATTTGTCCCAACTTCAGAGGACATCCTGAGATAGAACTAACTTTACAGATGATACAGCTCTCTCTCTTTGGGTTCTGGTGGCTCTTGCCCAGGGATTTCCTTGGCCTTTCAATGTGTTTCTCTGACTCTTGAACTAGTGCAGTTAACAGTAGCTCTGAGTGAGATTTGGCTTTAGTCCCTTATAAATAATGTCAGCATAGTATGTAGGAATGACAAATCTGAAAATAGGAAATGCATATTTAAATCTCTGGAAAATCTGCCCCATGGTTTGATGTTCTTAGACATGTGAGAGCCAGGTTTTGAAAGGATTAATTAGCTCAGTCTAAATGTCTTTCAAACTTCAGAAGCATTTCTCACAGTTGTTACACACTCTTGAGTGTTTCCGTAGCCAATCCCCTTCATATTCTAAGGAAACCCATTCTTTAAAATGTAAGATACATACCTTTGACTTCAGCATTTATTTTATCTCAAATACACTATGCTATCTTTTAAAGGAGTGTGTCATTTTCTAGAGTCTTTAGCAGAAATAACTATCTTGCAATTAAAAACAATTGATAGTATTTTGGTAGAAAAGAATCCAAAACAAGTTAAGTTTATATAGCTATTAAAATGTTTTCAGGGAACTGTGTGTGTGGATAGTTTCATATAGTGAAAACTAGTATTTTAAGAAGTCTTTAAATGATCATGCCTCCATAAACGTGCCATCAGCAAAAACACAACAACAAAAAAGCAAAACAAAAAAGAGGAGAGAAAGAAGGCTGGGGAGGATTCTGTCCCCTTTGGAACACAAAGGTCTTTCAGTTGTGGGTGATTGGAATGGGGGTGTTTGGGTAGTGGAAAAAAATGTTCTAGCATGTGGTAATGAGGTTAAAAAAAAAAAACAGCAATGGATGATTACTTTTCCCCATCAAGGCTCCTTTATCCTCATAAGCTCAGACAGTGGTCAACATGTTAGACACCCCTCCCTGTTTTATCCATCCCTTAACTGTGTTCTTTGACAGGACTAGTTTATACAGCTGGGCCTTTGTTCAGCTTTGCGGGAAATACTACAGGACAGCCTCATATACGGCAGAACACCTATAAAGTGGTAGATGGTAAACACTCTGCTCCTATGCAGGATTCCAAACAAAAGTCTGCTTTTGTTTGATTAGTTTTTCTTTTAGGGATTTGTAAAGTGAACACCTTTAAAACTTTTGTGTTTTTTTGTAATGAAGATTTTATGGTGATATAGGAAAATTGATTGTGTTAATCAGTAAAATTTCTTACCAGGTATAATTTTAATAAACAAAACTGAAAGGCGCTCACCTATCTTACTGACTAAAATTTTAGTCTATAATTAGACATTTCTATTATAGAGACATAGTATTTTAAAGAACATTTAACATGGTATACACTTAGCCATAGAATTGACTGAAAAGAGAAAGCAAATAGGAAAAGGTATTGATTTCAAAAAGTTTATCTATATAACATACTCTAAATTTGTTTTTTAAACACAGAATTTGTTAGTGACGTTACTGTTAGCCCAATTTTTAATCTACTGTAAACCTTATACTGGAAACTTCTTGTGTCTTTATACTAGTCATACCTATATAAGAGTTTGATGAATTTCTTCTCTATAGTGTATGCCGTATCTTTTGAATTTTTATTTCAGAGGCAGTAAACTGGTAGCCTTTACATTCCTACTAAATAGTTTGTACCCATTTATAGAAAAGAGCTAACATTCCAAAGTCATCCACAGTGGCAGTATGAAAAATACTTTTAAAGCATTTTTTCCCCCTAAAAACAACAGGGAATGTGCTAAAACCAGAAAGATTAATGGGGGGAGAAGATAAACAGTTAAGACGTAAAATGAGTTTAGAGGTCAAGCTAGAAAAATAAGAAAGCTTATGGATTTAATTCATATTCATCCAAGCAAAGAAGCTTTGGCATGAAAGGGACCAATGAAGAGGCTCAGCATTCTTAGAGCATCAGCCATAGCTGCATCCTGCTGTTTTGGAGTTTGGGTTGATAGATGCTCATCATCTTTGGCACTGCACCCTTCCTTTTGGACTTTTCTTGATTATTACGCCCAATTCTTCATTTTGCCTGGAAGTTCAGAAAACTTGTCTTTGCCTAGTATGCTTATCTCTCACATTAGACGCTGTTGTTGTAGGAAAGATTTGTGCACTACATATGTGTTCTTTGCTGTCTCTTTTGAATATGATATAAATATGTTCCACTTTATTCATTTTTTTCCACAGCTGTTATAGAAACAGGCTGAAGTCAAGTCTGTATGGGGTATGGAAAAGAGAGCGAGTCCTCTTAATTGACCAGAATTGAGCAGAATCACATAAACTTTTTCTTGTTATTTGAATTCCAATGAGGGTAGAGGTCATAATATTTTTCTTCATTGGACTTCTTAGACAGTCATTCTCAACAAATCTGACGCTGATATTCAGTATTACTTTTAGCTATGAGCCTCCTTTCTCATCTCTGCTAGGGAAAAAAAAAAATCCCACACCATTCTCTAGAGGTTTGCTTTTGAAGGCTTAACTTGCTTGATTTCACAGTGACCTTTGAAAACAAAAGAAATTAAAACTAGACTGGTTACTTAATTATTTTTGTCATCATTATTAGATCCTAAATAAATTAAACATGCCACAGATTTTATTTCAAGATGTACACCATGCTAAGAATAAGTCATTTTTGATTACAGAATAATTTGCTATTTATTTAGATTTAGCCAGTAATGTGAGAAGAGAGAGCAAGAGTTGGGTGGACACTGTTAAGAGGAAGCTCAAATAAGGAGACAGAGAGGGAAGCTCAAATTTGGAAAAAAATATATATATCCTTGTGATTCTGCCATAGAGAGATTCTCCTGGGAGAGTCAAAATGACCAAGTCATTAAAATAAGTGACATGTTTTTTTTTTACAGTGGTGTCAATATCATTAAGCTTAAATAGATATTCCTTCCTACTTCAAATCAAATTGATTTTTATTTTTGATATGTGCACCTTACCTAACCAGTTATCTTCATAAATGAAAAACTGTATTCTTTTACTGCAGCTAACATAGATATAGTGAATAGGTTATTGCAAACATGTATATGTGTATGTATACACACATATGTACATGTGAACATATGTAGACACGTGTACATATACATGTTACCTCCTCATGAGGTAAACATGAAAACAATCGACCGGCATTATTTTAGTGATCGATAGTTAAGAGATTAGTACTATTCCCTGTAGTAGTAATATTTGGAAATACTTTCCCTTTGGCTTTTTTATTTTTATGAGTTAACAAATTGGAAGGAGTTTGTTTATATTTCTTTATTTTTTCCTTCAAAATACATACAACTTTTAACCAAATAGTTTTGAATTCTATAGCAAGTAAAAATTATTAGCATATGTTATGATTAGATTAACGTGGTCCTGTCTCATCGTTAAAGAGGTTCCATTTGAAAAACAAAAGAAAAGAGTATTAATGTCAGTTAATATCAGTAAATATCTTTTCTCTCTTCTTCCTCTTTCTTCTTCTCTCTCTCTTTTTCTCTCTTTCTCTTTCTCTCTCTCACACATACATAGGGTTGCTTAAATACACGAGACACAGACTTCTCTACAAGGTCAAGGATGGAACAATAGGAATTGAATTAATCCCTGTTTCACAGCAGTTGTTCTGATAGAGAGCAAAAGAGATTGCCCTTCTCAGGTATTCTACAGACAGCTATTAAAGATTACCTTCTTCGAGATATTGAGAATGGATATACATCTCCATGTTATTCTTCCAGTATTCTGTCCAGCTAAGTACAACCTGAAATTTATACATGTGGCAACCATGTGTCTCAGAAAAATTCAACAGGCTTCTGATTTTTTAGACTTTCCTTATTTCTTTAACTCAAAACACACAAATTACTTGTTGAACAATCTGTCTCAGCTTTTGATTAAAAAAAAGGTACTTTTTTGGTTGTTACTTCTTATTAATGAGAGTTTTACAATGTGTATAGGAAGAGATAATTTTTGTTAATCCTTAGATTTTCCCGTTCACTCCTCTATCTGTCCCAGGAATGGATCGTGTGGCTAACTCAGTGCTCAGCTTTCAGACTCATAAGGAGCCGAGCATCTGGGGAAACTCAGGAGGTGAGCACTTTCACGCTGACTCAGAGACCAGCCGTGTGACTCCAGTCTGGCGCTGTCACGCCTGGTTATGGAAAGGCAAGAACAATGCCTCCCTTGAGAAAGAGGAAAAAAAGTCTAGTGCAGTCACAATTTTGATGTAAAATTTAAATCATCCCTCCACATCCTGTGGACTTAGAGCTGTCAGAAAGGCAAAACTCATGCTCAAATGGAAAAAAGCTTTTTATTTCCTTAAAAAGTATACCCTTTCTAACTGTAATAACAAGTTTCAGAACCACAAATCTTAATGCTAGATTATTCCAGATAATTTTTAAATAATCATAACAAAAAGACTTTATTTTTTAAACTGTAGGTAGCTGACAGTTAAACATTATTTTTCTGTTTGTTTCTGATTAATGACAAATATACAACAATACACAAATTGCAACCTTTAGGTCCATTTATTCAATTCTGAAATATACTTGTCCAACTAGTAAAGAAGAACTTCTTTCTTTCAGATACTGACAAGAATTAAGTTCTATTTCTGAGTCCTTCTCTCTTTCTAACTTCTGATGCATACTATTTTTCTCTTTCTTTTCCACACTTCCTTCAGAAATCTCTCTACCTCTTCATTTTTTTTCTCTTCTTATCCTTTCCTCTTTCTCTACTGGACAAGCTGGGAAAAGTTATTCGGTAAGAGAGATGCTAGTAAAGAGAAGGCAGAAAGGTGGTGAAACAGTTCAGAGTGGTGCCCTTCTTATCAACGAGAAGGGATAGCATAAGGAGCTTCTTTGTCTCAATGCAGAGATCATCTCAGGACCAAACATATGACAAGGTAAACATGGGAATCCACTTTGGTCACTTTGAAAGTTCTTTGTGACTATGACATTTTTCATTAACACAGTTTTAAATACAGTTTAAACTTTTGTAACATTTATTAAATTTTTTGTAAATTCAAATTATATTTTGGAACAGAATAAATTTATTCTTAAGTAGCAGTAGCTCAAAAATTGCTTTTGATTTTAGATTTCAGTGCTGTGGTAAATTTTGTTTGAAAATACTGGTAGAGATGAGTTTCTGGTGACATGTAAAGATTACAAGGGAATCTAGACTTCTTTATTACTCTGTGTCATCTGTTTTTATATTTCTATGAAATCTCTATATCTCCTTCTGTTTATAGTGTATGCTAGGACCTGATGAACTTGTCCATGCTTCTAAATAACAATGAAATAAATGTGTTCTTTGTACATGGGCAGCAATGGGTAGAGAACATAGATTGGCCTGTTCTGTAAGAGAAACTGATGGCAAAGAGGATTTATAGAAAAGAAAAATGTAAACATTTGAAAGACTACATATTTACCACAAACACCTTTTCTGTCTAAAAGACTTTTGAATATTATTAATATATATGACAGACTCGGTTATAAACTTAATATAGAATTTACAGAGTATACACAAAGCCGACTCTAAACCTAGCAGGAAAACGAAGATGTTCAAGACATGGAAGGGGGAAAAAAGAATATATCATAAAATATGAAGAACAGTAGTTGAGATTTATAGGTAGAAAGTATGAAACTGATCTTTTTCTTTAATGAAATGACATACTAAGTTTGTGTAAATCTATGTTTATAAGGAGTGTTAGTATTTTCATTGGTAAGTGGACAGGAGTCAAACCTGTCCATTCACACTAAACGTCTATGTTGATTCCCCAGGTGGAATAGTTAATCATTCTATTGAGAAAAAAAAATCTTTGAAAAACAGTGGAGGTTAATTCCTTATCTTGAATAACCTTCTCACAACAAGCTTAGTTACAAAAACAACCAGACAAGTAAAGGTAAATATCCTGAACAAGTAGTTTAATTAGTAGAAAAACTTGGCATAGCTTCTAGAAAAATAGTATTACTATAATCTTTGGATATGAACAATTACAAATTTTTATTTTATTTGTAATATTCCATGTTTGTTATTCCCTTAAAAGAGGATTCATCCTTTCAAATATTTCAGTTGTTTTTGAAATGTTTTCTGTCTGCCATACTTAAAATTTAACTTGAGAAAATGGATATTAAAAGGGAGTATTTAGGAGATGAATCAATGGAAGTTTTAAATTACATAGATGTCATGGTCCAGAATTTTTAAAGTTCATACTCAGAATGTTTAGTTTTGTAGAATCGTTTAGAGAATAATTACATTTCTTTGCATATAACTTGATTTCTCTTTATTTGTCTTCTGTGCTCTATCCTTTTCATACACTGGTCTCCCAAAGTTGGACAGAGTGCAAAATTTAGTTTCTCCCCCTCCCACTGCTCTATTTTCTGTTTTTCTCTTGGAGAGACAGCTTTGCTCTTGCACTGCTGTTTATTATAGTGTGAAGACAGAGTAGTGTAACAAAAGATAATTAACCATTTTTATGACTCAGTTTTATTTTTTATAGACCAAGACTCGTAAGAATACCGAATCAGAACATTGTGGAAGAAATCAATGACAAATAATTACAAATATTGGTCAATGCTCTACCTGTGTTTAAAAGATTACAGTGACTTAGTTACTTCCACAGAAGTAACTTTAGTTACACAGAAGTCCTCCATTTTCTGATAATCTGCTATTTCTTTTTAAAATTCTCCAGTCAACAAAGATTTATTTCTAAAATGAAATTAATATTTTTCTCCAAGCTGGCCTTCTTTCTAAAATATGTATTTTTCTTGTTAGCAGTATCATTCTGTAAATCGTAGTCAAGGAATCTGTTTATCTTTGAATTATCTCACCCCATCATTCCCCTTCTCTGGTTTCCACCCTCACCCTTCTATCAGTTACTGGTTTCTGAAGGGCTTCCTTCCTAATTTTGATTATGTTACTGTGTAGCTCAGCAGTCATCTCCAGTTTCCTTCTACCTCTAGTAGCAATCTCACATTTGGTGCAGCCATTCACACTTGTTGGAATCTAACCTGAATCATTATCATGAGGTCCCTGCCTTTCACCTTTCTCTGCTTTTACTCCTCGTAGACTCTTCCGCTTGAACCAAACCGTTCTACTCACTATGACATATCATTCTGTGTATTTCTTTAATCTGCTGATGTCATTTCTCCTATCTACAATCTCATCTTCTCTGTGTCTAATTACGGCTGATCTATCCTTCATTGCATTGTTGAGTTCCTCTGATTTGTAGGAAGCATTCCCTGATTATTTTAAGCAGGGTGTGCATGCCTGCTAAGTCGCTTCAGTTGTCTCTGACTCTTTGTGACCCCATGGACTGTAGCCCACCAAACTCCTCTGTCTATGGGGTTCTCCAGGCAAGAATACTAGAGAGGGTTGTCATGCCCTCCTCCAAGGAATCTTCCCAATCCAGTGATCAGACCCAAACATCTCCTGCATTGCAGGTGGGTTCTTTACCATTGAACCACCGAGGAAGCCCTTAAGCAGGACAGTATCTCTCTATTATCTATTGTCCATGCTACTGCTAAGTCACTTCAGTTGTGTCCAAGTCTGTGCGACCCCATAGATGGCAACCCACCAGGCTCCGCCGTCCCTGCGACTCTAGGCAAGAACACTGGAGTGGGTTGCCATTTCCTTCTCCAATACGTGAAAGTGAAAAGTGAAAGTGAAGTCACTCCGTCGTGTCTGACTTATCGCAGCCCCATGGACTGTAGCCTACCAGGCTCCTCTGTCCATAGGATTTTCCAGGCAAGAGGTACTGGAGTGTGTTGCCATTGCCTTCTCTGATCCTCCATAGTAGTCATATTTATAAAAAAATCATTTACCTTAAATTATTCTTTCTTGATTTCTTAATGATGTTGCTGTCTGTAGGCACATGATAGTCTTTCCATAAATGTGTTTCTGTGAATGAATGAATGAATTACTGAATATGTCTTCTATTTTCATCTACACTGTACTTCTTTAAAAGTAAACCAGAAGTGTCTTTGTATCTAAGTTACCGGTTTCCTTTGTAACACAAAGGTAACTTGCCTAGCACAAAATATAGACACTCTGACCATTCATTTACACATATAAAAATACATTGAGTGACAACTGTGTACTAGGAATTATGTGGTTATATAATTAATTGTAACTTATTTAATATAGCAGATTATATTATTTAGGGAAAAAGTACAGAACAATTTGGAAAGATTTTTGTTCAGCTTGGAAAAATCACATGAAATGATCATCAGTAGACTTGTGTTTACTAAAATCTTGTTTTCCAGTAATAGATACTAATAAGAAAAATAAAAATAGTTAAGTTGTTGAATCAATGTCATAGGTGATACCGATGTTCAGTTTTTTTAAGTGATCTGCTAACAAGAGTTGATGATACTGTCTGAGGTGGGGAAAAGTCATTTCATCTATGGTGGTTGGGGCAGGTTTTAATAAGAGCTGGGATTTTAATTTGTCCTTTCTAGATTTTTAAAAATATTTTTATACATTACTGCAAACCTTAAAAGAAATAATATTATCATTCTGAAAGAATAACCAGTAGAAGGCACTGCTTCCTAGGACTTCATCTCTGAATTAACTAGTCAAAGGTTAAAATGTTTAGAGAAAAACAGAAACTTAAGGGTAACTATTATATACAGAAAGCACTTCCCAGTCTGAGTCTTCTATTTTGTGCTTGGTCCGTATACAAATTTCTTTGACTTTGTACATATCATTTTCTAGAATAATTGCAGCAAAGAACATTTGCTAAGCAGACGAGTTAAATTTAAAGCAGTAAGTAGATGAGATTTTTCAGTAACAGACCTATTAATAATTAATGCTGTAGCATTTTTTATAAAGTTACTTCACTTTTATAGTATTTTACTTATTGCATTTTAAAAAGAACTATAGGTTTTTTTTTTTTTCACAAGTACTTAAAATCTAAATAAACAAGATTTACCAAATCCTCTACATAGAATTATTAAAAAGAAATTCAGTGTTATCACTGAGCTGGATTTCTTTTTTTCTAACATTAAAACATTTTCTAAGCCTACACGTCCTGTAAGACTGGATCTTACAACCGTCTACAGTTAGAGAATAGTAAGATAGTTTCTGGTTTTCAATAGTAGATTTCATTAAACACACATTGATTGAGAGACGACTATATTCAGAAAGGATTTTAAATCCTAAGTAAGTAGCTGTGGAAAGTAGCTGTGGACAAAACTAAAGTATTTCTTCTTCAATCTTACAGTGGGGAAAACAGATAAACAAAGAAAATAATTAAAATACCGCAGATGATAAATGCTTGGAATTGATGTTGGAGCAGAAAACTAAATGAGATGAAGGAACAAGAAAGTGTGTAAATGGGTTAGGAGGACTTCAGATTGAGAAAATCCCTAGTGTGAAAAAATATATTTCAAATAGTGGTGAATTAGTTTTCTGTGGCTTTTGTAACAAATTATCAGAAGTTTAGTGACTTAAATTCTACAAATGTATTCACTTAACGTTTCTAGAGGTCAGAGGTCTTATAGTCAAGGTGTTGGCAAAGCCCATTCTTTCTAGAGATTCTGCGGGAAATTTGTTGCATGGCCTTTTATAGCTTTTTAGAGTATGTTCTCCGGCTTGTGATTGCATAGTCCATTTTCAAAGTCCTGGATAGTATCTTCCTATCACTCTCTCTGACTCTGATGCTCCTGCCTCTCTCCCTTATAAGGACCTTTATGATTACTTTGATTACACTCACAATATCCAGAATAATCTCCTTATCCCAAGTCATTAATTATATTTACAAAGTCCCTTTTGCCTTGTAACATATTCACTGGTTTCAGAGATTCGAGTTTGGGCATCTTGGGTGGGAGGTATTATTCTGACTTGCACAAATAACAAATAGCACCTGTTAACTGCACATTAGAATCACCTGGAAATCTTAGAAGTTTCTGATAAGCTGTGTGCATTCCAAAACCAATAACATCAGAATATCTGGCAGTGAGACTCAAGCAGCAGTAGTTTTAAACCTCTCCATGTAAGTCACTGCAGACGGTGATTACAGCCATGAAATGAAAAGACACTTACTCCTTGGAAGGAAAGTTATGACCAACCTAGATAGTATATTAAAAAGCAGAGACATTACTTTGTCAACAAAAGTCCTTCTAGTCAAGGCTATGGTTTTTTCCAGTGGTCACGTATGGATGTGAGAGTTGGACTATAAAGAAAGCTGAGTGCCGAAGAATTGATGCTTTTGAACTGTGGTGTTGGAGAAGACTCTTGGGAGTCCCATGGATTGCAAGGAGATCTAACCAGTCCATCCTAAAGGAAATCAGTCCTGAATATTCATTGGAAGGACTGATGTTGAAGCTGAAACTCCAGTACTTTGGCCGCCTGATGCGAAGAGCTGACTCATTTGAAAAGACCCTAATGCTGGGAAAGATTGAAGGCAGGAGGAGAAGGGGATGACAAAGGATGAGATGGTTGGATGGCATCACCAACTGAATGAATGGACATGGGTTTGGGTAAACTCGAGGAGTTGGTGATGGACAGGGAGGCCTGGCGTGCTGCAGTTCATGGGGTCACAAATAGTCGGACATGACTGAGCAACTGAACTGAACTGATGTAATTCCAATGTGTATTCAAAACTGAGAATGTGAGTTTGAGCAAACCCTGGAAGATAGTGAAGGAGAGGGAAGCTTGGCATGCCACACAGTCCATGGGGTCGCAAAGAAATGGACACTACTTGGCAACTGAACAACAAACAGTTCATATATTTTTTAAAAGCAGAAACCCTGAATTGCATTTTTTAATTCCCATTAGATAAGAGTCTTATGCATAATGAAGGGCTTCCCTGGTGGCTCGGAGGTTAAAAGCGTCTGCCTGGAATGCGGGAGACCTGGGTTCGATCCCTGGGTTGGGAAGATCCCCTGGAGAAGGAAATGGCAACCCATTCCAGTACTCTTGCCTGGAGAATCCCATGGACGGAGGAGCCTGGTAGGCTATAGTCCATGGGGTCGCAAAGAGTCGGACACGACTAAGCAACTTCACTTTCACTTTCACTTTCATGCATAATGAGCAGAGATTAAAGGGTTGTTGATGATACAAAGATTCCTTTCTGTCCTGGAATTAGACATCACTTCTTTGAAGATGATTTTCTTGTCCACACACAAAGTGAGTTAAAGACTACTTTATAAGCTATAATAATCATTGTTATAGTTATAAATGAACTGTATAGTTATAAACTAACTCCAGAAGTTAATATTACACTAGATTGTAATTGTTAGTCTCATGTCACTTTCTTTGAAGTCTGAGTTTTGTTCCTTGTCCATCTCGCACTTACCACAGGAATGACAAAAAGCATCTCTGAATGGATATAGTAGAGCATGCCCCAGCCTAGATCCTCAAGTTGTTCTAAGGTGTTCTTGCTCTGTAACATAGACGTGTAGTGTGAGCTGCAGGAATTGGAACCCTACATTTCCCAGATAGACAATACATGGAAATTTTCAATGCCTCCTTAATGCTTTTTTCAAAATTGAGACTTTCATCTATCCAAAATAAAACCCTTTGGTAGATGAAAAAAAATTCAAGAATTTAATGGTATTGGCTATTTTGTTATCAATAGTTTTATTTTTTTTTTAATTTTATTTTTACTTTATTTTACTTTACAATACTATATTGGTTTTGCCATACATTGACATGAATCCACCATGGGTGTATACGAGCTCCCAATCCTGAATCCCCCTCCCACCTCCCACCCCATAGAAGTACAAAAGTCAAACACAGATAATACAACCAACAGATTATTAGCTCTTAACATAATTTATGTATTTTGTTTTGCTTATCATTTTCTAGCCTATTACTCAATTATAACCATAGTCATTATTATTCTAGTAATTTAAAACATCTTTAAGAAATCTTTTACCTGAGCTACATAACAATACTCTTATAAGTCCAACACATTTAAGAACCTTCTATAAGTCTCTAAGAATGAAAGTGAAATAAACCTAAAATATATAATATTTTAGAATCAGTTGATTTTTAGCACCATGACTCCTTGGTATTTTAGACCTTATAATTTTTTCTCCATAACATGATATGTGGAGAAGGCAATGGCATCCCACTCCAGTACTCTTGCCTGGAAAATCCCATGGACGGAGGAGCCTGGTGGGCTGCAGTCCATGGGGTCGCTGAGTTGGACACGACTGAGCGACTTCACTTTCACTTCTCACTTTCATGCATTGGAGAAGGAAATGGCAACCCACTCCAGTGTTCTTGCCTGGAGAATCCCAGGGACGGGGGAGCCTGGTGGGCTACCGTCTATGGGGTCGCACAGAGTCGGACACGACTGAAGTGACTTAGCAGTAGCAGCAACATGATATGTATATAGAGAGACTGTTTATCCAATTAGGTGTAAAAATAGTTTAGATATTGAAAGAACTGGAAGTTTTGCAAATAGCAGTATCTTAACTATCTACCTTATATACCTTTTATCTACTTTAAGACTTTTAATTTTCATAGTCATTATTAATAACGATATTAATAAAGTAGAAGTCGGCAGAAAAGTAATGCCTTCCGAAAGTCATAGAATTGTATTAACTAGCCAGCTGGCTGTTAAATAAGCCATCTGATATAGTTTTCTTTTTGATAACCCAGAAACTGACTCTTGCTAATAGTCTGAAATTTTCAGACAGCTAAGAGACTGACTGTATTTAAGACTGAGGTAGGCACCAAAATACCAGTTTGTTAATTCCAGCAAGAGTAGTAATCCCACACAGACCATAAATAATATGGTTTGTGTAATAAATGAATAAAATTGTAGTCAAGTTTCATGTGAAACCAAGAAATAATTAAACGTCTCTTTATTGATTTAATGTGATAAATCACTTCTCAAAGACTTTGTGTATTTAAGTATGTTCTGTCACCTCATTCTCTTTATGGGAATCTGAAGTTTGCTTGGACACAGGGAGCTCAAATTCCCTGCTTTGTGACAACCTAGACGGATGGGATGAGGTGGGAGGTGGGAGGGAGTGTCGAGAGGGAAGGAGCTACATATCCCTATGACTGATTCATGTTGATGTATGGCAGAAACCAATATAATATCGTAAAGCAATTATCTTTCAATTAAAAAAATGAATTTTTTTAAAAACAGTTTACTAGGAGAGCATGGAAACAAAACAGTGGGAGTTAAATATCTCTAGTGTTGAGTTATCATATAAAGTTTAATCTGTCAATTTGGGGATAGATAAAGTGTTGCCAATGAGACTAAGAGCTTCCCTGATAGTTCAGTTGGTAAAGAATCCACCTGCAATGCAGGAAAAACGGGTTTGATTCCTAGATCGGGAAGGTCCTCTGGAGAAGAGATAGACTACCCACTCTGGTATTCTTGTGCTTCCCTTGTGGCTTAGCTGGTAAGAATCTGCCTGCAATGCGGGAGACCTGGGTTTGATCCCTGGGTTGGGAAGATCCCTGGAGAAGGGAAAGGCTACCCACTCCAGTATTCTGGCCTGGAGAATTCCATGGATTGTATAGTCCATGGGGTCACAGAATCAGACACAACTGAGTGACTTTCACTTCACCACTTCTAATGAGACTCAGTCTTTTCTGTTAATCCCAGGCCCTTGCTCTTTCTCCATACTTAGAGTATACTTGGGGTAAACCTTAGTAATGAGATCAGAAATAGTTAAAGATACCTGAAATGTGCTGGCCCAGTCTGTTTCTCCTTTAAACAGTGCTTGGTAACCACTACTATTTCCTTTCTTTTCTGTGTTCTTCTGCTGATCAAGACTTCTGCTAATAACATTTTTTTCTTTAACACTTGATAACACATTTGATCAGTTTATTGTCAAGTATGACTAACCAGGGAACATTTCTCTATTGGAGACTGTGTATCCAATGTTGATTTTACAGTTTAACTCTTAGAATGTAATCTGCATTGTCATTTTTGAGTTGTTGTTGCTGTTGTTTTTGTGTTTTTGAGGGTGGTGGGTCACACTGTAGTTTTAAAGGTACTGAAATAAACAGCAGTATTTTTTATTGAGGGTCTACTCTGAGCAAAATGCTCTGTAAGTCATTTTTCATATGGAACATAGTTCATTCTCAAAGTATTACAGGTGGATATTACATCTCACTTTAAAGATGAGTAAACTGAAATAGAGATTAAAGTAAGTCTCACAGCTAGTAAGTAGCAGAATCAGTGTTTTATTTTGTGTTTGTCTGATTCCACAGCCTTTATTTTTTTTCTACTCTACTGTTATATCTTCACAGAATATATCCAGCATTTAAATACATTTGTCTTTCAAAACTTCTAACACTAAGAATAGCGTCACTCAACAGAGATTAGAGCCCTCTCATTTAGTAGTACATTTTAAATTTAAAAATCAGTGATATATATATGAATGAAGTGATGTGGTAGTTAGTTCATACTTTCTTGTCTCCTGTATCAGTGGTATAGAATAAGAATGGATGATTTTGTAAACACTCTTTGTTGAACAAAAATTAAGAGTGTTTTTCAAGGTCAAATCAAGTTGTAAATACCAGACATTTTTTAAAATAAAAAATTTAACTCTGTTCTGCTTCTCTGAAAAATTTAATGAAAAGAAAATATGTCTTATGTTTCACTAAACATATTTGCCATTTATTTTTAACCTCTGATAACATTCTCAATCAGACTCAAGTACAAAAAAAATTTCATGAAACTGTGGAAATAAAGTTGAAATATTTTTATATTCTTATTATTTTTTTAACTATGTACAAATTTTATATTAGAACTAAAAGCCAAAACTGGGTGATTTGGGGATATGAGACAGAAAAGTCCTTAAATATTTGAGGATTAACAGTGATTGTAAAATTTCTTCAATTCTTACTAAGCTTTAAACAAATATCAAACTTTTTGTTCTGTGACCTGAGGTTTGCCCAATAACCAATATTCCTACATTTTACAATAATCTTACTTTTAATGCAATTTTTTTTTTAATGACAGTCATTCATTTACTTTGTTTATTTTTTGGTGAAAAAATTTTTAGTTGTTTCCCTTCTTTTAACTGCCAACAGGATTTGCTATTCATGGATGTTCTGTCTTCAATAAGGTCTATCAACGTGTAAAATGAGATGGGTATTTTTCTTTCCTTTAAAATGGAATGGTCTTTCATTATGCAGTGTTCTTAGGTGAATTCTCTTGTTTAAGAAGCCAGAATACAAGAGAGTGCTATATTAGTGCATTATTCTCACAACAAACAGGCCCTGTTCTGTTGCTACCTGCGTGGCCATTGTTTCTGATTGTGTGTGCTTTGCAGTGGTATTTGGATGGTTTCCTGCTCTCTGCCAGCACAAAAAGGCATTTCTGTTACAATGGCCCCTAACCACACAATGACGGCATTAAGGATTTATGTGGAGGTTTCATTATTTTCTCCTCTTTTGTTCCTTCCAGGATGTCTTCCAAGCGACCAGCCTCTCCGTATGGGGAAGCAGATGGAGAGGTAGCCATGGTGACAAGCAGACAGAAAGTGGAAGAAGAGGAGAGTGACGGGCTCCCAGCCTTTCACCTTCCCTTGCATGTGAGTTTTCCCAACAAGCCTCACTCTGAGGAATTTCAGCCAGTTTCTCTGCTGACGCAAGAGACTTGTGGCCATAGGACTCCCACTTCTCAGCACAATACAATGGTAGGTTTCTCATGGTCTATTGTGCCTACACTCACTTTGTGACCAATCTGCTCCTCTAGTAGTTTGGCTTCAGTCCTATTCTTTGTAATTATCATCTACTTAATAGTCACACACAAGATTCACTCCTAACATCTTAGAGTTCTTTATAAGTACATTGATTCCAGCAGGGAGTATACGTAAACTGTTTTTGTTTTGTTTTTGTTTTCTAAGAATTCTGCTTTTGAGACGCTCCCAACTTAATTAGTGGAAAAACATAATCTAAGAATAATATTAACACATTTAAAATTAGTCCTCAAGGAAGTTAGATATCTTTATATTTCTAATAAAGAGTAATAAAACTCTAATAATTTTTCCAGATAGAGCTATAGCATTGTTTGAGCATTTCCACCATGATAAATCAGGGTTGTTTTTTTTTTTTCAACTTTTGCTTCCCTCAGATTGGGTACCAATATTTCTTACAGTATTGGGAATATTACAGAAGTGCATGTTTCTGATGTAACTGCACTAATTCCTAACTCAGTCCCATTCACTCTGTTGCTTTGATAATTCAGTAATTCCCTTGTACATCCTAGTCTAGAATTTGAAGCTCTAGATAATTTATCTGGCCCCTGTTCCTGGGGGCTGGATCACCGCAGAAGATTAGGAAGCCATGATTTCACGGATGAGAGGGAGAAGACAGCATAGTATATTTGGCTGAAGTTTAAACAGAAGACCCACACACAAATAAATAAGGCCTTTAGTTTCTCCTTAGGAACTTAAATGCGCAGAAACAGCATGCTGGCAAGGTAGCCTGGCACTTAGCTGCCAGTCTAGCCACCCTTGCCTTTTCAACATGACTTCTTGGGTGGGTATCACATTTTTTGTGGTCCCTATTCTTCTCCTTCAAGGATGCCAGTGCTGTTAGTTTGAACCAGGTCACACCAACAAAAATAGTTCTTCATACATTCTCATATCTTTTTAAAAAAAGGCTCTGATTCTGTTAAATATCTATTTATTTATTTATTTATTGCGGGATGGTAGGACTTCTCGAAATACACCCACTTGTTTATGTCATTGAATTACTGGATATAGAATTAAACCAACAAGAAGAATGAAATTATCTTCTAATATCTGTGAAATAAACACTGTCCTTTGATAATTCACGTTAGATTTAAATACTTCCATTCAAATTTTAAGCCTCAAAGGCAGAATTTTTCTGAGTATTTTTGACTGTGTGCCAAAGTTTTCTTACCAAGAAGAATGTTTTAGCTAACTCTTATATAGTACTCTTATAGGTGTGTTGTTTCAAGCACATGATATATATTAACTCATT
Source organism: Cephalophus harveyi (assembly GCA_006410635.1). Classification (NCBI taxonomy): domain Eukaryota; kingdom Metazoa; phylum Chordata; class Mammalia; order Artiodactyla; family Bovidae; genus Cephalophus; species Cephalophus harveyi. Next base: position 433,113 of record SJYT01008006.1, read on the forward strand.
TAACCATCACAATAATTCAATGAGGTGTTATCATTAATCCAATTTTACTGGTGAGGGGGAAACTGAGGCACGGTGAGTCTAAATAGTTTGCTCCAGATCATAGCTAGTAAGTTGGAGAATCAGAGTTTACCCAGATGGTCTGGCTTTGGATTTCATGCTTTTAAATTTTATAAGCTCTTCACAATTATGCACAGACATTTAATATTCTGATTATCTTTTATTTGTCAAGTTAAATCATACTATCTAGAAGTCCTCCTTCTTTCCCCCTCTACTATGAGGTCATGTTAGTAATGTGCAATGATATAACTTCTTGGCCTCCTTCACAAAGGTTAAAACTAGAAAAAGAAAGGGGGAAAATGACAGTAAGCAGCTCAACAGGGTAGACAGATCAGACTCCCCATTTGACATTGCGCCAGTGCTCATGCTTTTCTTCCTCTCAATATGTTGACCATTGCTTTCTTTTGGGCGTTTCATGTGGGGAGTGCTTCTTGGTTTGGTTTTCCTGTAATACTGCTGTAAACATAAACACACAAATTTAAAGGAGTGACTATAAATAATTATTGCTAGAAGAAAGGGGAAACTGTCTTAAGTACACTCAAGGATGGATACGAGAAAAGTATGTTAAATTGTTAATACATACTGTAGTTGGCACAAGTGGATGCTACAGTGCAGGATGTTAATGAAAATGAAATCCAGTTTGTAATGGAGAATGCAGTCTAACTAAGTAAAACCTATGAACTACCTTCTTTGTACCAAGTTTTTGTTGTGCACTATGGAAATAATTTTCATAAGGCATGACTCCTTTCCTCAAGCAACTTTATCCAGGAGAGAAATTCTTAACTAGGGTCTGTGGCTCTCCTGAAGATAAATGGAGAATTCTCTGTGTGCACACATATGAGTAGGGTTATGGTTTTTATCTGATTCTCAAGTAGTTCTAAAGCCCCCAAAGTTTAAGATCTGCTGTACTTGATGTTAATACAGTGTGCATTCAAATGATTTAACTTAGTTTTAGTAACATCAACACTGGTATTTTCTTTTACTGTATGTATCTACTTGGTTTCTAAATTTGTTCCTGCCTCAAAAATTTCTTGATTTGTTTTATATGATCTCAAACTTCCAGCCTCTCCTCTTTCCCATCTTCCTATCAACTTCCACTAGACTTGTTTCCCTGAGAAAAGAGTTGGATTATTTATCCCACTTTGGAAACTAATGTATGTCCTTGTTGCCTACAAGATTTAGTCTACAACTCTCTTCGCATAAAGGCTCTATAGAGACTGGCACCAAAATATGCCTTTTGTCTCCTCTTTGGCCATATCCTGCCAAAGACTCAGTGCATCAGTCTTATGAAGGTTTTCATGAATGTTCATAAACATACCAGGTGACCTCTAATGACACAAACTCATTCTTTCTACCTGGAAAACTCTTCTTATTTTACTTTCCTGGTAAATTGTGTTTCTCCCACAAGACTGAATTCAAAATTGCTTCTTTTTAGATGTTTTCCCTGAGTTCCCAAGGCAGAATGTTTGCTGTTCTTTATCCATGGTACATGTTTATATCTTTTCTCATGGTCTGTGTTATAATTTATGTATCTACATGTCTGCCTTTCTATGCACTGTACTTCTCCCTGAAGGCTCAGTTATACCTATATACACACATGTTATATATAGTTGTATTTCTGATACCCAATATATAACAGATACTCAATTTATGAGTACTGATTAAACAACAAATTTTATATGAATGATTAAATAGGAAATATATTTTGAGCAAAGATGTTAAGCCATTAATCATGGTGAATATGCTGATTTTCTAAAAATTTTAGAGCTAAAGTAGAATATACTAATGTAGTACAGAAAGTATGCTATAATAGCCATGATATATTCAGCTGTTAAGCTGATTAAGATATAATTTTACCTGGTTATCAAAATGATTAAATACATTCAT
>SJYT01008006.1:435287-458403 GCA_006410635.1 Cephalophus harveyi
ACTTTGTCTCTAAACTATGTAGGCAATACAAAATGTAGACTTCTCAACATCTCTCTTTTTTTATTCTGAATACTAGGCCATTGTCATATTCCTGTAAGTCCTTTTATTTCAATAGTAACATACATTATTTTTTTCCTATTCAGTATCTTTGAAAAAAGAGGGAATGTTTCATTATCTTTGTATCATAGAGCTGAATTTAAGGAAACCAAAAAAACAGGTTACCAGATTTCATTGCTGGTTTATATGTGACATTTATACTCCATTCTTTAATAAAAAAAGAGAGATGTTGAGAAGTCTACATTTTGTATTGCCTACATAGTTTAGAGACAAAGTAAAACTTCTGAGAAATCCCTTTAATAATGCCACTTTGAAGTTATAGAGAAATGCTTTCAGTATAAAATGTAGGTTGGAGAATATTTCCTGAGATAGAAGTTCTGTACACCTCATGACTGCTGCCATATATTGAATTTGGGGAATTAAGGTCCTATGTTCATATTCCAGGTATGCAAGTGTTAAGGTTTGAAATGGGTCACATAAAGATGGAATTCTTCCTTTCTGAAGTTGTGATTTTTTGCCTTGATATTTTGGAGAAATAAGCTAAATGGCTAACTAAGACTAACTCCCCAAACATTTATAACTGGTATAAATACTACAAGTCCTGTTCTTGGAGAGTTTTACTTACTGTTCAGAATAATATTATACTATAACAACATTATATATAATTATAATAATATCACATAGGTATAAAATACTGTCAGATTTCTAGTCAATATAAGATTGAGATATGTAATTATAAATATAAAAAAGACTGATTCTGTTGGTCCTTCTCTGAAGCTCTCACAATCTTTTCAAGAATCCCCATATAATCTTCAAAAAGGTAAAAGACAAGGTTGGCAAGTCTGTTTATGACATGAGTGGAAAGGCAGTCCTGGACTTTATGTTTATGAAGGACCAACTTTCTTGTCGCCTCTGCCTGTTTTTTTTTTTTTTGACATGAGTTTGGAGGCTGTGACTTCAGATTTTCAGAGACAAGCAAGAGACACTATAATTTCTGGCTCATTTTTAATGATAGTTCTGATATAGATAGACTTACTTCATAATGCAAAGGACTATCCAGAACATGTCCTTATGTCAGTCAACATGATTATTTATGAGCACAAGAGGGAAATAGAGTAAGTCTGAAGGGAAATCAAGTGGCAGCATGAGAGGCAGCCAGGGTACTCGGTGGTGGCCATGTGGTATTCATTTTATCTGGTTACATGCTACTTCTGCCGCTTAGATGGTTGTTCTGGTGTCAAAAAGGAAGTGAAATGGAAGTCTTGACCACCTGTGCTTACTGAATAACCAATTGTCTTTTTTTCCCCTATAAAATGTTTTCTGTTACCTCAGACAAACTCTCTTTTGACTTAAGTTCCTCTTGAGTTGAGTGAACAGTTTTGTATGACTGCAGAGTGGGGATACACTGCTGCTTCCTTCCCAAGATTGATTTTTAAAGTATACACTTAGTTAAGAATACAGTTTAAAAAAAACTAATTTGAATTGTTCTCTCAATAAATAACTGAATTTCATATGAAGTATATACTATATTTGGATATAATTGTTTGAACATATAAAGACTCAGTGGATTTGTAAGTGTGATGCTATAATATACCCTCTTATCTCATGAATTGCTTATATTAATAAGATTTTCCTGGAATTGTTAAAGATCTTTGAGTATATGATGTGTTGATTAGGTTTAGTAATTGGATGTATCTTAATGTATTTAACCATGCAGAGACACTAGTTATCATAAAGTAACATTCAGTGTGCATCAGTTTCTTCCTGAAGTCCAGCAGCAGAATAAAAAGGTGTTTTTTTTTAAAGCTGATCTTCTATAGAAGTAGGACATATAACTGAGAACCAAGCATGAAATTATAGCAAAGCTCCAGTGTATGAAATGCAACCTTTAACACTTACACACTGAAAGGATTCATTCAGTGCCCATGACAGAGAGAGACTTTTACTTGCTCAGGCTCACTGTCAACTCCTGGGATCTTTTATTTACCCAATATAATTTTAATTGCTATATGATAGCTGTGTCTTGAAAAACTCCTTGTATAAATTTTGCTTACAATCTGACAGTTGTTAGTAATGCATTTTCGATGTTTGACTAGGATAATTGTATGTGTGAAGTACTGTTCAGAAAACTTGAGAAGGAAAAGAGAAAACTACATGTGTTATTTAAAAATAAGTCACAGAATAGGACCTTAATTATGGTATGGTAAAGATTCCTATTTTTATATGGTGGTTTTTATAAGCTTTTAAATTTCTGGTTACCCTTGTGCATCAAACTAGCATAAGCTATTGTGATGGTATAATGCATACTGTTGTTAACACTAGTACAATTATTTTGCCAGTTCTAATAATGAGAATTTCATTGTTTAGAAAGAGCATTCTCCTACATTCTAAACAAAAGTGTAATTACTTTTGAATGATGTGGAATGTGCTTAGTTTAATAGCATGGAGAATAGATTCAGAAAGATTCAGATAAAGTAAGCTTGGAAGCCATATGTGCAGTGTAGCAGTAAAAAATTCTGAGAGTAGGCAGTATAAATCTACACACACACACACACACACACACACGATTTCACACACTTTTATCTGTAACTGTTGCTTCTGTAAGAGATAGGCTTGCTTATCTAAACAAGGCCAATTCAACTGAAACAAGGTGAAAAGGATGACAAGTTTGTATTTGTTTTTTATGCTAAATTGATGTTTATCATACAATGAAATTACATTGTTTTGGACATTATTCTGTAAATGTTGTCAGAAAATACCACACAAAGGAATTTATTTAGATAAAATGCTAGGCTTGTATTTGAATGTAAGTGGTTCAATCTTTATATTTCCATTGTTTCTGAAAATTACCCTCAGGCTAGAAGGAATGTGTGTGTGTGTGTGTGTGTGCGCGCGCGCGCGCGCGCTCAGTTGTGTCTGACTCCGCAATCCCATGGATTTAGCCTGCCAGGCTCCACTGTCCATGGGATTTTCCAAGCAAGAATACTGGAGTGGGTTGCCATTTCCAACACCAGAGGATCTTTCCGACACAGGGATCAATCCTGTGTCTTTTGATCTCTGGTGTTGGGAGGTTTTTTTTTTTTTTTTTTTTTTTACCAGTAATGCCACCTGAGAGGCCCTTTCCTAGAAAGAATGAGGACATATGGAAACCAATTAATTGGGATCTGTCAAACTCGTCTATTAAGTTGGGCAATAGATCTGGTTGTGTCCTATTACTACACAACCCCTTTCCATCCACGTGTGAGAGCATCTGATATGAGATGGAGAAAACCTTGATTCATGGGATGTCCACAGTATTTGAAGTACTACTGTTGAGTTTAAAGTTAACCAGGCTTTGAGAAATGGATGCATTCTCACATACCAAAAAACACTATGTGTATTGCCAGATAGTTCAGGACTCTTTTTTTTAAATTAATTTATGTATTTTAATTGGAGGCTAATTACTTTACAGTATTGTAGTGTTTTTTGCCATTCATCAACATGAATCAGCCACAGGAGTTCAGGACTCTTAATGAGGATCTGCCGTGACCTTCTTCACAGAGCACTATGCAGTGACAGGGGAATAAGTAAGAACTTCTAATGCTGTGGTAATGGGGCAAAATGTGTTTGCTTAAGAAGATTTGGTCTAGTGGAATTTAATTGCTCTTATTTAATAGGGGTGTTGTGAAAAGATTCAACTCAGACATATGCAATGGATACCTATCAACAGAGATGCAGAAATGAATAAGAATTAGTCTTTTTCCTCATGTAGCTTTTTGTATAGTATGGGGGTAAGATGAGCACAAAAGTCACCAGATTGTAATATAAAATATTAGAACCCTAATACAGGCTAAAAGGTACTAAGCAGATTCACAGTTGAAGTATAACTCATCTATGGGGATCAGAAACATATTAATATGAAATTGTCCCATGAGAAAATTACTAAGTGCCAGGATATTAAAAATATATGCATATTGGATCATTACTATTAATGCAAAGTCTTTATTTTATAATTTTGCATTGTTTTGTTTTTGCTTAAATATCTTATTCCCAGAAGAGATAACTAAGTAAGAAAAAAAAGAGGAAATTAAGAAAACATATGAAAGACAAAGTGCCCTGTAAAAGATCTTATATAAAATATAACGTTAGTACAATATATGCCTCATTTTAATAGGAATAAAAGCAACTACTTTAGTTATTAGTGTTCTGAATATTTCCTTTCTTTAATCTGGGTAACCACCTTGAATGAAAATGGAAATGAAGTGGAAAGAATGGTGGAATATTTGACTAGGATGCTAGAAACAGCATGGATACTAGAAAGCAGTGCTGGAGACAAACTTGAATGGTGCTCCTGATTTTTGTGGAAGGGATAGGTGTTCATCTTTATCCCATTTGTTATTCTTGACTATTTGAAAAAATAGTCACAATCTAAACATTGAGAGTTATTTGGTAGAAATTTTTAGGACTTCAAGCCTGAGAGATGACAGCTCAAGTAACCCTGAGAGAACTGCTCCAATGAGACACAGGGGGAAGAGTCAGATTTATAAGTTTTGCAGCAAGGGGAAAGTAGTCTGAACGTCAGAAGATTACTGTTAATTAAAGAAGAGCAGATATCTCAAGTTCAGGAATTTAGCGCTTTTCTACGTATGGGAAGATGTTAAGAGTCTGGGCCCACTGAGATCATTCCTTTCATACACATCTCGGCTCTCTGGGGCCGATGTCCTGTGTTTTTAAGCCCCCACCCCCACCCTGCTCTTGGCTCTCTGGGGCTGCTGTCCCATGTTTTTAAGCCCCCACCCCACCCCTGCTCTTAAGTGTTCACTATAGGGAGCGGCTGCAGCTTAATGGTGGCCAGTCTGCAGGGATTGTTCTCCTTCCTGGGTGCCCTCGAGGCTCAGAAATTCGTGTTTGGAAGGCAAGAATCACTAGTAGCTGTGGCATCCTTGTTTATTCATATGGCAGGAAATGCTCCATTTCTCATCCTCATACCTGCATGATGGGGCGATTTGTATTTGGAAGTTAAAGATAAAAGTTTAGGAACCAACCTTTATTCTTTTTCTCAGATGTTTGTTATAAATTTTATCTCATTTTTCTTCCTTTGATTCTTTTCATTTGCTCCTCTTCTTCCTCTCTCTCTCAATTTACTTCTGTCAGAAAACATTCTTAATGGATCTACTTGTGGATCTCAAAGGAGCCATTATCAGGAAGGGAGAATCAGCATCATTGTGCTCTGATACACGCTTCCGTCTTGGTTACATATACTGCCTCTTGGGGGATTGCCAAACCTTCCCGCAGTTAGGCTAGTCACTGTATAGAGATCAACTGGTTCTATGATAAACTTTTCACTGATTTTTTTTTTTTTTTTTTGGACAAAGACTGTGTAGTTAGATTTTAACAAAACTATATATTTCTTCAGTTTATTCAGGGATTATGTTCTTCTAACTTTTCATGATGCACTGTTGATAGTAGTGATCATTTCATTTTTAATATCCTAACATGGCAAACAAAAGAGCTTTATATTGATTCGCAAATTAGTTTTTGAAATTGTACTTATCAGTGAATCCAAGTGTCTGGGACATAGTGCTTTAGTGGATGTCTAAGTGCTTTGCGTGCCTATGACAAAGTTTCATCTTAAACTATTTGACAACTGTTTTCATTCAGTTCTTTACTATTGCTTTAACTCAATTAATTGTTTTTGTCTTCATATTTATTTCCAAAATTTGATATTTTTATAGAGATTACCAAAAATGGGAAATAGGAATGGAGGCCATTTTACATAATTAGAAAGCAATTTTGATGTTTGCATCACTATATTAACTTAATGTAAGTCATAATAGTGATGAGTTTGTCATTATTTCTTATTTTATATTAATACTTGCAAAGGACAGTTATTTAAGATAATTCAAAATAAATTAGAATTCTGCAGTGCTGGTGCCTGAATTTTTAAGAATTAGAATGAAATCTACAAGACTCAATAACTAACTTGCTAATGAGACCTCAAAACATTTCAAATAATACTTAAACCGTGCTTCCTCTTGGCTATGTTAGTTAGGTACAATGATCTATTGTACCTAAGAAGGTAAAGTAATCTTTGTATAGCAGTCTCTTTAAAAAGCACAACCATTAGCACTTAATTTGGATCTTAAGAAAGTAAAGTCATAAAAATAATATAAGGTAGTATTGAACTTTCATGGCAATTCTCTTTTCTCACATAGTTTGACAATTAGGCTCACATAGCTTCTCTTTTAAAAGTTTCAAGATGGCAGTGATGACCCTGTATGTGAGACAGCAAAAGAGACACAAATGTATAGAAAGGACTTTTGGACTCTGTGGGAGAGGGAGAGGGTGGGATGATTTTGGAGAATGGAATTAAAACGTGTATACTATCATGTAAGAACGAAGCACAAGCCTATGTTCGATACAGGATACAGGATGCTTGGGGCTGGTACACGGGGATGATCCAGAGAGATGATGTGGGGTGGGAGGTGGGAGGGGGATTTGGGATTGGGAGCTAATATACACCCATGGTGGATTCATGTCAATGTATGGCAAAACCAATACGGTATTGTAAAATAAAGTAAAAATAAAATTAAAAAAAAAAAAAAAAAGAAAAGTAAGAACATAAGAAAAAAAAAAAAGTTTCAACAAATACCTTGATTTGGGGGTGAAGGCAATGGCACCCCTCTCCAGTACTCTTGCCTGGAAAATCCCATGGATGGAGGAGCATGGTGGGCTGCAGTCCATGGGGTCGCTAAGAGTCAGACACGACTTAGCGACTTCACTTTCACTTTTCACTTTCATGCATTGGAGAAGGAAATGGCAACCCACTCCAGAGTTCTTGCCTGGAGAATCCCTGGGACGGGGGAGCCTGGTGGGCTGCCATCTATGGGGCCACACAGAGTTGGATACGACTGAAGCGACTTAGCAGCAGCAGCAACTTAAAAATACAAAGAAATCGTATAGTATAGAAAATCTAATGAGAAGACCTGGGACAGTTACAAGAGAAATGATTCTTTAGAAATGACAATCTGAATTCAAAATGCTTAGAACACTAATGCTGCATTAGATAAATTTAAAAGCATTAAATGTATTTAAATTGTCTATTTCTCCTGTAAATTCTGATATGCCATAATTTATGCTAGCATTAAAACTGAATTTATGGTAGCAGTTCAGTTTGCTACCATTTCTGACCACTGTGTGCCATTTCCCCCCATTTCTTGTTCTAGAAAGTAACTTTTATGTTTTTCTCTATTCTTCTAGATAAGGAGAGAACTTTCTTATTTGAAATGAGAAATAAATATAAAGCTAACTTAGGTTGACAATTGTAATCAGTCTCTTCGGTTATATATATTCTTTGTACAAAGGCAAAATGGTTTCAAAGTTTCTCCCATACACCCTTTTTAGGAATGATCTGTGTGAGTAAGATGAGGTGTGAATCTAAGTAGAGCAGCCTTGGCCGGCTCTGTGACACTGACATCACGTGATAAAGTAAATGAACACAAGTGACTGGATTTTGTGTCTTATTTAGTCAAGGCTGAGTCTGTGGCAGCAGAGCAAACAATGTTATCATTATATAGAGAAGCAGTGTTTACTTCAGTGTCTCTTCTTAGCTCTTAAAAATCTAGCCTGACTCCAGATAAAACAGTTAATCTTTTGGTGCATGTCCCTAAGCAAGAAAATAACATTCTAAGGGTTAATAAAACTTTTTAAAATGGAGGTAAGATATGAAAAAGGAATATAATTGCAAAGCTACCATTAAGTAGCTTTGTACAAACTATGTACAAACGCAGAATATGTATCATGTACAAATATAAAATATGTACCATGTAAAAAGCCAACAGAAAACAAGTTACAATAACGGTGTTCCACTTAATAAAGTACTAAGCTCTGTAACCAGCTCTCTTGCCACTTCTAGACCCTTCCCTCTATGTAAGTGTACGTCTTGGAAACAGGAGCTAGCTGTGCTGTTACAAGGATCCATCATCAGGCTTTGTGGCGGTGACTGGCATGCTTTGCACACTTGGGACGCAGGGCTCAGACTCAGAGAGCACACTTCTTGTGTATCTGAGATTCTAATTTCTCTAGGGTTATCAGTGGAATATAAGAAGCAACTGTGAAAGTCTTGTGTGAATATATTTTACAGTCTATCTTTAGTCTGATCTTTGCAACCCAGATATGGAAGATTTCAAACAGTTGGCGCTCTTTAGAGTATGGCATTCAATAATTAATAATAATAGGAATGTATAGTGTTTCACTGTTTTCTTTGTACTAGCCACCCTGTGTTTATTACCTTAGTCAATTTTGTCAAACCAGTGAGTTCAGCAACTGTGATTTTTTTTTTCCCCCATTGTACAGGCAGATAGCTGTCTTAGAGAAAGGGATTTGCCAAATATATATAAGGGGTATAATTTAGATTTGTGACATCAGAACTTAGTATCTGTGCTCGCTGCTTTTCCATTCATACAAACATTAAAATATTTTTTCATAGTTTATCAGAATATATAATTTTAGAAGCTTTTAGAAATACTTGTAGGAAATGCAGGTGAAACAGCTGTTGCTTGATTATTATATCTTAACTCAGGGATAACTTGATTTTCAAGTTTTTTTAAAGCTGGATTTAAATAGACCAACAGGTTTAACTATTTAAGAATGTGAATTTGAAGTTCTACATTAGCTATTGGGCAATATGTGAAACTTCAGATGATTATTTGCTAAACGTTTCATATAAAGATTACTATTAATTTGTGCTCTGGCTATAAGGCTGTTGGCATAACATAATTGTTTCGACAAGGCCTCTAGTGATAAAATTACCAAGTAAGTGCCAAGTTCTGCTGGTTGACCTCTGTATGGCATTTGGCAAATTATCAAAATTCTCTGTACCTAGTTATATCATCTGTAAAATGGGAATGATTACAATAGCATCTTATTTTGAGGATGTTGGTAATATTTAAAGAAGTCAATTCACATAAAGCACTCTGGTACTTGGAATGTAGCAGGAGCTTAGTAAACCTTAGTTATTAGCTAAAGTGACTAAGGAATGTTTAAGTTCTTTGATCTCAGAGAAAACTGGCATGTTGTATTAAATGTCAGTTGCTTTACGTTCCTGTAAATTTAAGAAACTTACAAGAAAACCCTAAGTTAAGGAAAACTACTGTAGAAATGAGAAATCCAATAGAAATCTCAAGTTCTTGTGATTAAAAAGTTTCTTTTACTTATTTATTTTGTAATTTGTAAAGGAGACCATTCTTTCAATCTGAGATACTGTCAAATACTTTCAACAGATTTCAGTTGTCACAGATATTGTTCATTGGCAGTTTACATTTTTGCTTAATGTTATTTAAGGCTATTCATCAGTTGCAACCACCACTGCAATAGAAAGCTACATAAGCCAAGTCAGAACTGTTTTGATACGATGATGAGATAAAGAATGAGATGGTAAAGCGCCTACACTCTCCCTTAAGCAGTGTGGGTTCAAATCATAATCCCGTATTTTGTGATGTGTGTGACCTTGTCTTCGTTTTGTGGCATCTCATGTATTTTTGTTTTCTCATCTAAAGCTGGGGATGATAGTAGAACCTTCTAATATATAGAAGGGTGTAAGGATTAAATAGGGCTTCCTGGTGGCTCAGTAGGTAAAGATCTGCCTGCAATGCAAGAGGCACAGGTTTGATCCCTGGATGAGGAAGATCTCTGGAGAAGGGAATGGCAACCCACTCCAGTATTCTTGCCTAGAGAATTCCATGGACAGAGGAGCTGGGCGGGCTGAAGTCCATGGGGTCACAAGGAATCGGACATGACTGAGTGACTAAAACAAGAATTAAACAGCAGAATTCTTATAACTGGCTTTGAACCATGCCTGTCACTTAGGAAGAACTTAATAGATGCTCTACTTATTGAATAGTTTTCATGCTATTGACTAATTACTGTTAACTACCAGAACAAAACATTGTCTTCTTTTAGTCTCCCAATAATTATGCTTTCCTTTTAGTAACCTGAGGGAATATTACCAACATTCCCTTTCCCATTTAAGTGGTTTGGTAGTCTTACCACTTAGCCCTGTCAGTATCCTTGGATGTAATTTATCTTGAAAATGAGATGAAAACTCTTATTTAAAGGAGAAATGGTTCCCATGTAAAAGGTCTGTCTTATTCAGTTCTATATACTCTAGAGTCACACAGTGCCTGACCCACAGCAAGTATCTCAAAATAGTTACATGAATGAATGAATGTCTCCAAAATCTTTGTTCAGAGAAGACGTTCTGAGTGCAACTTTCCTTATCTACATGTTGAAATAGCAATACTTAGTGAGAGCTGATATCATGATTAAATGAAATAATTACCTAGCACAGTGTTTGTCATGAATATTCAGTTAATGTGAGCTCCCTTTTTAACCCCCTTCTAATTCTTACAGCCCATTTACTCTCCACAGAGTGACAGAAGTCAAAGCATTTCTTCTGTAGCTTCATATAATAATACACCTCTCTCCAAATAGTTTACCAGAGGGAAGCAACATCAAGACAAAGCAAAACAACAAAAATATTTTGCAACAAAATATTTTAAAAGTTGCTTCAGTTTTCTTGTATGGATATACTAAAGGCTACATGATGATTTTCTTTTAGGACACAGTTAATGAAACTTATTACTATAGCTTTATTATTATGTTCACTTTTGATTTTTAAGTTTCAGGACATTAAAAAATTTCTATTTGATTTCAGGGATTAAAATCTAAACTCGGGCTTCCCTGGTGGCTCAGAGGTTAAAGCGTCTGCCTTTAATATGGGCGACCTGGGTTCGATCCCTGGGTCGGGAAGATCCCCTGGAGAAGGAAATGGCAACCCACTCCAGTATTCTTGCCTGGAGAATCCCATGGACGGAGGAGCCTGGTGGGCTACAGTCCATGGGGTCGCAAAGAGTCGGACACGACTGAGTGTCTTAACTAACTAAAATCTAAAAAGGCACTAAAATCCCTGTGGGATTTAGATTTTTATTAGTAATATATTTATTGATCATTTAGTCCTTTCTTCTCTCATTTCTGTTTGTCTAAAAGAGTAGCTTGAGATGATATAAAAAGGGTATGATATGGATAAGAGGCACAATACAAATGAATTTTGGAATGTAACAGTTCAATCTGTCAGAATTTGGACATCTGTTAAAAAACAAAATTCAACTGAGTAGATTTTAAAGATCTCATTGCCTTTATTCAGTGGTTAATGAATTGGACAGCATCCTATCTAGCAGATAGAAGGGGCTCTGAAGACCTGGACAAAATGAAAGACTTTCATAGGCCAAAGGGAGTGGGACAAGGAAGTGATACTAGCGAAAAAGCAGATTGGTTGTGACAAGGTCACTTTGCTTTAGGGGATGACAGTGCCCTAACAGGCAAATTACCTCACAGTGATTCCTGATTGACTGGTTCAAGATTCCATTTCTGGGAGAGCCCCAAACTGCAATGAAGTTAACTCAGTTTGGTGACATGAGGCTTAGCATAAGTGACTCCATTTGGGGCCTGTTGTCTTGCTTTTAACACATCTAAAGCCAACACACCTAGCCTTAGTATGTGTTTCTCCAGGTCTTAATTCTTGTCAGTTGAACATGTATTTCTGCCCTTTCTTTATTGGATAAAACTGACTTGTCACTTTCCCAGTGTGTTTCATATGATCTTTAAATTTCCTATCACATAAATTCTTCCTCTTCTCTTATGTCCCCTTCACTGAGTCTATAATTATTTTTGTTTTACATAGATAAAAACATGTTTTCCCCCATTTTTTACATATGGTGTTTTGACTTCATGCAGAGAGAGCTACACAGATGACATTTTTAAAAACTCTATATTTTACTCAGTTTTACATTCTTATGTTCCGTAACCTTGAATATCTCCAAACTGTCCTTACCTAAAACACTTTATAGTGTTATTACTAGATTTATACCAGTAAAGATACATCAGCTTTCTTAGGGATAATCTTTAAGCAGACCTTAGTAAGACAAGCTTTGAAAACTATCATTCCTAGGAAAGTAAATCTCGAATCATGAAACATCAGTTTAATCTCTCCCCTTGACAACTTAACACGACAGATTGAAATATAAAAGCCGATGCAAGTGGGATCAATGGATTATCTAAGTCCCTGAACATCTTCTCTTAAACTGGGGACTTGACAGAGTGGTTGTGAGAGGAGTATGTGTTGTGTGTCCCTTGTCATGTTCAGAGCATTAAGTTTTCAGAGATTAGTGCTGAGTAGATGTGGTCTACCTGGACATGAAGCAGGGAGAAAAAAATTCGGAGGGAGTGAAAGAGAAAAGAAGGGGCTACAGGAAGAGAGGGATAGAGAGATTTACATGTGAGAACTCAGGGGGCTTTGTCATGGCAATTGTATAAAGTGATATACAGTGCAAATCGACTTGAGCATGTCCCCGGATAGCAGGCGGTTTACAGCCTCCACGAGCTGAGATTACTGCTTTATCTTGTCATACTAAATTAACATGGCAGCACACTGTTAAACAGTGGTGACCTCTTCATCTGGGAAAATTGCTGCCTAGAAGAGAGATGGTATTTAAGACTCTCTCTCTCTCTCTCTCTCTCTCTCCCTCCCCCTCTCCCTCTCTCTCTCTTCCCTTATACCCTTAGAGCAATTTGGGGTTAGACTATGGCCATTTAAAAATTCTAATAGAAAAGAAATTTTGTGTTAAGTCGACAGTAGATAAGATACAATTATGTCAAATGGCCACTTTACATAAAATAATAGATTTCATTAATCTAAAAATGACATTTCATCTTTATACACTGGCATTAAGAGTGTGTTTGTTTTTTATTTTAATCCTTTTTATTCTACAAATAGTCTATTTATGTAAGAGTTATTTTTATATAATACTTTCCAAAAGAATTGATTGGTGATGAAGGGGTAGGGGGAAATAAGGCTCAGATACTAGTTCTTCCACGCGTTATAGGGGTTGCTCAAGAGAACCAGCAAGTGAACCATGCCTTAAATGGAAGTACCCAGGTTATTTCTTCTTCTAGAGCTTACCTGGCACTGCTTCAGTCTCCAGGTTCTTTTTAATTTCTCTTTTAAAAGAGGTGAGAGAGAGAGAAAGTCAAAAGATTAATTTGCCTCATTCTCCTGACAGACTGCAACTGCACCCTTCATGTGTTTCCTAAGTTCTAGATATAAATAATACTCTCTTTTTTCCCTGTCTGAAAATGTTGATAAATTAACCAAAATCGAGTACATATTTTTCTGTGCTTGGTTTATGCTCTTGGAATTTGAATCAAAGGAAGGGATAATGTAAAAATTCAAAATGCCATAAGTGTTTATTCCTATATGTCCCCAGCTGAAAACTCTTCATCCCTAAAGTATAGCCCTGTGAATTGCTTCCTCACTAACCTCTAGAGCTATGTTTTAAATCTGATGTTAAATCACTTTGAGGACTGCAGTGTGAACTTTATGGAATCTGTGAACCCCTTGAAACTGTGTGATAGATATACTTACACATTTTTCTAGAGAGTATTCACAGCTTCCCCCCGTGGGCCTTAGCCACCAAAATAGATAATTACTTTCCTATAGTGTAAGCCTGTCTTAGGGCATTACTGGGGTACATCCTCACACTGAGGCTATATATCTGGCAAGTAAGATACTGACATATAGACACAGGAATTGGAAGCGCTTTCACCAAGTCTGCCTTGGAGACTTCACTGGGCTGCCGTGCTGGAAGTAGTCCTGTAGTTCATAGGCTGCTCCTGACCACTTAAAACTGTCCCTCTTAACATCCTTGTGTTTTTCAGTTTTGCTTTTGCAGATGGTGGAGTCTGCCTGCAGTGCAGGAGACTCACATTTGACCCCTGAGTCCAGAAGATCTCCTGGAGAAGGAAATGGCAACCCACTCCAGTATTTTTGCCTGGAAAACCCCACGGACAGAGGAGCCTGGCAGGCTACAGTCCATGGCGTCACAAAGACTGAGCGACTTCACTTTACTTCACTGTCACTAACATCCTTTCCCTCGGTCAATTTTTTTGAGCTGTAGATTGGCTTTAATTCTAGTATAAGGATGTGTTTCCATTCTCCAGTGCCATGAATTCAAAGTCCAGACAAGGAAACACACAGTTATTTAGCTTACAAGTGATGTGGAAAAGACGTAGTATGTGTGTGTATGTGTGTGTTGTCTTTTTTCTTGATAAATTGCTATCTTCTGCCTGCTACAGAACCATGAAAAAGAAAACACACAAATTTAGGGGATAATTTGACTAGTTAAATCCTTCCTAAGTTGCCCTGATACCATACTGTTTGACTATCACAGGGTGTTTAATGTCAAGAAAGTTTGCATTGTCATAAACATGGTGTTTTTCAATGAAAAGAAAATGACAAAGCATTCTTAAGTTGCTGTAGTAATGCTCTATATTGTTATAGAGGTGACTTCTGAACACAGTCCTTTCTTCCTTCTCCTCCCTGTTGATAATTTTTTCTTCCCTAATATATTTTTTGTCAGATTAGATGCATTAGCAGCTTTTCTACTTAAGAGAGAAAGTCACTTGTTAGCCCCCCTCTCTTATGTTTCACAAATTTAGGGGATAATTTGACTAGTTAAATCCTTCCTAAGTTGCCCTGATACCATACTGTTTGACTATCACAGGGTGTTTAATGTCAAGAAAGTTTGCATTGTCATAAACATGGTGTTTTTCAATGAAAAGAAAATGACAAAACATTCTTAAGTTGCTGTAACTATTTCTAACATTGAGAAGTAATTATTATTATTATTTTGTTGTTGTGAAGTTCAGGACTTAGAGGTAAATTGATATCGTATCACCAAAATTTTTACATTAAGTAATTAATTTTATTTTTAAAATGTTTGGCTCCGCTGGTCTTTGTTGCTTTTCATGGGCTTTCTCTAGTTGAGAATGGAGGCTACTCTTCGTTGTGGTGTGCAGCCTTCTCACTGAAGTGACTTCTCTTGTTGCAGAGCACAGCCTCTAGGTGCATGGCTTCCGTAGTTGCAGGGCATGAGTTCTAGAGTGTGAGCTTAGTAGTTTCAGTGCACAGGCTTAGTTGCATGTGGAATCTTCCTGGACCAGGGATCAAACCCGTGTCCCTTATCTTGGCAAGTGGATTCTTATCCACTGTGAGACCAGGAGAGTCCAATATGGTATTATCAAAAATATTAAGCTTTCCCTTATCTCTTACTTCTCCTTCCCTCTTATTTATTTAATAAATATATTTAATGAGAACCCTGCAGAATCATATACTAAAACTTGGAAAAATTTCTCTGAGGTAAATTATGAATTTGATATAGAAAGTGATGGAGTACAGATACCATTCTATGTAGTGAAACAGCAGCATGTCAAAAAGTAGCAGGACTGCATCCTGGTAAACTTCACTATCATCTTCTAACACAGAACCATGTGGGTGGTTTGGAGGGGGAGGGTAGTCTGAGTGTCAAATAACCATAACCATTAATCAGTCATAAATATGGGATGGTAGAGAGCCTTATTCTAGGACTGGATGCCTATAATAAATAGCATACTTGATTATTGTAGATTATTTTTGAGGAGATCTTCAATATTTAAACCTGGGTTGGGAAGATCTGCTGGAGAAGGAATAGGCTACCCACTCTGGTATTCTTGGGTTTCCCCTGTGACTCAGCTGGTAAACAATTCACCTGCGAAGCAGGAGACC
The DNA here is from genome assembly GCA_006410635.1 of Cephalophus harveyi. Classification (NCBI taxonomy): domain Eukaryota; kingdom Metazoa; phylum Chordata; class Mammalia; order Artiodactyla; family Bovidae; genus Cephalophus; species Cephalophus harveyi. The sequence continues at coordinate 450,982 of SJYT01008006.1, forward strand.
TGGGTTCAATCTCTGGGTTGGGAAGATCCCCTGGAGAAGGGAAAGACTACCCACTCCAATATTCTGTCCTGGAGAATTTCATGGACTGTATAGTCCATGGGGTTGCAAAGAGTTGGACAGGACTGAGCGACTTTCATTTTCACTTTCAATATATTTTTTTGATATAAATTTATTTATTTTAATTGGAAGCTAATTATTTTACAATATTGTATTGGTTTTGCCATACATCAACATGAATTTGCCATGGGTGTACACGTGTTCCCCATCCTGAACCCCCCTCCCACCTCCCTCCCCATACCATCCCTCTGGGTCATCCCAGTGCACCAGCCCCGAGCATCCTGTATCATGCATCGAACCTGGACTGGCGATTCGTTTCACATATGATATNACACATCTAGATGTGTATAAGAGACAGATTGTATTGGTTTTGCCATACATCAACATGAATTTGCCATGGGTGTACACGTGTTCCCCATCCTGAACCCCCCTCCCACCTCCCTCCCCATACCATCCCTCTGGGTCATCCCAGTGCACCAGCCCCGAGCATCCTGTATCATGCATCGAACCTGGACTGGCGATTCGTTTCACATATGATATTATACATGTTTCAATGCCATTCTCCCAAATCATCCCACCGTCACCCTCTCCCACAGGGTCCAAAAGACTGTTCTATACATCTGTGTCTCTTTTGCTGTCTCTCATACGGGGGTATCGTAACCATCTTTCTAAATTCCATATATATGTTAGTATACTGTATTGGTGTTTTTCTTTCTGGCTTACTTAACGCTGTATAATTGGCTCCAGTTTCATCCACCTCATTAGAACTGATTCAAATGTATTCTTTTTAATGGCTGAGTAATACTCCATTGTGTATATGTACCACAGCTTTCTTATCCATTCATCTGCTGATGGACATCTAGGTTGCTTCCATGTCCTGGCTATTATAAACAGTGCTGCGATGAACATTGGCATACACATGTCTCTTTCAATTCTAGTGTCCTTGGTGTGTATGCCCAGCAGTGGGATTGCTGGGTCATATCACTTTCAGTATTTAAAAAGTCAATATCATACAGTATTTTCTAGAATAGGCAGAAAAACTGAGTGAAATAAAAATACAGAGAAAGTCTGTAAAACAAGAAGTAAAAGATTCAGTTATTACTTTAACTGTAAATGGGAAAACTTTCTTTTAATTATTTTTTCTGGATTAAAAAATATATCTAGTTTTATACTCTCTAAGAATTTTGGACATATAATAACATGAAAATGTTAGAATTGTGCAGGGGTAAAATATAGTAAGGGCTCTCCAGGTGGCTCCGTGGTTAAGAATCCACTTGCCAGTGCAGCAAGGCATGAGTTTGATCCCTGGGTTGGAAAGATCCCCTGGAGAAGGAAATGGCAACTCATTCTTGTATTTTTTCCGGGGAAATCCCATGGACAGTGGAGTCTGTCAGGCTGCAGTCCATGGAGTCTCAAAAGGCTAAACAGCAACAACAAAGTGTAGAAAACATTCACAGAAGTCAGAGGTATCATATTATCAGACCAAATACCTGGGATAGAGTACTTTTATGTTGTATAGAAATAAAATGTCATGAACATTATAAATGAAATGAACTTTAAAAAGAAAAATACTAAATGAAAGAAAGGAAAAATATTAGAAATATGAGATATTGATAGAAACATAGTTATGCTGACATTTTGCTGCTATTGTTTGTTTTTGGCCTTGTGGCGTGTGGTGTCTTAGTTCCCTGAACGGGGATCAGACCAGTCTCCATGCAGTGGAAGTGTGGAATCTTAACGACTGGATCACCAGGGAAGTCTCTGTAATCAGAGATTTTTAAATATTCTTTTCTCTTTTACAGATGGATGAAACAGAACACAACTAAATACATAAAGTATTTGATGAACATACTTACTGGAATTGACTTAACAGCTCTCTATATGTAGGTCAATTAAATTTTTTTAAAGTGTACACTACTAAATAATTTTTATATTAAAAGCTACAAGATGCTTATAAAACAATAGCATGGATATCAAAACTTTTGTGATATGTTGAAATTTTTGATATTAGCCAAATGTATAGTTTTAGTGCCTTCAATATTAAAAAAATGATCACCAAAATGATCACTTTTGCGATCCAAAAGTCTACAAGCAATAAATGCTGGAGAGGGTGTGGAGAAAAGGGAACCCTCTTACACTGCTGGTGGGAATGCAAACTAGTACAGCCACTATGGAGAACTGTGTGGAGATTCCTTAAAAAACTCCAAATAGATCTGCCTTATGACCCAGCAATCCCACTGCTGGGCATACACACCGAGGAAACCAGAATCGAAAGAGACACATGTACCCCAATGTTCATCGCAGCACTGTTTATAATGGCCAGAACATGGAAACAACCTAGATGTCCATCAGCCGATGAATGGATAAGAAAGCTGTGGTACATATACACAATGGAGTATTACTCAGCCATTAAAAAGAATTCATTTGAATCAGTTCTAATGAGATGGATGATAAAAAAAAAAATGAATGGGGAAAGAACAAAACTTTCAGACTTTGAAAGCAAAAACACATTGTAATAAAATCACCCTAATAAAGTTATAAAACAGACCCTGAGGAATTAAATAAATGAATTAAATGAACTAGAAGAAAATTGGGGAAACTTCTCCCTAGATTAGTAATGAAAAATCAAACAAACAAACATATATACACAAAATAAGAACTGCTTAACTGCTTGGGGGTAACCTTATTACATTCATGGAGATCTTATAAATTGTTTATAATCTAACATTTTCAAAATTGTATTCTAAAGATCACATGTTCTATGCAGTGTCTAAAGCAAAGGTTTTATAGTCACATTAATTAGGGAAGCATTTCATAACGTAATTCATAATCTCACCTTTTGATACTGACATTTCACATGGTATGTTAAATATTTTGAGAAGCTGGCCCTTTTTTTCAGAGACTTAGTTAGCTTTATCTTGCATAATATTTTCCACACTTAAATCAATCATAAAGCTTTTCTTTAATATATTTCCTCTTGAATCAATCCCTGGAAAGTTATATCCCATTGACCATATACTGGCAAATACAACTATTTAAACTTATTAACAAATTTTATAATCTCATTGAAATGCATGATTTTATAGGACTACAGAGAAAGTGGGAAACCTAAACAGACTCTATCCATAAAAGACTTTTTTTTCCAAGTCAAAGAGTAGCTGTAAAATTGTTACCCCCAACCAGTTCAGTATCTTCAGCTTCTAAGAAACAGAATTATCATGTTGTATAAAACTTTTTTCCAGAGCAAAATAATAAACTCTCCAATTAACATAACTGTACTACCTGACCACTCCCCTAGAAGTAGTTCCATCTCATTTTGAGTATATATGTAGAAGTTCTAAATAAAGTATTAGAGAAACTTGTTACTGCATTTCACTGAACTTAGTAGACCATGACTAAGAAGAGTTATTTCAGGAAATGCAAGCAGAGTTTGATAAACAGAAATATAGATTAGCATCATCTATGTTAGCAGTTGGGCTTCCCAGGTGACGCTAGTGGTAAAGAACCCGCTTGCCAATGCAGGAGACAGAGGAGATGCAGGTTTGAGCCCTGGGTGGGGAAGATCCCCTGGAGGAGGGCATCGCAAGCCACTCCAGTACTCTTGCCTGGAGAATCCCGTGGACAGAGGAGCCTGGTGGCCTCCAGTCCATGGGGTCACAGAGTCGGACACGCATGTTAGCAGTAGCACAGTTTGAGCCCTGGGTGGGGAAGATCCCCTGGAGGAGGGCATCGCAAGCCACTCCAGTACTCTTGCCTGGAGAATCCCGTGGACAGAGGAGCCTGGTGGCCTCCAGTCCATGGGGTCACAGAGTCGGACACGCATGTTAGCAGTAGCACAAACTGCTGCCTGCTGGGTTTGCTGACTAAATCTGGCTTAATGGCCAAATCTGCCCTACAGTCTGTACTTGTTTTTTTTAAAAAAAAAAAATTGAAGGACAATACCTTTACAATGTTGTGTTGGTTTCTACCATACAACAATATTAATCAGCCATAAATATACATCTGTCCTCTCACTCTTGAACCTACCCGCCACTCCCTACCCCATCCTGACCCTTTATGTCATCACAGAGTGCTAGACTGGGCTCTCTGTGTTACATCTGTTTTACCTGTGCTAATTCATATGTTTCAGTGCTATTCTCTCAATTCGTCCCACTCTCTCCTTGCCCCTCCATGTCCACAGTCTGTTCTCTATGTCTGAGTCTTTATTCCTCACAGCCTCGCCCATCCATATACTATGGTTCAAGATTGCTCTTGCACCACAATGGCAGGGTTGAGTAGTTGCTACAAAGGTCCTGTTGCCTAAACCTGAAAATATTTGCTGTCTGGCCTATTACCGAAAATCTTTGTCAATCTGTGGTCTGTATCCTCACCTGCTCAAGGAGAAATCTTGTTTGAAAATCCTCAGAAAGATATTTGATACAATTCAGCACCCACTGCTTTATACACAGTCTTCATAAATAATCAATAGAGTAGTACTGGTATAATCTCAAACTAACAGATGCTTCAAATTTAATGATAAAATTATCTAGTTCCTTGTAGAGTCAGCAACAAATCAGGCTCATTTATTATTGTGGCTTTCATTGAATGTTTTATCAGGTTTATCCCTGTCTCCTTATCCCTTTTTCCCTATCTTCTTTCCTCCATTTCTTCCCTCCTGTTTTTTGCCCTTCTTTCCTTTATTTCTATTTTAAAAATTGTGGAATTTTTTTATTCAAGAAAAAACAGGATTTTTTTCCCAGAAATTATGAGAAATTTTAATTAAGAAGGAAAGGATACGGGAATTTTTCTAGAATTATCGAACCTAAAATGATCTTCTGAAGTCCTTGAAGTGAAGTGAAAGTTGTTCACTCATGTCTGACTCTTTGCGACCCCATGGACTATACAGTCCATGGAATTCTCCAGGCCAGAATACTGGAGTGGGTAGCCTTTCCCTTCTCCAGGGGATCTTCCCAACCCAGGGATCGAATCCAGGTCTCCCACATTGCAGGCGAATTCTTTACCAGCTGAGCCACTAGGGAAGCCCTGAAGTTCTTAGGTATCCTAATGAAAACCTTTCAGCAGATAACTTCTTAATGATAAAGAACATATTTTTTTTCTCTATGCTCTTTCATTTTTTTTTTTTAGAAAAGTTAATTTACAGTTTCTCTTAATAATGTCTCATCATGTGTTATTGTTTTTAAGCCAAAAGATTATGCTTCATGAGTACTGAATAGAAGCTTCCTGCTTCATTTTAAGATTACTCACATTCATGGACAAAGAAAAACTTCCTCATAATTTGTTACAGGTCTAACATTAGGTGGGCTACACATTCTCGGTTTAAACATGCCAAGAAAATCCACTGTCCTGTGGTCGTAGCCTTGAGCCAGGACTGTTAAACAGAATAGGAGGTTGATGGCTTACTCTTCAGCTGTTCACTTTTGCTAAAAAATGTCTGTTAAAGCTTGATGGTTTCTGAGCTATTAAGGAGTATCACGCAGCAAAATTCTATTGCCTTTTCCATCTTTTGAAATGGAAAGCAGTACAAGTTCAAAACTTCAGGAAGTTTGTTTTAAGTATGGTCTGTCTTCCAGAGCATTTTCTCATTATTTATAGAACTAATCATTTCCCTTAAGAGTTTGCTTTGGTTTTGAAGTTCAGTCTCACTGTAGAATTTATCTATGCTCAGCAGAACCCTGGTATCACCTTGTGCCTCTTCAAGTTCATCTTTGGCTCTGGGTCATCTTGGGATCTTTTTTTTTTTTTTCATTCTGTTTCCCTTCCTATAACTTTAGCTTGGAGGGATTGGGGGCAGGAGGAGAGGGGGACGACCGAGGATGAGATGGCTGGATGGCATCACTGACTCGATGGATGTGAGTCTGAGTGAACTCCGAGAGATGGTGATGAACAGGGAGGCCTGGCGTGCTGTGATGCATGGGGTCGCAAAGAGTCGGACACGACTGAGCGACTGAACTGAACTGAACTGAAGTCGCTGCTTGTAGTATTTAAAATTTCTCTTCTACTTGGTTTTCAATTACTGAATGAAACATAGTGTGTTTTTACCAAACATTCTGTTCTTGTTTCCTCTCCTTTTAGAAAAGGAATCTTTTAAAAGACAGTAGTTTCACTAGGCCCCTCTCAAATGTCTAGAGATGTCTAAGAGCAACTGGATTACAGAATTATCTATTATAATGCTTGGCTAGACTTGATTGCCTCACTGCGGCTAAGAGTTGACAGCCAGCATTGACTACTCAAGGACAAAGTGTGGCACTGGGATGGACTTCCTCTTTGAACAACTCTGATGTCAATTTACTATACTTAAATACACTAATGTTCAAATACCATTTTATGAGATTGTTCACCTAAGAATTTAGATGAGAAAATATCTTTTTGAATTTTTCTGGAAATGAATTCTGTTCCATTTTGTAGGCCAAAGGAAAATTTTCCTCATTTTTCCCTTTTATTTCAGCTTTCAGTAAATTTTCTTATGCTCATTTATAATTCCTTGATTTATTACAGAAAACAATATAGTTTTGTGAATCACCATATTTCAGGCACCTAATATTCAACATTTTTTAATTCAGAAAATTTGATGCAAAGTACCTACACAGATAACCACACATTTACCAGAGCCTTTAGCTCAGTAGTAAAGTCCATCCAGTGAAAGTCTTTTGTAATCAAGTTATGGGAAAGTTCTTTATTTAATAATAAGTTAAATAATAGTAGCACAATGACTAGTTAAATACATGTAGCTCTTTGAACTTGCCTTATGAATACAATTCATCTTTGTGTGCTTTATTTCCATTGTGGGTAGTCCTTTACCAGTAGTCTCCCATATATCCTTTGTGGCAAAAAAAAAATAAAGAAAAAAGGAAACAAAACGATATAATCTAAAGCAAAAATTGTAGACTGTTTTATATAAATAAAAAATATAGTATGGAAATTAAAATATATGCTAAGAATCTGCAGTTGGGGTGTGCTTGAGAATGACATATAAACTGACAGACATAAAAACTGATACTTTATATTAAGGGTTCATTAACATATAAACAAGTGGTTTACTTTTAGTGTCAAAAGTGACATTAAAGTTAATTCTTGGCCCTGTAGTCAAGTGCTCAGAGATATTAACTTAATGAAAAATGAAAATATGAATTTTTTACAGTGAAAGAGAATTTTTGCTTATTAGCTAAAAATAATGTAACTTTTAAAAATGATTATTTTTTATTTGCTAAAGCAGCCTCTTGAGAAATCTGTATACAGGTCAGAAAGCAACAGTTAGAACTGGACATGGAACAACAGACTGGTTCCAAATAGGAAAAGGAGTACGTCAAGGCTGTATATTGTCACCCTGCTTATTTAACTTATATGCAGAGTACATCATGAGAAATG
>SJYT01008006.1:458415-489531 GCA_006410635.1 Cephalophus harveyi
GTTTTGAACTGTGGTGTTGGAGAAGACTCTTGAGAGTCCCTTGGACTGCAAGGAGGTCCAACCAGTCCATTCTGAAGGAGATCAACCCTGGGATTTCTTTGGAAGGAATGATGCTAAAGCTGAAACTCCACAGTACTTTGGCCACCTCATGCGAAGAGTTGACTCCTTGGAAAAGACTCTGATGCTGGGAGGGATTGGGGGCAGGAGGAGAAGGGGACAACCGGGGATGAGATGGCTGGATGGCATCACAGACTCGATGGATGTGAGTCTGAGTGATCTCCGAGGGATGGTGATGAACAGGGAGGCCTGGTGTGCTGCGATTCATGGGGTCGCAAAGAGTTGGACACGACTGAGCGACTGAACTGACTGAACAGAAAGCTGTCTCATGTGAGGAAAGTAAGATATTAAACTAGACCTTGCTAATATTTTACAGCATTAGAGAGTTTGAGAGCAAAGGTCGTTTTGTCTATCTGTGGATTTGTTGAATATATTTTATTCCACTGGTTTTGGAGAAGGCAATGGCATCCCACTCCAGTACTCTTGCGAGGAAAATCTCATGGATGGAGGAGCCTGGTGGGCTGCAGTCCATGGGGTCTCTAAGAGTCGGACACGACTGAGAGACTTCACTTTCACTTTTCACTTTCATGCATTGGAGAAGGAAATGGCAACCCGCTCCAGTGTTCTTGCCTGGAGAATCCCAGGGACGGGGAGCCTCGTGGGCTGCCGTCTATGGGGTCACACAGAGTGGGACACAACTGAAGCGACTTAGCAGCAGCAGCAGCGTTCATTTGTCACTGAATATGAAAACAGTCTATATGCTAGGAATATCTATCACCACTTTGATTTCTAGAGTACACTGGCTAATACGACTAGCAAGATTTGTGTCTCCATTACTTGCATAGTTACATAGGCAGCCTTCAGAATTTTTTTAACGGTAACTCTCTCCCCAAGTGTTCTAAAATCAAGGGTATATTAATAATGATATAATACAAATCTCAAGCTGTATAGCAAACTAGTACTAAATAGTCCAGCTAAATATTATTAATAATATGATCATAAGTGTATATATTGAGAACTGTGACTTCAATATCCATAAAAAGGAAAGAAGTAATTTAATAATCCAGGATTTTAATAATTCTGCTTCCAATCTATACCCAGAATACATATGAAGTTTTCAATTTTATTTTATTTATTTTAAAAATTTATTGAGATACAATTGTGTAAGCTTGCTGAGTACAATGTGTTGATTTGATTACATATATATTTTAATATGAATACCCTTATCAGTTCAGTTTAGTTCAGTCGCTCAGTCATGTCCAACTTTGCAACCCTGTGGACTGCAGCACACCAGGCTTCCCTGTCAATCACCAACTCCCAGAGTTTACTCAAACTTATGTTCATTGAGTCGGTGATGCCATCCAACCATCTCATCCTCTGTTGTCCCCTTCTCCTCCTGCCCTCAATCTTTCCCAGCATCAGGGTCTTTTCCAATGAGTCAGCTCTTCGCATCAGGTGGCCAATGTATTGGAGTTTCAGCTTTAGCATCAGTCCTTCCAATGAACACCCAGGACTGATCTCCTTCAGAATGGACTGGTTGGACCTCCTTGCAGTCCAAGGGACTCTCAAGAGTCTTCTCCAACACCGCAGTTAAAATGCATCAATTCTCAGTGCTCAGCTTTCTTTACAGTCCAACTCTCACATTCATACATGACCACTGGAAAAACCATAGCTTTGACTAGACGGACCTTTGTTGGCAAAGTAATGTCTCTGCTTTTGAATATGCTGTCTATGTTGGTGATAACTTTTCTTCCAAGGAGTAAGCATCTTTTAATTTCATGGCTGCAGTCACCATCTGCAGTGATTTTGGAGAACCCCAAAGTAAAGTCCGCCACTGTTTCCACTGTTTCCCTGTCTATGTGCCATGAAGTAATGAGACCAGATGCCATGATCTTAGTTTCTGGAATGTTGAGTTTTAAGCCAGCTTTTTTTCTCACTTTCATCAAGAAGAGACTCTTTAGTTCCTCTTTGCCATAAGTGAGGTGTCATCTGCATATCAGAGGTTATTGATATTTCTCCTGGCAATCTTGATTCCATCTTCTGGTTCAGCCAGTCCAGTGTTTCTCACGATGTACTCTGCATAACTTAAATAAGCAGGGTGACAATATACAGCCTTGACATACTTCTTTCCCAATTTGGAACCATTCTTTTCTTCCATGTCTAGTTCTAACTGTTGCTTCCTGATCTGCATATAGATTTCTCAGGAGGGAGATAAGGTGGTCTGGTATGCCCATCTCTTTAAGAATTTTCCACAGTTTGTTGTGATACACACAGTCAAAAGCTTTTGCATAGTCAATAAAGCAGAAGGGGATGTTTTTCTCGAACTCTCGCTTTTTTGATGATCCAATGGATGTTGGCAATTTGAACTCTGGTTCCTCTGCCTTTTCAACCAGCTTGAACATCTGGAAGTTCACAGTTCATGTACTGTAGAAGGGTGGCTTGGAGATTTTTGAGCATTACTTTACTAGCATGTGAGATGAGTGTAATTGTGCAGTAGTTTGAGCATTCTTTGGCATTGTCTTTCTTTGGGATTGGAATGAAAACTGACCTTTTCCAGTCCTGTGGACACTGTTGAGTTTCCACATTTGCTGGCATATTGAGTGCAGCACTTTGACAGCATCATCTTTCAGGATTTGAAATAGCTCAAATGGAATTCCTTCACCTCTACTAGCTTTGTTCTTAGTGATGCTTCCTAAGGCCCACTTGACTTCACATTCCAGGATGTCTGCCTCTGGGTGAGTGATCACACCATCGTGATTATCTAGGTCATGATGATCTTTTTTGTATAGTTCTGTGTATTCTTGCCACCTCTTCTTAATATCTTCTGTTTCTGTTAGGTCCAGACCATTTCTGTCCTTTATCAAGCCCATCTTTGCATGAAATGTTCCCTTGGTATCTTTAATTTTCTTGAAGAGATCTCTAGTCTGTCCCATTCTGTTGTTTGCTCTGTTTCTTTGCAGTGATCACTAAGGAAGGCTTTCTTATCTCTCCTTGCTATTCTTTGGAACTCTGCATTCAAATGGATATATATTTCCTTTTCTCCTTTGCTTTTCATGTCTCTTCTTTTCACAGCTATCTGTAGCACCTCCTCAGGCAACCATTTTGCCTTTTTGCATTTCTTTTTCTTGGGGATGCTCTTGATCCCTGCCTCCTGTTCAGTGTCATGAACCTCCATCCATAGTTCATCAGGCACTCTGTCTATCAGATCTAATCCCTTAAACCTATTTCTCACTTCTACTATATAATGGTAAGGGATTTGATTTAGGTCACATATGAATGGTCTACTGGTTCCCTACTTTCTTCAGTTTAAGTTGAATTGGCAATAAGGAGTTCATGATGTGAACCACAGTCAGCTCCCAGTCTTGTTTTTGCTGACTGTATAGAGCTTCCGCATATTTGGCTGCAAAGAATATAATTGATCTGGTTTTGATATTGATCATCTGGTGATGTCCATGTGTAGAGTCTTCTCTTGTGTTGTTGGAAGAGGGTGTTTGCTATGAACAATGCATTCTCATTGCAAAAGTCCATTTGCCTTTACTCTGCTTCATTCCGCATTCCAAGGCCAAATTTGCTTGTTACTCTAGGTATTTCTTGACTTCCTACTTTTGCATTCCAGTCCCCTATAATGAAAAGAACATCTTTTTTGGGTGTTAGTTCTAGAAGGTCTTGTAGGTCTTCATAGAACCATTCATCTTCAGCTTCTTCAGCATTACTGGTCAGGGCATGAGTGAGTGAGTTGATAGTTGCTCAGTCATGCCTGACTCTTTGCAACTCCATGAACTGTAGCCTTCCAGGCTCCTCTGTCCATGGAATTCTAGGAATGATTACTGGAGTGGGTTGCCATTTCCTTCTCCACTGGTCAGGGCATAGACTTGGATTTCTGTGATATTAAGTGGTTTGCCTTGGAAACGAACAGAGATCATTCTGTTGATCCAAGTACTGCATTTCAGACTCTTTTGTTGACTATGAGGGCTACTCCATTTCTTCTAAGGGATTCTTGCCCATAGTAGTAGATGTAATAGGTATCTGAGTTAATTTCACCCATTCCAGTCCACTTTAGTTCACTGATTCCTAAAATGTCGATGTTCATTCTTGACATCTCTTGTCTGACTGCTTCCAATTTACCTTTATTCATGGACTTAACATTCCAGGTTCCTATGCAATATTTCTCTTCACAGCATCAGAGTTTACTTACATCACCAGTCACATCCACAACTGGGTGTTGTTTTGGCTTTGGCTCCATCTCTTCATTTTTTTCGAGTTATTTCTCCACTGATCTCCAGTAGCATATTGGGCACCTACTGACCTGGGAAATTCATCTTTCAGTGTCCTATCTTTTTGCCTTTTCATACTGTTCATGGGGTTCTCAAGGTAAGAATACTGAAGTGGTTTGCCATTCTCTTCTCCAGTGGACCACGTTTTGTCAGAATTCTCCACCATGACCTGTCTGTCTTGGAGGCCCTACATGGCATGGCTCATAGTTTCATTGAGTTAGACAAGGCTGTGGTCCATGTGATCAGATTAGTTTTCTGTGATTGTCATTTTCAGTCTGTCTGCCCTCTGATGGAGAAGGATAAGAGGCTTATGGAAGCTTCCTGATGGGAGAGACAGACTGAGGCAGAAACTGGGTCTTGTTCTGATCAGGGAGTAGGGGGACATAACTCAGTAAATCTTTAATCCAGTTTTCTGTTGATGGGTGGGGCTGTGTTCCCTCCCTGTTATTTTCCTGGGGCCAAACTATGGTGGAGGTAATGAAGATAATGGAGAGACACTTCAAAGGTCCCATGCATGCAGTGCTACACTCAGCACTCTCACCCCCACACCAGGCCACTGGTGACCCACGCTTCTGCTGGAACCTCCTGGACACTCTTGGGCAAGTCTGAGTCAGTCTCTTGTGGGGTCACTGCTCCTTTGTCCTGGATCCTGATGAGCACAAGGCTTGTTTGTGCCCTCTAAGAGTCTGTTTCGCCAGACTTGTGCAAGTTCTGGCAGCTCTATGGTGGGGTTAATGGTGACCTTCTCCAAGAGGGCTTATGCCATACCCAGGTGTACTGCACCCAGAGCCCCTGCCCCTATGGCAGTCCACTGCTGACCCGTACCTCCAGAGACACTCAAACCCAGTTCTGTCTCAGTCTCTGTGGGGGTCTCTGGGTCCTTAGGGTTCATGCAAGGTTTGTTTGAGCCCTCTGAGGATCTCTAGCGGGTATGGGGTTTGATTCTAATTGCAATTTCACCCCTCCTTCCATCTTGTTGGGGCTTCTCCTTTGCCCTTGGATGTGGGGTATCTCCTCAAAGTTCCTCCAGTGCCACGCTGCCACCACTCCAGTGTCTACCACCTTGCTGGGGCTTCTCTGCCCTTGGACATGGGGTATCTCCTCAAAGTCGCTCCACCGCTCAGCAGCCGGGGCTCCAGTGCCTACCATCTTGCTGGGGCTTCTCTGCCCTTGGATGTGAAGCTAATAAACACTTCTATCACATTACATAGTTATGTTATTATTATTATTTTTTATGGTGGGAACATTTAAGGTCAAGTCTTCTAGCACCTTTGAAGTTTATGCAGTATTGTCTGTACAGTTTTCAGTTGTTTTGATGCTTTGTATCAAATCATAGGAGACTCTACTTTCAGATCATTTAATGACAGATAATATAACTTCTAGAAGATGAGAATTAGTCCAGCTATATGTGTATTTGTACTTACAGTTTTGAGGATTTAATATTAAAGCTCGCAAAATCATTGGTCACCGTGTTTGAGCTATGCTGCTGGTGCTTTCTAGTTGCCAAGTCTTGTCCAGCTTCTTTGTAACCGTGCGGTTCTCCAGGCAGGAATACTGGAGTGGGTTGCCATTTTCCTCTGCAGGGCTTCTTCCTGGACCAGGAATCAAACCTGTGTGTCCTGCATTGGCAGGTCGATTCTTTACCCCTGAGCTACTTAAGGAAGCTCTGTTGCAGGTAGACAAGTATATAAGCATAACATACACACAACATTCAGTGAAAATAAATGTAATATAAGGCTTGTGTTAAATCAGTCTTTGCAAAGATGTAACACTACCACTCGTCTTAGAATAATGAGAAGAAAGAAAAATTGCTTGGAGAGAAAACCTATTGACATAGACAGGGCCCTTTTATCCACCAAGCATTATATGCATAGTACTTTCAGGGATCCATGAGAAGGTTTTGAGTTCTTTTAAAGTATGAAGAAAAACATGAACTTTTATATTGAAGAAAATGTTTTAGTATATAATTCTATTAGTTTTATATTTCCACCACTGGACTCACAAAATATAGTTTTAAATATATTATGTATTTTAAAACTATTATTATCATAAATTTTTTAATGGCGAGAAGGGGGTTTATGAAGACAAGATTTCTTAGGGCCCAGGAAGATGATTATGTAGCCCTGGTGGTGGGTAAAACAGTAAATAATTTTGAAAGAATTTCACATAGTTGCCTTTTATATAGAGCTGCTACTTGGAGAAGGTAATGGCAACCCACTCCAGTACTCTTGCCTGGAAAATCCCATGGACTTTACCATGGACAGGAGCCTGGTAGGCTGCTGTCTATGGAGTTGCATAGAGTCAGACATGACTGAGCGACTTCACTTTCACTTTTCACTTTCATGCATTGGAGAAGGAAATGGCAACCCACTCCAGTGTTCTTGCCTGGAGAATCCCAGGGACGGCAGAGCCTGGTGGGCTGCCGTCTATGGGGTCGCACAAGGGTCGAACACGACTGAAGCGCCTTAGCAGCAGCAGCAGCAGCGCTGCTTCCCTTCTTTCTCTTCTCCAATCCTCTTACCTACTCTCTTACATTCCATGTTTAATTATTCTGTGTCTGAGGTCAGAATGTCATTCTTATTTATAGGTCACTTTTTAAACATAATCCTCTAGTAGCTTGAATCGTGATATTGAACAACCGATCCCAATATTCATTTACCTTCTTATCCAAAACAAAGGTCAGGTTACTATTTACTTCATACAATAATTTGTGTATTCTATGAAGTGTAGCAGTTTACATAAAGGTAGAAGTTTCTAGTAACTCTGTGTAATACAATTAACTATAAGACAAAATAAATTTAATAAAAATATGAAAGGAACAAAAATGATGTTCATATAGTACTGTTTTTCTTTCCATATTTTATTTCTTCTTTACTTGTTGAGTACTTCATTCAGATATAGTGAAACAATCAAAAACTGACATCAAAAAGAAAACTTTTTATATAAATTCAAGATTAACTTTTATTTTCATTACTCATTATAATGTTCATTGTTATATGCTTTCTTGTCTGGAAGAAGACAAGAAATAGAGCCTGTATTGGTGAAACATGTTAGCATTGATAGGCCTCTAAGTTTATAATGGGAAAAAGTTTGGAAATTGGGTATAATTCTCACTGCGGTTTTGTTTCTGCCTCTTCCTCCATCTCTGTAATATTCTAGTTGAATGGCAGATGGTTCCTCAAACTGTGTTAAATCTTTGAGAAATAGTTCAGCTGTCCTTTTACTTCTGACATGAAGTTCTATATGCTACTATGTTCTTCATTCTATATTCAATTACTTCTCTTTCATTCTAAGCACCTTCTACATTTAGTCTTTACTTCAACACTCTCCAATACTGTCTGCACCCAGGTGTATTATGACTACCAGAATGACAGGAGAAAATTGTCACAAAGGAGACCGTGTTTTACCTACATCTTAAATGCCGCAGCCTTCAGGGTAGTGATAGGGGAGAGAAGTCATCTCAATTAAGCTAACATTTATGCAATATTTTAGGTATGAAATATGCTAGATGAAAACATGAAAAGGGCACATTTTATCTTTGAGAATTCACAATCTCAGAAAATGGATATGCATAAAAATCCCTAATTAAGGCTTTGATAATACTGTGGTGAATGTTTCAAGTGGAGGGGTTTATGATAAGCTATGGGAGTTTATGGGCTTCCCTGGTAGATCAACTGGTAAACAATCTGCTTGCAGTGCAGGAGACCCCGGTTTGATTAATGGATTGGGAAGATCCCCTGGAGAAGGGTTAGGCTACCCACTCCGTTATTCTTGGGCTTCCCTGGTGGCTCAGACGGTAAAAAATCCACCTGCACTGTGGGAGACTTGGCTTCAGTCCCTGGGTTGGGAGGATCCCCTGGAGGAGGACATAGCTACTCTCTTCAGTATTCTTTCCTGGAGAATCCCCATGTAGCCTGGCGGGCTACAGTCCATTGGGTGACAAAGAGTTGAACACAACTGAGTGACGAAGCACAACACATGGGAGTTTATGGGGGAACAGCATTTTCTGGCTGAAGAAGAAAAGGAGCAAATGGTTCCAGAGCAGTGCTGCTGAAAATGTGGTCTGTGCTTCATCAAGAAAGTCTTGCTAGGAAAAGAACATCAGCTGAACTCAACTCAAGGGTGCTTATTGATAGGACTGATTTCCATTTGGGGGCAGCTTGTTGTGGATTGGTGCCCCTCCTCAAACACATCCAGTTTATGTATGCAAATCACAATAAATTAAAAATGAGTTTGATTCATTTCAAATGTGGGGCAGTAGGGCGGCTCTGGGAGGGTTTCACTGAGAGGGTGGAAGTGAAGAAGGGCTTTCTAAAAACAAAAACAGATAAGCTTAGTCTTGAAGGATAGCTATGATTTGAAAATGCAAGATGATGTGGAGAGAAATTGAGTGGAAGGGGATACTCCAAGCAGAGCAAAAGGAAAGAGCTCAGAAAAGGAACACATCTAGGTATGACTGTGAAAATTTGTACACAATGTACCCCTGTTTATGTGTATTCAGGAAATTTCTAAGTGTGTGTGTGGTGGTGGTTGTTAGTCTCTAAGTCATGTCTCTCTTTAGAACCCCATGGACTGCAGCATGCCGGGCTCCTCTGTCCTCCACTATCTCCCAGAGTTTGCTCAAATATATATCCATTGAGTTGGTAATACTCTCTGACCATCTCATCCCCTGCCGACTCCTTCTCCTTTTGCCTTCAGTCTTTCCGAGCATTGGAGTCTTTTCCACTGAGTCAGCTCTTCATATCAGGTGGCCAGAGTATTGGAGCTTCAGCTTTAGTAACAATAGGTAATATTGGTTATTTGATTAGAGTGTGCTTTCAAAGAATCTAGTGAAAAGGAAATAATATTTATCAAAAGGTAAATATGGGCTAGGAATTCTGTTAAACCTCTGTATTTGTCAGGTCATGTAATGCTTACCTCTGAAAACACAGTATCATTATTTTCATTTTCTTGATATGGATACCAAAGCAGAGAGAATAAAATAAAGTCACAAGTCCAGTAAGAATGGGACTGACTCAAAAGGCCATATTTTAGTGGAATAAATTTGAAAAATTAAATTAATGGCAGATTATAAGGGGCCTTGAGTATTATCAGAAATTTGGAGTTTATAATCTGTAATTGTTGGGGAACCATGAAAGGGTAGAGATGCATAAATGGCTTTATAAACATACTGTTTCGTGAATTAAACATTATGATTTAGTTTTGACTCTAAATATGTGTGTTAGGAAAGAAAGCAAAAAAGTCTAATCCTAATTTGTCTCCAGACCAAATCTGTGGAAGCAGAATTGAACCAGGGTTTAATCTGGGATGGAGTAGAATAAAGGGGAGATGGGCCCCCTGTTTGAACAAATTCTTCAAATATTTTGGCCAGTAATTGACTGATTTGTGGTTTAAATAAACACATAAGGTATCAAGTAAGTTCTGTGAAATAAGACGAACCATTTTTTCCTCTGTTCTGTATCAGGAAAAAAAAAATGCTACTGAGGACTGGATTATACAGAGGTTGCAGTAGGCCTGTGAAGAGTATGAGAAAGGACCAGGAATATCTATATTTACTTTTCTTGCTCAAATATGAAAAAAATAGTTTTTACTTGCTTCAAAGTACTTGCAGTATATTTTCTTCCCTGCCTTAACATTATTCCACAGACCAGTCAAAATGTGGCAAAATCAAATAGATAGTTGAGCATTTTGGAAACATCAACAAAAAGAAATCTTATTTGACTTCTTGTTCCTAGAAATGCCGAGTTGAGCTGTGAAACAGAACAGTTTACCTCAAGTAGAAAAGGCATCATATGAAATCTGGATTATACCAGTTAATATTAAAAGTAGTTGAGATTTTAGCACAGTTATTGAAAAATCCAGGTAAAAGGAAAGAAAGAAAAAAAGAAGGAAGGAAGGGAAAGAAATTAAAGTTATGTACCTGGGATTACTGTCATTTCTCCACATTTTCTTAAAAATGTCGTTTTCAATTGAGAATAAAACTATCTAATTGATTTTTAGCTTATATGTACATATATATATATGAGATATATACATATGTATAGTGTGTGTAAGTATATATTGTTAGAAATTAGTCAATTATATTGACTTTTGTATGCAGAAAATATTTTTAATGTCATCCATATTGTTTACATCTACCTGCAGCTTAATTTACACATCTTCTTTTCACAGTAAGAGGGAGCACTGTCCATTTGGTGGTGGCGTAGTACCTAGACAAAACCTATTCCTTTCCATCGGGACAGACAGGCCATTTAATCCATTTTAGTGAAGGCAAATAATAAAAACTCATAACCTGTGTTATATTTTTATCCATTTTTTAAAATTTAAATACAGAATGGTAAGAGTTTTAGAACAGTTAAAGCTTGAAGGTAAGATAGTTATATGCTGGGTTTTTTTTGTTTTTTTTTTTTTTTTTAATTTTCCACTCATAAACCTATAGAATTTTAATCCTGGCCTTAGCTCTTAGAGGTCTTTTATTCCCACAGCTCTCATTTTTGATACAGGAAAAATAAAGTTCCTAGAGGTTAAAAGACTCACTTATGAAAAAAATAGTGGCTTTTGCTCCACTCCTGTGTGATTGGGAGAATGATGGTGCAACTTTAAAGAGGAAAAGCAAAAATGAGCCAAGAGCAACAGCTGGTTGGGGTGACAGGATTCTGATTTCACATGTATGTGTGTTGGGTTTGATGTACTGAGATATTTAGGTGGAAAACAGACTATTAGAAATGCATGATTGAAACTTTCCTGCCAAGAGATAGACATGTGAAAATTACATGCATATATCCAAAATTTCAAATTAATTTACTTCACAAATATTTATTAAGCATTTACAATTCCTCAAGGAAATAAACCAAGGCCAAATTTTAAAGCTTGAATTTAATGTGAAAGAGGCAGAGAAGTGAGAAAATGAAGAGTGTGTGGCCTGGAGAAAGCAAGGAGTTAAATGATGGTTCTGTTGCTAAGTGGAGTGGAAAGTGATGATTCCTAAGTTTGTGGATTATTCAAAGGAGTTCGTAATTTTTTTTTTTTTTTTTTTTCTGAAAGCTGGGTGAAAGCTACTGAAAGATCTTCATATAAATGTCAAGAACAGACCCCTAAAACAGAGAGTTTAGGGGGAAAAGTAGGAAATTATTCTGGCTGTTGAATATATTTTAGAGGATTTAAGGTCTTAACAGGCAATGTTGGGGGTAAGAATGAAAAGCAGAGGATGGGCCACCAGAAATTCAGGTAAAGAGTTATCAGTCATCTCAAATATTTTGAAGTCATGAAATACGTTGGCTTCAGCAATTGGAAGATGATTAGTTTTCCCTCTAGGACATCGAATAATGCTTTTCAAAAAGTAAGCATTTGGTTAACAACTTTTGTGTGCATTCCTCGTTTATGTGTGTGAATGGGGGGTGGGGGTAGTGTTTAAAATGTCATTTAGAAGTTTGCCAAAATATTTTAACATTGGAAATACAAGTTAAAGAAGATGAAATATAAGATGTAGCCAATTAAAAATATCAAAGAATATGGAACATGTCAATAAAGCACATTATGAAACCAAATGGGCGTATTAGAAATGTTGTATGGGATTGAGAGATGACATGGAGATAAAACGAACTTTGATTAAAAAATTAGATCATGGTTAGTAAAGTTAGAGCAGTTACTCGTTTTCAGCCCAGTAAAAAGCTGTATAGCATAATGGTTAGAAACACAATTGAAGGAATGAGAGAGATATAAGTTCAAATTATTTATTAACTTGAAGTACCTGACTTAATCTCAGCATCTGTCTGCGTAAAGCAGCCATAATAGCACTTCCTTCGTAGGTCTATTAGGAGGGAGCAAAGTAATAGCCTACCAAAAACTCCAGTGTAGTTACTGGCTCATTAATAAGTTTAGTAAAGTCATGCTTTTTAAATTTTGCTACCAATATACATCTAGGTACTGAATGAAATCAGAGGTTAATTATGGTAAATAACACTGTAATACAAATATATTAAATGGAAAAATCCTGACGCATGTTGCAATCAGAGTGGTATGTAAGATGGCCATATAAAAACTCACAGTTATTGAAATTGTCAAGTTATGGAATTGACATCCAAGGAAGCGGTGAAAGCTTCATCATTTTGAACTAGATTCTACCACACTCAAGAAATCCTGTGGTCAAATTCTTATCCTTTCCACCAGTTGCATAGTTCTTCCAGGTACAGACCTGCTATTGACTTTCCTGTTTCCATGCACAAAACTGCTATTCACTTCCAGGAAAATCGGTGGCTCTGTGGAATTGGATAAGAATTTGGCCAACAATGAGCGATTTGAATGAATGACTTTGGAACTGGCAAGAAAATACAAACATATGCCACATTTACTTGGTACGTTCATGCTTCAAGAGAACTCAGGTAGCACGTAAATTCTGTGCAAAGAGCCAGAGATTTTCAACAAGAAACGATGACAAAAGCAGCCTAAATGTTTTCTGTGTATTTTTGTCATATTCAAAGAACAAGGCAAAAATATCATATTTAATTCCTGCTCATTGGAATGCCTCTGCTGGTAAAAGATTGTCTTCTGATACATCACGTGTGTGTGCATGCTCAGTAGTGTTTGACTCTTTGTGACCCTACATACTGTAGCCCACCAGGGCCTCTGTCCGTGGGATTTCCTGGCAAGAAGACTGGGGTGGGTTGCCATTTCCTTCTCCAGGGGAAACTTCCCAACCCAGGGATTGAACCCAGGTCTCCCACATTGCAGTCAGACACTTTAACCTCTGAGCCACCAGAGAAGTCATGTAGATTTTTTTTTTTTTTTTTTTTCTGAAAGCTGGGTGAAAGCTACTGAAAGATCTTCATATAAATGTCAAGAACAGACCCCTAAAACAGAGAGTTTAGGGGGAAAAGTAGGAAATTATTCTGGCTGTTGAATATATTTTAGAGGATTTAAGGTCTTAACAGGCAATGTTGGGGGTAAGAATGAAAAGCAGAGGATGGGCCACCAGAAATTCAGGTAAAGAGTTATCAGTCATCTCAAATATTTTGAAGTCATGAAATACGTTGGCTTCAGCAATTGGAAGATGATTAGTTTTCCCTCTAGGACATCGAATAATGCTTTTCAAAAAGTAAGCATTTGGTTAACAACTTTTGTGTGCATTCCTCGTTTATGTGTGTGAATGGGGGGTGGGGGTAGTGTTTAAAATGTCATTTAGAAGTTTGCCAAAATATTTTAACATTGGAAATACAAGTTAAAGAAGATGAAATATAAGATGTAGCCAATTAAAAATATCAAAGAATATGGAACATGTCAATAAAGCACATTATGAAACCAAATGGGCGTATTAGAAATGTTGTATGGGATTGAGAGATGACATGGAGATAAAACGAACTTTGATTAAAAAATTAGATCATGGTTAGTAAAGTTAGAGCAGTTACTCGTTTTCAGCCCAGTAAAAAGCTGTATAGCATAATGGTTAGAAACACAATTGAAGGAATGAGAGAGATATAAGTTCAAATTATTTATTAACTTGAAGTACCTGACTTAATCTCAGCATCTGTCTGCATAAAGCAGCCATAATAGCACTTCCTTCGTAGGTCTATTAGGAGGGAGCAAAGTAATAGCCTACCAAAAACTCCAGTGTAGTTACTGGCTCATTAATAAGTTTAGTAAAGTCATGCTTTTTAAATTTTGCTACCAATATACATCTAGGTACTGAATGAAATCAGAGGTTAATTATGGTAAATAACACTGTAATACAAATATATTAAATGGAAAAATCCTGACGCATGTTGCAATCAGAGTGGTATGTAAGATGGCCATATAAAAACTCACAGTTATTCAAATTGTCAAGTTATGGAATTGACATCCAAGGAAGCGGTGAAAGCTTCATCATTTTGAACTAGATTCTACCACACTCAAGAAATCCTGTGGTCAAATTCTTATCCTTTCCACCAGTTGCATAGTTCTTCCAGGTACAGACCTGCTATTGACTTTCCTGTTTCCATGCACAAAACTGCTATTCACTTCCAGGAAAATCGGTGGCTCTGTGGAATTGGATAAGAATTTGGCCAACAATGAGCGATTTGAATGAATGACTTTGGAACTGGCAAGAAAATACAAACATATGCCACATTTACTTGGTACGTTCATGCTTCAAGAGAACTCAGGTAGCACGTAAATTCTGTGCAAAGAGCCAGAGATTTTCAACAAGAAACGATGACAAAAGCAGCCTAAATGTTTTCTGTGTATTTTTGTCATATTCAAAGAACAAGGCAAAAATATCATATTTAATTCCTGCTCATTGGAATGCCTCTGCTGGTAAAAGATTGTCTTCTGATACATCACGTGTGTGTGCATGCTCAGTAGTGTTTGACTCTTTGTGACCCTACATACTGTAGCCCACCAGGGCCTCTGTCCGTGGGATTTCCTGGCAAGAAGACTGGGGTGGGTTGCCATTTCCTTCTCCAGGGGAAACTTCCCGACCCAGGGATTGAACCCAGGTCTCCCACATTGCAGTCAGACACTTTAACCTCTGAGCCACCAGAGAAGTCATGTAGAGCACCTACTGTTTACAGAGCTGCTGTCAGAGAATAGGACTAGCAATTTTGTTTTAGCCTAAATTAATGTGTGGATTTATTAACTTTTTTTCAGATACACTGTTTTGTTTTTGTTTTTTTTTTTAAGTCAGTCTTCATTAGCTTGACTGATACTGGACTACTTGCAAATTAAATGTTATCCTTTGCTTTATGTAGGCAAGATATAACCAGTGTGTGGGGGACCCACTTGTGTACTGGTGTTGTTAGAGGTAGTCTGAGCTTTCTCCTATTTTTAGTAGTAAGCAAATTTCTTCTCTGGATATTATTGCTCATGCAGTTTTTAGTACCAGAGATATTGGGCCTTTAAAAAGGAAGAGATGTTACATTTCTGACAGCTTCTCCCTTCCACTGACTGAAACAATAAAAATAAACATGAAGCTGTCGGAATGGCCTCTGCATTTAATGTTATTTGCATGTGATTTCCTTTGCTTCTCTAGATAATTGAATTTACTCAGACAATTTATTTTTTAAATGTGTAGTCTCTGTGAACAAAAACATCTTAACTAAAGACAACCCTTTTATTTCCTCTTAATGAAATATATACATGTGTGTGTATACTTCTGTTAGAACCAAGGGAATAGAAGAAAAATAATGGAAATACCAAAAATGTACCGTAAAAAAATTAATTAAAGAGAGGAAGTGTGACTCTTGTAACCAAATATCCTCTCTTTGTGTTCACCCCCTGTCTATGTTCAAGGTCTCTAGGTGCTCAATGGGAGCTTTTTAATTATTTTTCCCTGTTTGATGTGCTAAGTATAATGAATGGATAGCAAAGGACTTTTTTAAGAAGCCACTGTGTTTGTATCATCTCAGAGTTGGTAAACATAGCAATACCTGGATAGGTTACCATCCTGAGACTCAGTCTTATAGATCTCAGACTTAAAGAGACTATTTAAATTGAGCTCTATTAGTCAAACTAAGTAGCTTTATAACACAAAACTATATTCTTTTGCTGTGGGGAGGATGAAGAATACAAGTCATTATTTTGGATTGCCACTTTTTTGGGTTATAGAGCATCAAATCAGAATCACATGGGATATCAGAAATATTCAGGAATGTTAAGAAATTAAGAATTCAAGTAGAATTGTAAAAGAGAATGAATCTGTCCAAATTCTAAAATTGTTTGTCTTCTTTTTATAATAAGGATTTAGTATTTTATTATAAATTAGGATTTAGTATAATAGAATTTCAGTTTAAATACATATACCCCAATAAGTTCCTTGACAGAATTTATTAATGGAGAAAAACCACCATCACTTCTTATTTAGACCTGTGACCATAACTCAATAAAACAATCATAGCACTAGATTTCTACAGAACTTTTTTGTTGTTCATTTTTATTTTTTCCTCATTTTAACATCACCTCCAAGAAGTTTGGAGGTGGAACATCCAGAACCAGGAATTCAACATTCTCAAAGTCCATTGTACATAAGGGAAAGCTGTGTCAGTTTCTGATGTTCTTCTTATTTTTTATGGTGCTATCTTTTTTTCATACCTTAGTCTTACTTCCTAGAATAACAAGGACAAATCCTTCTTCTGACATTTTATCCTAATTTCTGTTTTGTGTACTCTTCAGGTGCTCATTGTTGTTTCCATGTACCTGTTTTTCTTTATAAAATGTTGTTCATCTTTCAATGTCCAACTGTAGATAACAATAAAGTATCAAAAATTTTACACGGTAAACTGGGGTCCCTGAAGGAGAAGGCGATACTCACTTATAACTGCCACATTTAGAAATGTGTGAAGAGGACCCGGCCATTTGCTCCTCTCCCTGAGTGGACATTTTCTGAGAATTCCTGAACTAAAATGTATTTTAACCATTCACTAGAAAATAATGATTCATAAGTCATTTTACTACCTTTGTAACCTGAATATTATATTTCAAGGTGCATCTGTATTTGAATGTCCCACATACAGATTTAAAGATCTCAAACAACAAATGCATCATTTGAGTCCTGAGGGAGATTATATAGCATCTCTTAATTACAGTGCTAGGGTCAAAAGTTAGGGCTAATGCTCAAGGTATAAACTAATTTAGTTATATTGTGTTTATTAGTTTTTTACATATACTGATTCTATTTTAACAATCATCTCTGTTTGCTCACCATTCTGTTTTTGTCAATACTGTATTCACTATTCCAACCTCCCAAGCAACAACTGTGTTTACTTTGACTCCTTCCTCCTTATTTTCAAGTTATTCAGTTTTAGCAGTACCTACTTGAATTTGTCTCAATTTCAGTTTGATGGTTTGGTTCTGTTTCTTTCAACTCCTGTGTGCCTGCTCAGTTGTGTGTGACTCTTTGCGACACAATGGACTATAGCCTACCAGGTTCCTCTGTCCATAGGATTTTCCAAGCAAGAATACTGGAGTTCAGTTCAGTTCAGTCACTCAGTCGTGTCCGACTCTCTGTCCATAGGATTTTCCAGGCAAGAATACTGGAGAGGATTGTCATTTCTTCATCCAGGAGATCTTCCCAACCCAGTGATCAAACCTGCTTCCCCTGCATTGGTAGGCAGATCCTTTACCACTGAGCCACCTAGGAAGCCCATAGAATCTAGAATACTTCTGTGTCTCCCAGATCAAATATAAATAATTTTATTTCACTTTCATGACCATTCATTAAAATAACCCTCTTATGATAGTATAGTCATTTAATATTCTCCATTTCTTTGTGTTAAGCCACTATATTCTCTTGTGTGTATGTGTGTGTGTATACTATAAAGTTTTCTGGATGATGCTTCTGGGAAAAAATGCTCTATTTTTCCTCTTTACCTGTTTATTTCTAGAATTATATCAAAAGCTTATCTGTACATAAAGGAATAAATTATTTAACTTAATATATTTTTAATAAACACTAATAATAAGGTCTGGATAATCAGACCCATTCCCTGACTTCGTGGTATAGAAAGAAAATTAAATGAATGATCCCAAAACATTGTGCAACTGGTATGATAAAGTAGTTTCTATCTTCCTTGGAGTTTCAGGATGTTCTCTTTGAATTTTATGTGCATGTATAATTTGCTACTACATAATTCAGTATTTATCATTGTTATGATTACTCATTGTTTCTTGTGTATTTTAAATGGCTCTCTAATTTTCAACTCTGAGGGGAGTGAATCAGCTTGATTTTTTAATACCTTTAGCATCTCTTATTGGAGAAGGCAATGGCACCCCACTCCAGTACTCTTACCTGGAAACTCCCATGGATGGAGGAGCCTGGTGGGCTGCAGTCCATGGGGTTGCTGAGTCAGACACGACTGAGCGACTTCACTTTCACTTTTCACTTCCATGCATTGGAGAAGGAAATGGCAACCCATTCCAGTGTTCTTGCCTGGAGAATCCCAGGGATGGGCTGCCGTCCGTGGGGTCGCACAGAGTCGGACACGACTGAAGCGACTTAGCAGCAGCAGCAGCAGCAGCAGCAGCATCTCTTATAGAACCTGAATCAGTTAAGGAAGGCAGTATAATTTAATGATGACCAACATGGATTTTAAAGTTAGATGATCTTGAGTTTAATAACCCAGTTTACCATCTCCTATTATTACCTTGGGTAAATCCTCATCTGTTTAATAGGAATATAACAGTCTTTGTACAACTTCTGTGAAAATTAAATAAGGTAATATCCATAAAACTTTGGGAACAGTACCTTTTAAGAACTCAAATAATGGTAGCTATATTTTTACTGAAACCCTCTAATGAATTTGAATGGATTTTGTGCATGTGGTCAGAAAAATGCCTAGTAATTTAGAAATAATACTAAGTCTTCCAAACTATAAGACTAAAAGAACAAAATTTATATATAACATTACTCATATTAATTGCAAAAAATGTTTGCAGAGAACCTAATGTTTTGCAAAAAGAATTCCAGTGTCTCAATGATTTTGGATGTTACAAGATGGTCTTTATAAATCTGCTAAAATAGGCTCAAGAAATTTTGATTTATACTGTGAATAAATAGTTTGGCTAGTTGGGAAATTTTATGTGTGTGAGCTTCTTGATAACTTACAAATGAGAACTGAAGCTTATGTTTCCTCTGTCTCAAATCACTGCTTAATATCAATTCATGCTAAAGGTCCCTTTTAAAGAAATGCTGTTTTTACTCTAAGTGGAGTACTCTATTGAAAGTCTTAATTAATAAAGAAAAAAAATAGCTCTCTAGCTTTTTAAAAGCAGAAAGATGGGATTAGTGTAATGATATAGCATTTGACTGACATTGGGCTATGAAATCAGCCTGATATTCTGGGGCACTAAGGTTGAGGGGCTCTATTCAAGGTGCAAATAAAACAAAGAGGAGGGAAGCTAGAAACAGAGTCAGTACTTCATCTGTTTTTCCTCATATTACCTCTGCTGTTTTGTATTTATAGTGTAAAGAAACCTAAAAATTTGTTTGCAAGAGAATCTAGTGGTGCTAATGTTCTCATAAAGAAAAAAAATGATATGTCCGTCTCACAAGAAGAGAGAGAAATATGAAAGAAAAGTTGAAATATGGCTTAATAAGTAATTGGTATCATGTATTTATGAAAAATAATTCATTACTCTAATTTTTTTTTCAGACTTTGACTTTAAAAAGTTTTATTTCGTAATGAGGAGTAATTGAACATTCTTTCTTTGATCATTTTCCAGAGTTCTCACTTTGTAGAGAACCATTAAACTGTGAAATTTGAAAATTGAGTATGTGACAGAGATAAAAGCACACTAAAGTCACATGACATTTTGTGAACTAGTTTTTTTTTTTTTTCCTTAAAAAAGTTTATATTATCTTTAAAAATGGGCCACCTCAAAAATATTTAAATTATTCTTTTAAAAATAAGATTCCATGGATGCAGTTTGATTTCAGCAGAAAGAACTGCAAAACTACTTATATACGCAGTTTCTGTTTTTGGTGGGGGTGGGTAGAAGAGGGAGTTCTTCTCCTCTTTTCCACTTTCCTGGTAAAAGGTCTGACTTTTTCTTCATCTGTTTTTATATATTCTGAGTTTCAGTCATTGTTGTACCCTCATATGATGGCCTGAGGCATATTTGATTTAGGAAATACTCACATAGCCCTTGCCATTTCTCAGTTACCATCTTAGTAGTTTTGTACCTTGTTATATGTATATTAACTCATATAATCCCTTACCTAATATAACTCATTATTTTTTAATTTCTAATCCACTAATGACCCAGTGAGGTAGATAATAGTATTATCCCCATTTTACAAACACAGAGATAGATTAAATAATTTGCCCAGGGTCACACAGCTAGTGAGTGTGGAACCATAATCTGAGTCCGATCTATTTGGGTTCACATTCTCTGCACTTAACTGTGAACATTGTTTTGCTGACTCACAATTAGCCCTCAAAATACTTTTATTACACAAAGCAAAGAGAAAATTGAGTAAGTGAAATATTACTTATTTTTCAATAGTTAGTTTATTACTACTAAATTCTGGAGATCTGGTATTATATCATAACACATAGGAATCACTTATTTGTTATCCCATTTTCTAGATGAAGAACCTGAGGTTTGGAAAGTTTAAATAATTTCTTCAAGATTAATAAATGACAGTCTCCTGATTTGAACCTGGTGTACTGACTCCTGGCTCCAGTAGGCTTCACTGTTGCTGCTTTCTGACATATTTTACTGGGCGAGGGGGTCACAGTTTATTTCACTTATCACTGAACATATAGTCAATTTCCAGTTATTAATATAAATGATGCTAGCAAACGCTTAGCTTAGTAAGATTCTCCAGGCAAGAGTACTGGAGTGGGTTGCATTTCCTTGTCCAGGGGATCTTCCAAGCCCGGGGTCAAACGCGGCTCTCCTGCATTCCAGGTAGACGCTTTAACCTTTGAGCCACCAGGGAAGCCCATTAGTAACTTTACCAAGTATCTATTCTGTGTAAGAAACTGTGCTCATTGCTCTGTGCAATGAAAATAATTAATTTCCCAAACAGATCACAGGTTGAGGAATTCCTCAAGTATCATTTCTTTCTTCAGACTCGGAGTGAATTCTAGTTAAGTTTATTAACAACTACAGTAGGATTGTTCTAAAGGCTTCTTAGGAAAATGATAGGTGAATTATTATGTATAATTAGTGACTAGTTTTTCTTTACTTCTTAAAATACTATTATATAATCCACAATGCTAGTGTGAAATGAAAATGTTTTGATGTGTAGTCTAATTTTTGTTTAGAAACATCTTACTGTTGACCTTTGAGCCCTTAGGGAAGAGATCATCAAATGTCTTAAAAGTATTTTTACAAGATGTTTAAAGGTAAGGAAGACACAGCACACAAGTCATCAGTAGGAAGATAATGAGGCTGTCACAACACAAAATGTTCTTTGTTTTTACAGGTTCTATTAGTTAATATATTATAATTCTCTAAATGCCACTTTTGCTTATTAAGTGGTTTTGAGAGCATATGAAAACATACATTTTACGCTTGAACACAGCATTTCTGAGATTCTTAGTAAATGTGATTCTGGAAAAACAACCATTAGACACTTCTGCCCATGTAGCATACAGATGCAAATGAAGAGATTTTCCTAAACCATTTTTCCTGTTTCTACAATCTCTTATTAAATCAGAAATTTTGCCTTTAAATTTCTGTTTCACTCACTGGTATTGAATTAGATGGCGAATATCTTCCTTCCTGGAGAAGGAAGTGGCTTTAAAAAAATCAAAAGAAATATACTCTCATTGTTTTATTTTTATTTTATAAATGAGATTAAATTATTAAATTCAAACCAAAATTTTTGTACATTTCTAAAAATAATCTATTTCCTCAATGAAATAGACATAAATCTGATTCTTTACCCTGTACAATTAGTATGAAATCAGCAAATCCACCTCAGTTTCAGTGTGTTTCAGTATTTCAGCATGGCTATTAAAAAAACGTCAGCATCGTTTTGCTCCAAAATACACTGGTCATTTTTACCTCTGTTGTTAGTTGTTCAGTCATGTCTGGCTCTTTGCACCCCAGGAATTGAACCCAGGGGATCTTCCTGACCCAGGGATTGAACCTGGGTCTCCTGCACTAATGTCCTCATTAGTATAGTGGTGAGTATCCCAGCCTGTCATGCAGGAGACCAGGGTTTGATTCCCCGACGGGGAGGCAACACACCCTTTGGAGCTTCCCTGGTAGCTCAGTTGGTAAAGAATCTGCCTGCAGTGCAGGAGACCTGGGTTTGATCCCCGGGTAGGGAAGATTCCCTGGAGAAGGAAGTGGCAACCCACTCCAGTATCATTGCCTGGAAAATCTCATGGACAGAGGAGTCTGGTGAGCTGCAGTCCATGGGGTCACAAAGAGGCGGGCACGACTGAGCGACTTACACTAACACTCCTGCACTGCAAGCAGACTCTTTACCCGTCTGAGCCACCAGAGAGAGTTTGCTAATAAATCTTCCCTGCCCCTCAGGCTCGCCCCCCCTGCCCCGCCCGGGATATAGTACCTCTGAGCTCACCTCTCAAATCCATTGTTCGGTAACTTTATGATTGCTTTCATCACCACTGCAGCTTTTAGTCATCTCCCTTTTTCATTCTCTCCCTCTTTTTCTCTTTTATTGCTTATAAATTTTCCTGTATCAGTAGTTCTCTAACTTTAAGGTGTACCAGTCTCCCCTGGAAGTCTTGTTAAAATACATTTTGAGGCTTCACCTTTGGAGTTTCGGATTCAGAAAGCCTGGGATAAGGCCTGAGAAGAATGTGTTAAGTATTCCCATGTGTGCGTTAATCATTCAGTGGTGTCCGACTCTTTGCAACCCCATGGACTGTAGCCTGCCAGGCTTCTCCATGAAATTCTCCAAGCAAATACTGGAGTGGGTAGCCATTCTCTTCTCTAGGGAATCTTCCTGATCCAGGGGATCGAACCCAGGTCTTCTGCATTGCAGGCAGATTCTGTACTGTCTGAGCTACCAGGGAAGCCCAAAGTAACCCCAGGTCATGCTAATAATGATACTACTCACTAACCACAGTGTGAAAGTTACATTTGTACACATCACCTGTCATCTTTTGTTGTTGAGTACCATTTGAATGCGTCCTAAGAGAGAATTCACTTTTAAATGTTTATTTAATCTTCTGATCAGTAATTAAGTGTGAGCCAAAGGTAATGTTTCATCTTAATGTTTGGTAAAAAAAAAAAATGCAAACTGATTTAGACTTTTACTTAATGCCAATCTATTGTGCAAGAAAGGAATTTTTCAAAGATTCTATATTTTTAGGCTTGGAAAAAACATCTAATAGCTTTCACTTCTTTCGACATTGTCCAAAATACATTAAAAATACTTGAAATATGGATTGGATTATATATTTTAAAATATAATGGAGCCCTTTTTATAAAATAATTATCTTTTACCTAAATTTGATGAAGCCTGTCACTGTTTAGAATGTTAGATCTGTTCTTAGAGTAGGTTGTGTCTCCATTACAGAGTCAAATGAACTTCTGAGGTTTCTACAGTATTCTTTAAAAATTAGACCTTGTGCAGAGATATGGAATATGAAACTTTCCATAGATCACAGAGAAAAAAAATATGCAGTATATATTTGAGTATTGTGGAATTTCCACCCAGTTTTTTTTATTTTGATGACTGAATGATTATAATCATTCAATTATAAGAGGTTGAAATATGTAAAATGTAATCTTTCCTTAAACTCTGGCTTTGGATTCCTATGACTAGCTTGCAGGCGACCTAGACTAGGCTGGTACAGCACGCGTAGCAAAGAATTCCCTAGGAATCTTTAGAAAAACACATATACATAGCTTGCTGATCCCATCCCTAGACAGATTTATGAACCACTCATCTACTATCTGGAATCTCAATTACTTTACCTTGTTTAAGCACTGAGAATTGTTGATCTCGTGAAACTCAGTAAGTTTTACAAAGATGTTATCAGTGGCTTTTTCCAGTATAGAAAGGTGAGCAGTTATGAGTTCCTTCTTTCTAGATGACTGAAAGTGACTCAAGCAAAACTATGTCTGTCAGTTTTTCATTTATTTGAATCACTGGATCTAAATATACGTTAAACACCTCTTTTTTTAGATAAAAATTTAGAAAGGATTTTAAATCAGACAGCATTGATATTGACAGTAATCAGAAGCATAAAAGACACCCTTCAGAGATCTATCAATACTGACTTTTCTTTTTCAAGTGTTGGGTACTGACCGTATCCTATTCCCAGAATATTGAATTTAATCATGCTAACCAAAGAAAGATTCCTAGTGTTCTCTAGTGAGACTTTTTAAGTGTTGGTTTTTGCCTCAGTGTATCCTTCCTCATATGTATCCATCCCGTTTTCAGCAAAGTCCCTATTTGAAATTTAACTGGTGTGATTTTTCAAAATGGTGACATTCATTTATAAAAGTTAACAATTTGTTCTGCCTTCCATTTCAAATTTATGTGTACATTATCACAGGGTAATTTCTGAGTAAGAAGTCAATGCCCTAAATAAATGTACTCTCTTCAATGTGTTTATTACTCTTTATATTAAAATATTGATCTCTCTCTAAAGGTTTATCTCAGAATAGTAAAACTTCAAGTTATTGACACAGATGCCTTTATGTTTATCTAAATAAAACTGCAATGAAATCTAGTTTGAGGCTCTTTTTACATAAAATAACTGGTCAGTTTGAAGTCATCTAATTGTATATATTGATGAGTTTATAGTACTTTATTGGTAGGTGCACATTTAGGTCAGAACTTCTTAACCTGGATCCCATGGTATGTAAGAGTACCTAAGGGATTTCATGGAGGAAGTGCATAGTCGGAACTATGAGAGTAGAAAGTTAACTCTCTAAAACTGTATGTAAAATTATGTGTGCAGTATCAAGAGTCTTTGTCTGCCTGTATGCACATGTATATGTTTCAGAGGCTATTTCTAGGTACCATCAAGAGATCTATAATCCAAAAGAAGTAAGCATGCAGAGGTTTCATGCAGAAATATAATGAAATGTTATCCTAACCAAAAAGCTTTACAAATACTTTTTATACAATAAATAATTTATTTTTTTCTATTACTAAGTGAAATTTGGCATCTTCTAATTTGACAGAATAAATTACAGGTAGAGAAAATTAGCTTCAAAATAAATATTTGTAGTAACATTTTTAATATAATTATTAAATTTAAGGAATAATTAAATAATATAAGATTTTAAAAATTGAGATATAATTGACTGGTAACACATTAGTTTCAGATATACAACATAATGATTTGCTATGTGTATATATTACAAAATGATCACCATAGTAAGGTCTACTCTTTTAGCCATTTTCAAGTACTGTTGTTCAGTCACTAAGTCCTCTCCCCCTCTTTGCGACCCCATGAGCTGCAGTACAGCAGGCTTTCCTGTCCTTCACTATCTCCCAGAGTTTGCTCAAACTCATGACCATTGAGTCAGTGATGCCATCCAACCATCTCATCCTCTGTTGCCCCCTTCTCTTTTTGCCATATTCTTTCCCTGCATCGGGGTCTTTTCCAGTGAGTCAATACTTAGCATCAGGTGGCCAAAGTTTTGGAGCTTCAACATCAGTCTTCTCAGTGAATATTCAGGACCGATTTCCTTTAGGATGGACTGGTTGGATCTCCTTGCAGTCCAAGGGACTCCAACACCACAGTTCAAAAGCATCAGTTCATTGGTGCTTAGATTTCTTTATGGTCCAACTCTCACACTCATATATGACTGCTGGAAAAACCATAGCTTTGACTATACAGACCTTTGTCAGCAAAGTGATGTCTCTGCTTTTTAATATGCTGTCTAGGTGGATCATAGCTTTTCTTCCAAGGAGCAAGTGTCTTTTAATTTCATGGCTGCAGTCACTGTCTGCAGTGATTTTGGAGCCCAAGAAAATAAAGTCTGTCACTGTTTACATTGTTTCCCCATCTATTTGCCATGAAGTGATGGGACAGGATGCCATGATCTTCATTTTCTAAATGTTGAGCTTTAAGCCAGTTTTTTCACTCTTCTCTTTCACTTTCATCAAGAGGCTCTTTAATTCATCTTTGCTTTCTGCTATCACGATGGTGTCATCTGTGTATCTGAGGTTATTGATATTTCTCCCAGCATTCTTGATTCTAGCTTGTGTTTCATCCAGCCCAGCATTTCACACAATGTTCCTCTTCACTTTCTGCAATTAAAGTGTTATCATCTGCATATCTGAGGTTGTTAATATTTCTCAAGGCAATCTTAAATCTGGCTTGTGAGTCTTCCAGGCTGGCATTTTGAATGATGTAGTCTATATATGTTAAGTGATGTGTCAGTATACAGCCTTGACATACTCCTTTCCCAATTTTGGACTAGTCTGTTGTTCCAAGTCTAGTTCTAACTCTTTGTTCTTGACCTGCATACAGGTTTCTCAGGAGGCAGGTCAGGTGGTCTGGCATTCCCACCTCTAATAATTTTTCAGTTTGTTGTGATCCACAGTCAAAGCTTTCGTATAGTCAGTGAAGCAAAAGTAAAATATTTTTCTGGAATTCCCTTGCTTTTTCTGTGATCCAACGAATGCTGGCAATTTGATCTCTGGTTCCTTTGCTTTTTCTAAATCCAGTTTATACATCTGGAAGTCCTTGGCTATTGTATGGAATATAATATTATTAACTATGCTGCACATTACTTCCCACTATTTATTTTATAATTGGAATTATGTGCCTTTTGGACACTCTCATCCATTTCAACCAAAAAATATAGTTTTTCAGATATTTTTCAAAGTGTTGTTTTGCTATTTCCTGGTGATATCTACAAGAATAGTTAATTGCTAGAAGAAGAACATGATTATGTCAAAATTTGTTTAGCACCAAAGAGTTTTCTCTATAGATCTGTAGTTCATTTTATGTTATGTCTATGCAATGCCAGAATTAATGAACTTGTGTTAATGAGAATCTAATTAAAGTTAGTCCAAATCGTCTGTACTGTTTATTCTAAGTTCAAAACTTCATTGAATTAGAAGGAAAGGTAGAGGTAGCCACACATTTCATAAAGATAAAGAAGCATAAACTATGGAGCATCATTATTTTGATTAGCCATTTAGAGCTCAAATTTATGTGTTTGCTTTATATAACTATTTCAATCTTCAGGTTTACTTTTTTTGGAGTATGACATAAACCTTATATTTTGATGGGTAGAGCTTTATAACCCTGTAAATAGTTGGATTAATTCATTTCAAGATGAGTACATCATTTCTTTAAGAGTTGAATGTATTGGGGTGAAAGCTTCTCTTCATAATTATTAAGAAGTGTATCTCGTGCAACCATATCATTGATAGATATAGACATAGTTAAAAGCTTGTGGCCTTTTTCTTTTGTTTTTTAGAGGTAGTATTAGCATGGTCATTGAAAATCAGGGCTCTGAAAGCCATGAAGATCAAGCTGATTATACTTTATATTTTAATAGTCCTGTGACCTCAGTCTGTGTGCCTCAGTTTCTCCAGCTCTGAAGTAGAAACTATAGTTAGAATTGCCATGAGAATTAACTGAGTTAATGCATATACATCATCTTAAACTGTGCTGGACACAAAGTAAATATTGTGTAAATATTGGCTGTCATTCTTAGTGATTATAATATCATAGACTGACTACTAAATGTAATGTTTTTACTATCCTGTACAGATTTAACTTCAGTTTATAGGGCTAAAAAATAAGTATGACGATGTGTTTCTTGAGGCCAGAGTAAAGAATGAAATATCATTTGGTTAACAAAAGGAAGATACACATCTGTTTGGGCTTCCCTAGTGGCTCAGTGGTAGAGAATCCACCTGCCAATGCAAAAGACTTGGGTTCGATGCCTGTGTTATGAAAATTCCCTGGAGAAGGAAATGGCAATTCATTCCAGTATTCTTGCCTGGGAAATCCCATGAACAGAGGAGTCTGGTCGGCTACAGTCCATGGTGTTGCAAAGAGTTTAGCAACTAAACAACAATGACATATCTGGCTGAGTTGCCTATTATCATTTTTTTTTTTAATGGGTTAATTCTTCTTAATTACCAAACTACATAAAGTAGAATTTGAATATTAAGATTGAAATATACTTTTCTTAAAAGAGTGTTCATAGCAAAAGACTATCTATGGAATTAATAAGAGTTGATTTTTGAAAAGATATTTTGATGAGAGTATACACATGGATACATAAGGTACTTTATCTCATGGTTGCAAGGGTAACAGAAAGCAAGATTAAGTAAAGCTTGTTCAAGAATAACAAAGATTCTTAACCTCATTCTAAAAATTAGAACACTATTTTATCATTAGAATTTAGAAGTTACACATCACATTTCTGAGACCTCCTGCAAAATACTGAAGGTTTGTGCACAAAATTTAATTAAATATATATTGCTGGCTTAGACCACTGATGCATTTGTTAGCAGACTGTTTGGATGTTCACTTCCCAGGAAAGTGAAGGGAAATGTGCAATCATTACTTTAGGCGTAGTAAATGCAGTCCCAGGGAAGAAACTGGAAACCATAGGACTTCCTTGACTGAAAACTGTGCCAGTACTCCATACACAGGCCATTCACCATGCAAATGAACAATGGAGCCCCACACTGAAACATCTGTTACCTACATGAAACTGTTAAAGGGATTAACAGTGCCAGAGGCCGAAATGTAATCAGACAGGTGAAATAGCAATAAGATAAATATTCCTACATGAAATAAGCAATAATGCTAAATAATTAATTTATTTTTATATGGATGTGGTAACTGAGGTTAGATTTCTTATGAAATACGTTAAACTGTTTACAATAAATCCTTCCTCTTTGCAAAGTGTAGAGAATTAGAGACATGCAAAATGGGATACAATTTTATTTTACTTTAGTTTGAAATTTTTTCTCATATTTTAATAGACTTCATTGCATACAGTTTGGGTGCCATTCTCTGTACTGATGATTCTGCAGAACGATGTGTGTAGTTTTCAGTTATGGAATGTGAAGCTCAGATGCCAAATTCTTGTTTGTAACGTTTATCATCATATAATGTAAAAGCAGAGTATAAAATATGCATGTTTGAAATGAAGCTGAAATTGGAGTGTTTCTGCTTTTGACCCTGGAAATAAGTGAGAAGAAAGATTGTGGAAAATAAATATAGCAGTTTTGCTATATTCCAATTTGGATGTTAAACTGAGCTGATGTTTATTATGGGTCATTCATAAAATCTTTCCTTAGTTTACTGAATGAATATGTGGTTGCCCTTTTCATAGGTATCTGTATATGCATGTTTAAGTATTTGCTTGTATTTGTGTGTCACTTTTAAGTAAATAATTACAAAAGTGTACCTTCACTTAGCCTGCAGGGTCTTGTAATCATTATACTATGCATATTGATTTCCAAATTCAGGTATATTATAAGCTAAGATTCACCTATCAATGTATTTTATAGAATATTTAATTAAGGAATAGTAATTGTAAGGGACATGTTCTGTTTGTAGGAAATGGAAAACATTTGGGGTTTAGAATCATAATTTTGAAAATTCTTTTAACACACATTTTTTACTTATGTTTCTTCCACATTGCCTCAATGTCACCCAACAAACTAATGTTTGTACCATAGCTAATGTCCTTGTACTCACTAATACATGCATACTCAGTTGCTAAGTCTTGTACAAGTCTTTGTGACCCTATGGACTATAGCCAGTCAGGCTCCTCTGTCCACGGGATTCTCGAGGCAAGAATATTGGAGTGGGTTACCATTTTCTTCTCCTGGGGTTTTTCCCAACTCAGGGACTGAACCTGCATCTCCTGTATCTGTTGCACTGGCAACTGGGTTCTTTACCACTGAGCCATGTGGTAAGCCCATACTCACTAATATCCTTTGACAAAAATTATATGAACAGTTTATGATTATATTTGTGCTGACATCTCTATTTTTAATCTATTAAAAAAAAAAACAGAGTATTATTTGGCCTTGGAATATGGAAGGAACCAGGGCAAAGGCTAATAGAGTTTTGCCAAGAAAATGCACTGGTCATAGCAAACACCCTCTTCCAACAACACAAGACTCTACATATGGACATCACCAGATGGTCAACACTGAAATCAGATTGATTATATTCTTTGCAGCCAAAGATGGAGAAGCTCTATAGAGTCAGCAAAAACAAGACTGAGAGCTGACTGTGGCTCAGATCATGAACTCCTTATTGCCAAATTCAGACTTGAATTGAAGAAAGTGGGGGAAAACACTAGACCATTCAGGTATGACCTAAATCAAATCCCTTATGATTATACAGTGGAAGTGAGAAATAGATTTAAGGGCCTAGATCTGATAGAGTGCCTGATGGACTATGGATGGAAGTTCGTGACATTGTACAGGAGACAGGGATCAAGACCATCTCTATGGAAAAGAAATGCAAAAAGCAAAATGGCTGTCTGGGGAGGCCTTACAAATAGCTGTGAAAAGAAGAGAGGCGAAAAGCCAAGGAGAAAAGGAAAGATAGAAGTATCTGAATGCAGAATTCCAGAGAATAGCAAGAAGAGATAAGAAAGCCTTCTTCAGTGATCAATGGAAAGAAATAGAGGAAAAGAACAGAATGGGAAAGACTAGAGATCTCTTCAAGAAAATTAGAGCTACCAAAGGAACATTTCATGCAAAGATGGGCTCGATCAAGGACAGAAATGGTATGGACCTAACAGAAGCAGAAGATATTAAGAAGAGGTGGCAAGAATACACAGAAGAACTCTACAAAAAAGATCTTCATGACCCACATAATCAGGATGGTGTGATAACTCACCTCGAGGAAGACATCCTGGAATGTGAAGTCAAGTGGGCCTTGAAAAGTATCACTATGAACAAAGCTAGTGGAGGTGATGGAATTCCACTTGAGCTATTTCAAATCCTGAAAGATGATGTTGTGAAAGTGCTGCACTCAATATGCCAGCAAGTCTAGAAAACTCAGCAGTGGCCACAGGACTGGAAAAGGTCAGTTTTCATTCCAATCCCAAAGAAATGCAATGCCAAAGAATGCTCGAACTACCACACAGTTGCACTCATCTCACATGCCAGTAAAGTAATGCTCAAAATTGTCCAAGCAAGGCTTCAGCAATACGTGAACCATGAACTTCCAGATGTTCAAGCTGGTTTTAGAAAAGGCAGACGAACCAGAGATCAAATTGCCAGCATCCGCTGGATCATGGAAAAAGCAAGAGAGTTCCAGAAAAACATTTATTTCTGCTTTATTGACTATGCCAAAGCCTTTGACGGTGTGGATCACAATAAACTGTGGAAAATTCTGAAAGAGATGGGAGTACCAGACCACCTGACCTG
>SJYT01008006.1:495197-544922 GCA_006410635.1 Cephalophus harveyi
CTGCCCCCTGCCCAAGCTTGCCCCCCCCCCACCTACTCCACCACCCCTGCCCAAGGCCATTTTACAATTTGTTACATTTTATATCCTTTATATATTAACACCTCTTAGGCTACATAGGCAGGTCTATTTTTTTGTATAATCCAAAGTTGATGTGCTTGAACATAGTGTATATTTGAAAAGTAATGATTCTCTAACTCTCTTAACTGTGTTGAAGTTTCCATTTTTTAACTTCCAAGATGCCTTTCTTTTAAGATTTAATGCACTAAATCTCTTGAATAGTTACAGATAGTATCCTGCAGGTGATATGCTCATGGACTAATCTTAAAATTAAAGCAAACAAACTGATAAAACAATTGATGATTAACTGCTAGCCAACTTTTATGCTGCAGATATTCACTAACTTCTGTTTAAATCTGTGTCCATCCTAAGCATGGATGCCATGTTGCATATGAGAACATGCCTCCTATGTCAGAGTCAGATGGAAAATTAAAACAAACAAACAAAACAGTGATATAAAAAGCCATACTTCACACCAAAAATAAACTGCATTTATACTATTTAACACTGAGTTGGGCTCATTTCTAGTCTGTTGTTAGGACAGTGGTAAATTATATCTGGCACAAAATGTATGTTAACCAGTATTGGGAGTCATGTGGTAATTAAATATTTCTGGGTTTCTACCAGATGCATAGCTGGTACATGGATTTTAGTTAAAATTTATGTAATTCACATGATCTTACAGTTGGAAGGAATTTTAGAGATAATCTAGTCAGCCAAAGACTTTTTGGCTCTAATCTGCATGGAGATAAAAATGGGGCTTTGAGGAAGACCCAGACAACCTTTTTTCTTTTAATGTGCTGAAGTGTTTTCTGATATTGAAAATAATGTTTTCTTACTATAAAATTGTTTTACAAAACAATAAAGTTAAAAGGAAGAAAATAAAAATGACCCCAAATAATTGCTTTCTGATATAACATCTTTATGATGTTTTTGTCTTTAATTTTATATATGGTGTTCATTTTGCATTATTAACTTTCTGCATTCAAAATTATTTCTCATCCTCTATGTTGAGATACAGTGTGATTAACTGAAGTCCAGAGTTCCTTCAAATTTCTTTAATTGTCACTGTGTGCTTTTGTGTTCTAGGATGTTGCCAAATAAACATTTAGCTGTTTAGTTGTTAAGTCTCCTTGGGGTCCTTTTAGCTGCAACAGTTTCTCAGCCTGTTCTTGTTTGTGATGATCTTGAAAATTTTGAGGAATGCTATTCAGATAGATTGTAGAATGCCCCTCTGTTAGAATTTCTCTGGTGATTTTCTCTTAATGAAACTGGGACTGTGGGTTTGGGTTGAAAGACCACAGAAACCAAGTACTGTTTGTGTCACATCACAAGAGTACATCCTTATGATGTGACTTGTAAATGTTGATGTTGACCTTGATCACCTGGCTGATATAGGGTTTGTCAGGTTTCTCCTCTGTAAACTCTCCCCGCTCCCTTTCTGTACCATACTCTTTAGAAGGAAGATGCTGTGTACAATCCGTATTTACAAAGTAGGGAGCCTTGATCCCCATCCTTTACAGTGGATCATCTAGAAATGTATTTGGAATTATTCTTTATGGGCAATTTATCTCTTCTCTGCCATATATTACTTTATTCAGTATCTTATATCAGTATTGACTCATGGATGTTTATTTTATGCTTTGAGTTATAATGCAAAATTTTGTTAGGTTATTCCAGTTTTGTTCATTGGGTAGGGGTGGTTCTTTCATGTCACTTTGACATACCACCTTGATTTTGCCTTTTTTTTTTTTTTTTGAGCATTTTTTACATTTTGGCACTGTAAGATCATGCAGATTCATCTTGTATATTTCCTATTTATCTTGAAAGCACTAAGAAGCCCTGTTTTTTTTTCTCTAAGAAGCCCTGATTCCTTTTACTGGAGAAGGTTGTTAGAAAGCAGGATCTGGATATGAAGTGTGCTCTTTGCTACTCAAGTGTCATTTCTTCTAGGGCCTTGGCCTCAATGTTTCATGTGAGCTTCCTTCCAAGTGGATGCGCAGACTCTCAGTTTCAAAGTATATGCAGACTGAAGCCAAATGAATAATTCCTAACAGGAACTAGGGCAAGAGACCATACTTCCCAGTTTGCTTAGCAGGATACATTCAGAGGTATTGGGAATGAGGAGAAAATTACAGATAACACAGTCAAAGGAACAGAGATAGAGCATCCAAGGCAGAAAGAGTTAACACGAGGAAATATCATTATTGCATGTGGACATGAGAGTGTTTTCATTACTGTATTTTCTACAGCTTTTCTTTTTTTTTTTTACTTTTCTCCCTAAAATATATTAAAAGCTTAGCTCAAGACTGACCTGTTATTGAGTGATATGAGACATGAAAAAATACAGAGATAGTCTTTATGGAAGAATGGAATATAACTTGAACATGCCAAGCATCTAAAAGCCTGAGTTCTAGAAAAATAGTGTTTGCATAAATACAAAACCACTAAGATGGTTTTATGTTTATGTACACAAGATCCCTAGACATGCTTAGAGTATGCAGAAATGTAAATAGACTTACTTGTATTTATTTACTTACTTACAATGGGCATATAATTGATTTACAATGTGGTAGTTTCTGGTGTACAGCAAATTTATTCAGTTGTACATATTTATACGCATATATTCTTTCCATATTCTTTTCCATTATGACCTATCACAGGATAGGTCTCACAGTAAGACTTTGTTGTTATCTTTTTTATATGTAGTAGTTTATATCTGCTAATCCCAAACATCTAATTACCCCTCCCTGCCCTTTCTCCGTTGATAAATTTGTTTTCTATATCTGTGAGTCTGTTTCTCTTTTGTAAATAAGTTTGTATCATATTTTATATTTCACATATAAGTGACATTAGTGTCCATTATGTCCATTATATATGTCTATTTCCATTATGACCTATCACAGGATAGGACTCACAGTAAGACTTTGTTGTTATCTGTTTTATACATAGTAGTTTGTATCTGCTAATCCCAAACATCTAATTACCCCTCCCACCCTTTCTCCATTGATAAATTTGTTTTCTATATCTGTGAGTCTGTTTCTCTTTTGTAAATAAGTTTGTATCATATTTTATATTTTACATATAAGTGGCATTATATAGTGTTTGTTGTTCTCTTTCTGACTGACTTCACTTAGTGTGATAACCTCTAGGTCCATACATGTTGCTGCAAGTGGCAATATTTCATTCTTGCTTATAGCTGAGTAATATTACATTGTGTATATATATATATATACACACATACACACCCCATCTTCTTTATCCATTCTTTAAATGTCTGTTAGTGTACATTTAGGTTGCCTCCATCTCTCAGCTATCTTAAATAGTGATGCTGTAAATATTGGGGTGCATGTATTATTTTTTAATTAGAGTTTTCTCCTGATATTTGCTTAGGAATGGGATTGCTGAATCACATGACAACTCTGTTTTTAGTTTTTTGAGGAACTTCCAGACTGTTATCTGTAGTGGCTAAACCAACTTACATACCCACCAGGAGTACAGGAGGATTCTTTTTTCTCCACACCCTCTCTAGAATTTGTTATTTGTAGACTTTGTACTGATGGCCATTCTGATGGGTGTGAAGTGGTACCTCATTGTAGTTTTGATTTGCATTTATCTAATAATTAGTGATATTGAGCTCCTTTTCATGTGCCTGTTGGGAATCTGTATCTTTGGAGAAATTCGATTCACTTTTATTGATAACTAAATTTGCTCTTGCATGAATGGTTAAACTCTAACTGTTAGGAGATACATCAAGGAGAAATTTATGTATGTATTATGTAAAGTGGTCATCTTAATCAGCAAGAAAAATCACAGGGCAGAAATTTGTATCATAGAAAAGGAATATAATGTTAAAGGAAATTTCTTTCTATTTTTTTTTAACTGCAAAGAAAGAAAAATGGAGAAACATATCTACGGAGATGTATAATAGACTTTACAGCAAGTAGAAAGTTATATTCTAAATACTCTGATTCTTACAGTTTCTATTTTCAAAAAAGGAACTGATGATTGAGTGTGTCATAGGGTGACTGTTGGGGTCATTATTCAAACTGGTTAAAAACTCCATTAATTAAAGGGTATATTTAAACAAGAGAATGGACACCAGAACCTGACATCATCCAAGGATCTGGACAGTGACACTGCATACAGTGTCTACACTGTGTGGTAATAACTGCAAATGATCTGTAGTTCTGGGATGCAAGAAAAGGAATAACATATACAGGAAAACATTTAATGACAAACTACAAAACATTGTTACAGTTCTGTGATTAGTGCAGTAATATGGAGATGAGGAGAGTGGAGAGCAGGTGAATGGAACTACTTTACAAATATCTGCCACGGAAAAATCTTTTCTTCCCTCAAGCTATTTTTTTTTTTTTCCCATTGTTTTTCAAAGGCCATTAAAATGAACAGCAGGTTGTGATGAAAATTTCATTAAGCCCCAGCTAAATCATTATGAGGGGGCCATATTCATGCCTTTGCTTCCTCTCATTGAGGGGAAAATGCAGATTTCAATAGAAAGTCTGTTTTATTTCCAACCTTATCCCTGCCAACAGCCAACTAGCAGAAATTCAGAAGTTACAAGAGAATGGTGTATCATGCAAAAGGAGGCTACCGAGGTAAATGGTTAGAAAGAAACTTCTATTTGCCTATGAGTTGAATAAAAAATGGCTTTATTATCCCAGATAGCTCATCTTTTCAAGCAATTAGTTTAAATATTTTAAATGATATAAACAGGTAAAGATATACTGATATATTTGTGTTTATATCTTTTTCTTTCATCAGAATTTTTGCTTGTCTTTACTTGAAAAGTTCTGATGCTAAAGAGTCTCATTTATACAGTGAGACTTCAACTGATGTGGACCTGCCAAAATTCACCATAAATTTTCAGTTCAAAATGTCTGATCTATGTAATATATATTATGTGATATAATATATTGGTATTTTGTATTTGGTAGCAGCTATGCTTTATCAGTTGGTTTTTTAACAATCAGACTAAGGGGTTAAGAGTGACAGTGAATTGTTCATATCATATTATGTGATACATCATTCTTATATCTAGGCATTGAGGAAATGATATGTATTTGGGGGAAAATGGTTGTATTAAGTGCATATCTTTATATGAAATGGGTTTCCTGGTGATTTGCATGGTAAAGAATCTGCCTGCTCTGCAAGAGACCCAGGTTCAGTCCCTGGGTTGGGAAGATGCCCTGGAGATGGGACTGGCCACCCACTCAAGTATTGTTGCCTAGAGAAATCCATGGTCAGAAGAGCCTGGTGGGCTAGAGTCCATGGGGTCACAAAGAAATCAGACACGACTGAGTGATTTTTCACTTATATGGATTACTTTATTCAATCTCTACATAAACCTCCTAACCAGCGCTACTATGAGAATCTATTTCCATTTCTGGAAATGCCATACATATAGTTGAAATATTCTGACTCTTCTTATTTCCATTTTCAGATGAGGAAACTAGTGATTAAATATGTCACAGAGTGACTATCAGGGTCATCATTCAAACTGAAGTCAACCTTAAATTAAAATTAATTCCCTAAATCATTACTTTTACTGTTTTTTTCTAATTAGGAATTTTGCCAGTAATAATGTTACACTCTAGCATTTGTGTCCTTAGAACAATTGAATGAAAAGTAGTATTCAGTAATTTTCAGCTAAAGTGATTTCTGATTCCTCGATGGTGATCAAATTTCCTAAAAGTTTCAATTGAAAATAGCTCAGTTTAAACTGTTTGATTTTAAAATGTTATAGAAAAAAAAGCCTTGGAAGATAATCTTAAGAAAAACCTGTTTTAGAAAACTGCCTGGGAGCAAATTAGTTTGGCATGTTAGAATTTCAGAATTAAACTGAAATGAAGATATATTTTAGCCCTCTCCGAGAGAGAGACCTGAGGTAGAGATGTACTTGAAGTCATACAGCAAGTTAGTGTTAAAGCCAGAATAAGAACCCAGTACACATCCCACAGGTCCAGGTGCCTTTTTTCCCAGTTCACTTATATCATACATTCTGGTATTCTTAACTCTCTTTGTCTTTATTTATTTATTTTTTTTAGAAATAATGTCATCACTTCATCTTTGTTTTAAAGAACATATCACTGATAATTAAATTTGAACAAATCTAAGACAACCAGATATCTTAATTTAGCTGATAAAACCAAGGTAGATGGTATACCCATCTACTTGTGTTCTCAAGGTTCAGGTAGCTATGGGTGATCTATAAATATGGATCAGCATAAATTTATGGGTCAGATCCA
Organism: Cephalophus harveyi; assembly: GCA_006410635.1. Lineage (NCBI taxonomy): Eukaryota > Metazoa > Chordata > Mammalia > Artiodactyla > Bovidae > Cephalophus > Cephalophus harveyi. The sequence continues at coordinate 501,524 of SJYT01008006.1, forward strand.
GAATTTAATTTTCATTCAGACTTTAGACTCATTAACAGTACAGGTGAAAATAATTTTTACCTTGACATGAATTTTATATATCTCATTTAAAATAAAATACTTTTAGATATAACAGGCTTCATATTTTTACTTTTCTATATTAATGTCTATGTTACCTCTTATGTCTTTTGGGATTGTCTTTTTCAGCTTATTTACATGTCTTCCTGTTTGAAATACAACAAAAAAATATCTTTTCTTGATTCCTATGCCCTCTATCTATAATTCTGTGTAATTCTTTTCCTCATTTCTCCAAGTCCAGGTTGCTAGAAAGAGTTATTTACATTCATTACAGTAACTTTAAAATCTTTTTTAAGAACTGTTACATGCTTCCCTCCATTTTTACAGTAACACAGCTATATTTTGACTATTTATTTGTCAAATTTCTGCCCTGATACTAAACTCCATAAGAGTGAGTATAGTACACATTAAATATTTAAAATATTTGTTGAAAGGACATTTATACTACTTTAATATTGCCCCATTGCTGTCTTGGGAAAATTAAAGAAAGACCTTAATAAATATACACCTCATTTAATCCTCAGAAACTCTGAAGCTGGTATTATTTCTTACCTTAATAATGAAAAATCAAGACCTAATCACTTGATCATATTCTTATAAGAAGGAAGAACTAGAATTAGAATGAGCCTCTTTTCCTTTGTAAAACTACTTGGTATTGAACATAAGACCATATATAATCTGACTCCACCCTTTTATCTCCTTAACCTTCTTACCACTCTCTAAAGTACATGTTATCATATTGTCTTATTAAAAAAATTGCCTGCAGTTCTCTCAGCACTCTCCTATTTTAATACTACTCTGCCTCTTCATATGCTGTTTCCTCTGCCTAAAATATTCCATCTTAGGTACCTAATGAATATATATTCACCTTTTAAGACTTACCACCTTCTCTAAACACCTTTGTTAGAATTTGGCTTAGTCTACACTGCTAACACTACTTCATCTCTGTTAGTTCTGAGCACACTACCATCATTATTTATTTACCTTCTATCTTCGATCCCTGGGTTGGGAAGATCCCTGGAGAAGGGAAAGGCTACCCACTCCAGTATTCTGGCCTGGAGAATTCCATGGATTGTATAGTCCATGGGGTCACAGAATCAGACACGACTGAGTGACTTTCACTTCACCACTTCTAATGAGACTCAGTCTTTTCTGTTGGGCTTCCCCGGTGGCTCAGGGGTTAAAGCGTCTGCCTGGAATGCGGGAGATCCAGGTTCGATCCCTGGGTCAGGAAGATCCCCTGGAGAAGGAAATGGCAACCCACTCCAGTACTCTTGCCTGGAGAATCCCATGGAGGGAGGAGCCTGGTAGACTACTAGTCCATGGGGTCGCAAAGAGTCGAACACGACTGAGCGACTTCACTTCACTATCTTCCACAAGTATATGAATGTTGAGATGAAGAGTTCTTGGTTTGATTATCTGTGTCTCTCTACTTCCTAATAATGAACTTGGTACATACAGGTGATTGTGTTACCCATGAATGACATAAACACACTAATTGATATTTTATAGCCAACTTTCCCCTAAAAATTGATTGGATTTCATTTACTGTCGTCTTTCTTCATGTCCGACTCAGTTAACCTCCATGTTTATCACATATATTTGTCCTCTCCATTCTTCCTGTCATTATTGAATCTTTGAGATCATTATTTTAAATTCTTTCTGTGATTTACAGCTTATTGTCCCAGATAACAAAACTAGATATTATAAGATCCAGGATACAAACTAAAATACACACCTAACAAAAACTTTTATGCTTTATAGTCTCAATAATCTTTTAAATAACTATAATATTGCTGATCCCCTGGAGAAGGGCATGGTTACCCACTTCAGTATTCTTGCCTAGAGAATTCCATGGACATAGGAGCCTGGTAGGTTAGAGTCCATGGAGTTGCAAAGAGTTGGACACAACTGAGTATGTCACAAAGAGTTGGATACACTTCCACTTTTCACTTCTTTTCAATATGGCTACTATATTGGCATTATCTGTGAATCTGTGTCCCCAGTTTATAATTTCCCCCACTGCTATAGGCAGAGTCTAAAGTGAGTTGAATTGATCTATGTATAATTTTCCAGAGTTCAAAGCTGCAAATGCTTAAATGTTTCTTTAATAATGTTCCATCGTAATAGAGACCAGCACTCCTTTCTAGGGTAGAGCTGGATTACAGAGAAAGTTTCTACTTCTTATGATGGGGTCAAGATGCGAGCAGTTTACAGTTGAATATTGTCACTCCAACACCCCAATCCTGCCCCTACATGGTTCGTCTCAGGAGGCCTGTAGTCAAAGAAAAGTTAATTAATTCAACACTTTCCCTCTTCCCTTCAGTCTTTCAAGGACTCTAACATATAATATTCTCTCAAGGGTAGAGTTTCCAAACTCAGGATTCACAAGTTCCTTCAGAGGGCTATAAATCCTGGAAATTGTACCCCAATGGTGAAAATATATATTGCTTCATTTTTGAGGCCTCGTTCAGAGTTCTTTATCTGACTTTCAAATTAGTTCATGATGGAAAAGAGGAACTACACTGTGAGTCAGTGTTTGAATTGTAGTCCGGGTTCTGCCGCTGATTGCTATGTGTAAGACGTAACTTAACACAGTTTAGTCTCTGATCGGTTTTGAAGCAATCACCTACAAGTATTTAGCAGTATTTTGGAATGTCATTGTATCGATTTGGCTACATTTGGGGTAATGCAGGTTTTAATTTTAAATAAGGATTTCCTTGCATGAAACAGATCATCTATGTTATAGTTCATATTATAAAAGACATTCTGTTTACTTGCTTTTAGGTTGCTATAGTAATTGTGTTAATGTAATGGATATCTGTTGGCAATGCTAACTGCCCTACTTCCGTCATAGGGTGTCGAAGGAAACAAATGAGGTAATGCACCTGAAAGCACTTTATAAATGATAACCAACTTGGAATTGTACCAGTGATTGTCATTATCACAACTTGACTGGTTAGAAACATTGCTAATTTAGGTGTACCAGAAACATTACCTAGCTCCAATGATGCTCTCCCAGAATATTTATGAGTACTGAAAAGTTCTGACTCAGACCTGCAAAATTCTGAAAATTTAGGATATGTAATCCACAACAAAAACAACAAGCCCAGCATTCAGAAAATCCTGGGATAGCAAATTGCTTTGAAGTTTATTTATATAAATTTTCCTAAATCAAATGTGGTTAGGCAAGTTTGTACCTGAAGAATTACTTTTCAAAAGAAAGAAGATTTCTCTATATGGATGAAATTGCAAAGTGGGACCAACATGAGACTAGGAAAAGCAATTTAACGTTGGATTTGTGGGTTTCTTTTTTTTTTTAATTTATTTATTTTAGTTGGAGGCTAATTATAATATTGTAGTGGTTTTTGCCATACATTGATGTGAATTAGTTATGGGTTTAACTTCCTAATAATGAACTTGGTACATACAGGTGATTGTGTTACCCATGAATGACATAAACACACTAATTGATATTTTATAACAAACTTTCCCCTAAAAATTGAATGGATTTCATTTACTGTCGTCTTCATGTCTGACTCAGTTAACCTCCATATTTATCACATATATTTGTCCTCTCCATTCTTCCTGTCATTATTGAATCTTTGAGATCATTATTTTCAATTCTTTTTGTGATTTACAGCTTTTTGTCCCAGATAACAAAACTAGATATTATAAGATCCAGGATACAAACTAAAATACACACCTAACAAAAACTTTTATGCTTTATAGTCTCAATAATCTTTTAAATAACTATAATATTGCTGATCCCCTGGAGAAGGGCATGGTTACCCACTTCAGTATTCTTGCCTAGAGAATTCCATGGACATAGGAGCCTGGTAGGTTAGAGTCCATGGAGTTGCAAAGAGTTGGACACAACTGAATATGTCACAAAGAGTTGGATACACTTCCACTTTTCACTTTTCAATATGGCTACTATATTGGCATTATCTGTGAATCTGTGGCCCCAGTTTATAATTTCCCCCACTGCTATAGGCAAAGTCTAAACTGAGTTGAATTGATCTATGTATAATTTTCCAGAGTTCAAAGCTGCAAATGCTTAAATGTTTCTTTAATAATGTTCCATCGTAATAGAGACCACCACTCCTTTCTAGGGTAGAGCTGGATTGCAGAGAAAGTTTCTACTTCTTATGATGGGGTCAAGATGCGAGCAGTTTACAGTTGAATATTGTCACTCCAACACCCCAATCCTGCCCCTACATGGTTCGTCTCAGGAGGCCTGTAGTCAAAGAAAAGTTAATTAATTCAACACTTTCCCTCTTCCCTTCAGTCTTTCAAGGACTCTAACATATAATATTCTCTCAAGGGTAGAGTTTCCAAACTCAGGATTCACAAGTTCCTTCAGAGGGCTATAAATCCTGGAAATTGTACCCCAATGGTGAAAATATATATTGCTTCATTTTTGAGGCCTCGTTCAGAGTTCTTTATCTGACTTTCAAATTAGTTCATGATGAAAAAGAGGAACTACACTGTGAGTCAGTGTTTGAGTTGTAGTCCGGGTTCTGCCACTGATTGCTATGTGTAAGACATAACTTAACACAGTTTAGTCTCTGATCAGTTTTGAAGCAATCACCTACAAGTATTTAGCAGTATTTTGGAATGTCATTGTATCGATTTGGCTACATTTGGGGGAATGCAGGTTTTAATTTTAAATAAGGACTTCCTTGCATGAAACAGATCATCTATGTTATAGTTCATATTATAAAAGACATTCTGTTTACTTGTTTTTAGGTTGCTATAGTAATTGTGTTAATGTAATGGATATCTGTTGGCAATGCTAACTGCCCTACTTCCGTCATAGGGTGCTGAAGGAAACAAATGAGGTAATGCACCTGAAAGTACTTTATAAATGATAACCAACTTGGACTTGTACCAGTGATTGTCATTATCACAACTTGACTGGTTAGAAACATTGCTAATTTAGGTGTACCAGAAACATTACCTAGCTCCAATGATGCTCTCCCAGGATATTTATGAGTACTGAAAAGTTCTGACTCAGACCTGCAAAATCCTGAAAATTTAGGATATGTAATCCACAGCAAAAACAACAAGCCCAACATTCAGAAAATCGTGGGATAGCAAATTGCTTTGAAGTTTATTTATATAAATTTTCCTAAATCAAATGTGGTTAGGCAAGTTTGTACCTGAAGAATTACTTTTCAGAAAGAAAGAAGATTTCTCTATATGGATGAAATTGCAAAGTGGGACCAACATGAGACTAGGAAAAGCAATTTAACATTGGATTTGTGGGTTTCTTTTTTTTTTAATTTATTTATTTTAGTTGGAAGCTAATTATAATATTGTAGTGGTTTTTGCCATACATTGATATGAATTAGTTATGGGTTTACATGTGTTCCCCATCCTGAACCCCCCTCCCACCTCCCTCCCTATCCCATCCCTCTGGGTCATCCCTGTTCACCAGCCCTGAGCACCCTGTCTCATGCATTGAACCTGGACTGGTGATCTGTTTCGCATATGATAATATACATGTTTCAGTGCTCTTCTCCTAAATCATCCCACCCTCGCCCTCTCCCACAGAGTCCAAAAGACTGTTTTATATATCTGTGTCTCTTTTGCTGTCCTTCATACAGGGTTATCGTTACCATCTTTCTAAATTCCATATATATGCATTAGTATACTGTATTGGTGTTTTTCTTTCTGGCTTACTTCACTCTGTATAATAGGTTCCAGTTTCATCCATCTCATTAGAACTGATTCAAATGAATTCTTTTTAATGGCTGAGTAATACTCCATTGTGTATATGTACCACAGCTTTCTTATCCATTCATCTGCTGATGGACATCTAGGTTGTTTCCATGTCCTGGCTATTATAAACAGTGCTGCAATGAACATTGGGGTACATGTGTCTCTTTCAATTCTGGTTTCCTCGGTGTGTATGCCCAGCAGTGGGATTGCTGGGTCATATGGCAGTTCTATTTCCAGTTTTTTAAGGAATCTCCACACTGTTCTCCATAGTGGCTGTACTAGTTTGCATTCCCACCAACAGTGTAAGAGGGTTCCCTTTTCTGCACACCCTCTCCAACATTTATTGTTTGTAGACTTTTGGATAGCAGCCATTCTGACTGGCGTGAGATGGTACCTCATTGTGGTTTTGATTTGCATTTCTCTAATAATGAGTGATGTTGAGCATCTTTTCACGTGTTTGTTAGCCATCTGTATGTCTTATTTGGAGAAATGTCTGTTTAGTTCTTTGGCCCATTTTTTGATTGGGCAATTTATTTTTCTGGAATTGAGCTTCAGGAGTTGCTTGTATATTTTTGAGATTAATTCTTTGTCAGGTGCTTCATTTGTTGTTATTTTCTCCCATTCTGAAGGCTGTCTTTTCACTTTGCTTATAGTTTCCTTTGTTGTACAAAAGCTTTTAATTTTAATTAGGTCCCATTTGTTTATTTTTGCTTTTTTTTCCAGTATTCTGGGAGGTGGATCACAGAGGATCCTGCTGTGATTTACGTTGGAGAGTGTTTTGCCTATGTTCTCCTCTAGGAGTTTTATAGTTTCTGGTCTTACATTTAGATCTTTAATCCATTTTGAGTTTATTTTTGTGTATGATGTTAAAAACTGTTCTAGTTTCATTCTTTTACAAGTGGTTGACCAGTTTTCCCAGCACCACTTGTTAAAGAGGTTGTCTTTTCTCCATTGTATATTTTTGCCTCCCTTGTCAAAGATAAGGTGTCCATAGGTGCGTAGATTTATCTCTGGGCTTTGTATTTTGTTCCATTGATCTATATTTCTGTCTTTGTGCCAGTACCATACTGTCTTATTCTTATTTGTATAATAAAAGTGAATGTGTACTGAAGAAAAATATGATTGACTGTCTCCTTGGCCCAAAATTTCATAATTTTCTACGATTTTAGCTTTCTCTCATTTGTTCTTCCTTTTGTCCCCTATTTTGATTTCTTCTTTTCATTTCTTTTGTGTGTACATGTGGATATGTGTGTAGTCCTCCTTTCAGATCCCACATATGCTTGGTTTTATTTAGCATCTGTCTCTGTCAGTGTTCTTCCTTCTTAGAGTATAACGCCCACACCTCCAAAATTGTTACATCATGATGAGTGTACCCCTTGTGTGTAAGATACTGCTTTTTTGTGAAGTTTTGTTTCTATTAGAACTAGACTTTATCCTTTTTTATAGAATTGGTACCTTTTCTAAAAAAAATTATTTACTTTTAATTGAAGGAAAATTGCTTTACAGTATTGCATTGGTTTCTATCAGACATCAACATGAATCAACCTTAGCTTTACCCATGTCCCCTCCCACTTGAATACCACTCCTTCAGAAAAATCTTTGCCACATTTTTATATTACAAGACCCTAAAGTCACACCTATTTACAAAGTCAGTCAGTGTTACTTTACATGAAGCAGTTCATTGCTTTTAGCACAGACTTCACAAAAAAGTTATTTAAAAATAATACTGGAAAAGAAATTGCAACCCAGTCCAGTATTCTTTCTTGGAGAATTCCATGGATAGGGGAACCTGGTGGGCCCTAGTCCATGGGATTACAATGAGTTGGATGCGACTGGGAAACTAATATACACACAGTAAAATAATGTAATGAGTTTGAAAAAGTATATGTTGTGACAGATTTCAGGCCTTCACCGTCAGAGTCATCTACAGACCAGAGCCCATCACTGGGTGAAGAAAATATTGGGAGTTTTATTGTCATTAATTTTCTGTGTGTGTGTGTGTATTTTTTTTTTTTTGGATAGGAAGCTTTTTTTGCATGTTTTAAGACGTATTTTAGGGGTCCTAAAGTGGATATTATAAGCAGTGTGTTTTCATCTGTGCTGTGCTGCAGCATCGTATGTAATTATTCCGTGGAAAAGACAGGCCCCTAGAGCATGATATTTGGCCTTGTGAGCATCCCTATAGGCATTGAATGTTTGATGTTTGAGTTTACACTACAAATCACAATGTCTGCTCTTTTATTTTAAATGTCTGTTGTTGAGCAGCCCTTTAGAATTTAAATTGAACCATATCATATTAACAGACAAGTTGAACTGAACTTCAAAATTACCCCCTAATTTTACCAACTTTTTAATTATTATTTTTACAGGGAAATCATGGCAATTGGCTTTTCTATATTCAAAATGCCAAAGCATTCCATTAAATTAAGCATATTGCAATCCACTTTGAAATTCAGTCTTGTTTTAAAACCACCTTTGATGAGGTAGGAAAAATAAAAAGTGAACAAATCAGGGGAAAAGCCTGAAGATACTTTAATTGGCAGAGGTTTGAGTTGCTTTTGTTTAGTTACTTACTGTCCTTTGACAAAGTACAAGTTGAAGAGGCTTTGTAAGTGCTGTTCCACTGAAGGACAAACAAGGGTACTTTTCAATTGAGCCCTTTTAAGTTTTGTTCCTCACACTCCCGCTGCTGTTGGAGGCTACTCCTAATGCATTGTGGCTCCGTGTTCATCTGCAGTCTGTCACTGGAAAATGTCTCTTCTTGTTGAGCGTGCTGGAGTCTAACCTCCAGGCTCCCTTTTGAAAGGCATCACTGTATGGAAATCGACACTCATAAAATGATGATAAAGAAAGAGTTTATTTTTAAAGGTCAGGACAAGAAGACACCCTCAAATGTTGTAGAGCCTATTTCTTCTGGAGTAAGTGCTTTAACTTCAGCACAGAGTACACTGAGTTTGAAGCCTTGTGATTTTTCCACAGTGGAGTAAAACTTATTCGAGCTCATCTTCTTTTCAAGTGGTATCCATCACAGTGGTTTACCTTGATGTTGATTTCGTTAAGTGTTATAGAAAATTAATTTATATTTTCTCCAAAGATATTCTGACTTGGGTTGTAAAAGCTCAAGGATCGCCTTTGGGAGTGTTCTTTAGGGCAAGAAGTCCCTGAGCCGAGATCACAGTTGTCTGTACAAGAAACACACTCGGCCAGGAAAGCTTCTATTTTTCTTTTTAACTAGAATGTGTACTTTTGTTAATAAAATGTTCTGTGTTCTGAATGTTCATCTTCTGTGAGCATCAAGGCAGCCTTCTCTTCTCAAGTCCTCCATTTGTGTGTTTTATGAGAAGAATTCTACTTGATTCCTGCTCATACATGAGTTTGTCTACCAACAGGACTTTGTCAGTCACTGCAAACATGTCTTTACCCAAATGTTTCTAATATTTCAAAAGCCTTTCAGATAAATGAAGTACGCCTGTTTCCCTTGTCCACACATATAACCCTCTCAGTTCCAGAGCTGGAGTTTTAATGCATGGAGCACTTGAAAAAGACCCATTGACCCAGCTTGAACATGGACATTAGCGAACAGTGCCAGCCCTTCTTGTTGCTCTAGTCCCCGTAGCTTTTGGAGATGTCACTTATTCAAGAGTCAAGAGCCAGCCACCTGTTTCATCAGCCTCTCCCCCCTCACATTAGAGGTTCAGGCCCTTGCTGAATAGTAACGCTCTAATCTGGGGAACACATACAGCATTTTTCTGAAGCTGATTTGTCAGGCTCAGCTAGCTGGAAGATTCTGTGTGTTTGCGCAAGTGTATGTTTTTCAGTTACCCTTGAGGCACTTGTCACGACCGTGCATATGAAAATTAATCAGACCTCCTCGGCCTGAGTGTCTGTGTGTTTAACACGAAGAAGTGGATATCAAGCAAATACTCTAATTAAATGGGCCGCTTGGTTTTGTTCTAGTGGATCCTTGGTCTTTTTCCTTTAATAGGAGTTGCTTGTGTGGAAGGCACGGACAGCCCTAGAGTCGGTGGAGAGCTCACTCAGAGTTTCCTTTGCCACCTGCTCCCAGAGTTCTGAGACCTCAAGGACTCCCAGCGTGCCCTCCTCAGCCACCCTTAGTGTGGCAGAGAAATATGTCCAAGATCATGAGGGAGCAGCGAGGCCAGGACAGAACAGGCTGAGCATATGACCTGGACATTTGGGTTGATTAAGATAGGCTGTCTCACATGCTGATAAACTTTGGACACCAGATTGTGCTCTGCGCTCCCACTCTTGGATGATGGAGTTTGTCTCTGAGAGCCAGGTCTTGTAGAGAATTCAGAACTAATGCCCTTTCTTTATATCCTGAATTTGAAAGTCAGCTTTTATTCGTGTATCTCTTCAGGTCATCTACATATATAGAAGCTATTTTATGAGACAATAAGTAATAAATATAAGTGTATATATTAGCATATATTGTGTGTATGTGTGTATATATATGTATATATGTGTGTATATACATATGTATATAAATTATATACATATAATTTATATGTATATACATATGTATATAAATTATATACATATAATTTATATGTATATATGTATACATTATACATTATAAATATATGTGTATATATTTATATGTATATAAATATAAATGTATAATTATGTATATTAATGTGTGTATAATGTATATACATACATTATAAATATATGTATATATTTATATGTATATAAAATTTCACTTTTACTCTATTTTTTGGCTTTAGCTTACTTTGATTTATGTTAGACTTTTCTCTTTGCTTTTGGGAAGACTGTCATGGGCAGGACATTTTCAAACAAACTTTGACAGAGAGTAAGCTGAAAACACTGAAAACACAAACTTTGACAGAGAGTAAGCTGAAAACACGTATGTTTCACGTTCCTAGAGCAGTAGCTTTCTTGTTTGCATATTTAATGTCATAAATGAGGTAAGCTTTTAACAATCAGAAAGCTCATGGATTTTAGTTCCAATCCATCCATATTACTTGGACTTTTTTCATTTTTTAGAAAATAGAAACAAAATTTTCTTCAGAATGTTTCACATTTGAATTTATATATATATATATACTCTTTATATAAAGAATAAAGCATAGATCCAACATTGAAAACAATTTGAAAAATAATGAAAAATCTCTTCAGTGTTAGAAAGTTTGGAGTTACAATTTAGCAGATCTCCAAATAACCACAGCAAGTTATCCGGTAAAAGATTACTCTGGCAGGACATGGTCCATAAAATTGATTTGTTCCTTCCCAAATTGAAAAAAGTGAACCATTGTTTTACAACTTTCTTCCTTTCCTCCCATTGTACCTAAGAGGTAAAAAGATCCACCCATTAACGTGTATGCTCTCTTTTCTGTGTGGGCATGCAGTTCACGTGTGGAGCTCTGTGTCGACAGTGCCAAGCTACTGTGTGATACATGACAGCATCATACACGCTCTTCCTCTGCTCACTTAGGTTGCTACTTGTTATTTATTAACACAATGCAGACTGTTCAGTGTGGGTGTATATGAAATAGAAAGGGAAATAAAGGCCCTGAACAAGTAAATACATCTTTCATCATTCCTTTTGTTTGGTGTGTTTACTGTGTGCTATTCTTGGTCCATAGAAGTTGTTTGACAGGTCTTCAAAAGGGTGAGGAACCTTTTCTTGAACTTTTGTTTTGTCTGTAGAAAAAAGTTTTCTATCTGCCATTCTCTTTTCTTTGCAACTTATCTATAAAAAATGTTTTTTTAAAAAGACTTATTGCTATTAATATGACAAGAATAGGTGATTATGAAACATGATAGACAGTTTTATCTAATTTGTTTGAAATGGACAGTTAAGAGACTAGAAGTCTAAGACAGCTTTCATTTTTAAACTTTAATTAGACATAGAGAGTGCTATATTCTACAAATCACCTTTTTACTTCTTTCTAAGAAATGGACCATTTGTTCGTAAGCCGTATGTAAGCTTCACTGAAATATTGAGCCTTGATTTCATTTGTGATTGAGTTCTCTCCTCCCTCCATATTAATGTAATATCAATGCCATGCTCATTGCCTGGTATAATTACTGAAGAGATCAGTAGCTGGGAGAGCATGTCATAATGGAGCATGTCTGTTTATTATAACAGGACAGTGCTCCTAAGGTGATATTTTGTTTGTAATAGATTAGAATTGCTTTGTTGTTTCAAGATGCTAAATCTGTTTCATAGGCCTTTTTTTTCTTTCTGAGGAGTTACGCTTTGTAGAAATTGTGTGAACAGGTCATACACCATCGTGTGACATTAGTCAAGTGGGAGACTTGGGAGCAGAAAGCAGTAGAAATGAACAAAACGCACCGTTTGCAATTCAGTCTTATTTCCTTTCTCTGTCTCTTTTTTTTTTTTTTCCTTTTCCCAGCCATAATGTTTTCGCATCAGTCTTTGCTCTGGCACTCTTAGTATTTTTCATCTCTGTCAAGATACCATGGTTAAGGGATGAAAAGCACCTAAACAGGGAGGTAGCAGTTTTGAGAGCAATTCCCTGAAAATTGGAGGATGGGTTCTCAGCCTTCCCCTACAGGACCACACTCCAGACTCCCCAGAGAAGTCACGTCCAACAGCAAAGTTAAACGGATCAGAATTAGACACCTGCTTGCCTTTTACCTCCCCGACGCTTTAGTTCAGCTCTGCGTGTTCCATGTTGCCGGAGCACAGCCGCCTTGCTGGTGTGCTTAGTCTTTCCTCCTTCCAGCTCATTCCCATTAGAAGGAACCAAGAGAACTGACGGTAAATTGAAGTTGTATGTATTTTTTTAAGTGCATCTTTTTCACTTAAAGAATATTGTCCATGCGTGTGCTAAGTCACTTCAGTCATGACTGACTCTTTGCGACCCTGTGAACTATAGCCTTCCAGGCTTCTCTATCCATGAGATTCTCCAGGCAAGAACACTGGAGTGGATTGCCCTGTCCTCCTCCAGGAGATCTTCCTGACCCAGGGATCAAACCTGAGTCTCTTATGTCCCCTGCATTGGCAGGCGAGTTCCTTACCACTGGCACCACCTGGGAAGCACAAAGAATAATGTAATTAGGGGTTAATAAAGAACATTAAGTCAAAAAGCATAGTAAAACTGAGAGTCCTTGAGTTATCTCTGCAGGATTTTTTCTTTTATTTTCTAAATTTAAAATATTCAGATTAAGAGTATTTGCAAGTTTCAAAGTATATTCCATTAAATAGGGAAATATTGCTTTTTGAAATGGTTTGTTTAAATTCCAAACAATGTGAACCCTTTCTGAAATAATGTCTAATAATTGTTTTGAAGACTTAGCATTAAAGAAATATTAATATCTACTATCAGTTATTTTTATCAACATCTCTGCTCACATACACAGTACAAAATCTTGCCAACTCCATTAGACCCTTGAAATTTCCCTAGAATTAAGGAGTATACACACTCAAAATAAATAAAATAAGTTATAATTAGATTTTAGGAGAATTTATCTCACTTAATCTCTAAGAATTTTGACTTCAAACAATTTTGAAAAAAGGAAAAGACACAGATCAGGATCTCAATACAGAACAGAAGCTCCCATTCTATTCCTGTTTTATTTTTTCATTACCTTTGGATTCCTGCTAACATCCTTTGTAAAGCCTCTCTTAATGCCCAGGAGAGAGTCAATACCTCCTTTCTGTGTAATCCCTTTTTTTTTATATTTGCTCTCCTATTCACTCCTTCCCTCATTCTGAGAGGAAACACTTATTGAGGTCCTAGTATATGCTAGCTATTTTATAGGTGAATGTAAACAGAGATCAAAGATACATTTCCAATTAATTTGCTCATGGTATTTTGGGAGAAACAAACCATGTGACTTGGTGAGGAGAGGAACTGAGAGTGAGGAGATACAGGAGGCTCTATAGGTGGTGGCAGGGGCGGGGGCTTACACCAAAAGGGAGCATATAATGAATCCCTGCAATTATTTATCCTTAAAATTAGTATTTATGTATTGATGGACATATCTTTGGTTATGTCACCTGTAGAGGTCATGTGACTGTTGTGACTTCTTAGCCAATTTTGTTTACATGCATGTGCAGAAAGCTGCTGTGGTATTCACCAGATCTCTCTCTATATGTAATATAACTTCCTTTTTTTAATCTTACCTATTTATTTATTTTGGCTGTACTGGGTCTTCATGGCTGTGTGTGGGCTTTCTCTAGTTGTGGCAAGTGGCGGGGGCTACCTTCTCATTGCAGTGCACAAGTTTCTCATTGTGGCCCTTGTGTTGCAGAGCACAGGCTCTGGGCACGTGGGCTCCAGTGCTTGTGGCACATGGACTCAGTAGTTGCAGTTCTCAGGCCCTAGAGCGCAGGCTCAGTAGTGCCTCATGGCATGTGAAATCTTCCTGGACCAAGCATTGAACTGGTGTCCCCTGCATTGCAAGACAAATTTGTAATCACTGGACCATTAAGGAAACCCTGACTTTTTTTAACATTGTTTTTCTCATCATCTCATCTTTTCAAGTGGGTGTTTTCAAGTTATTGATTTCTGCTTATCCACAGCTTTCTGGGGGAAATTTACCACCCTAAGGAAATACTCTAATTGCACTCCCCCAGGTTCTCAGACTAATAAGGCTAAGAATATAATGTATCATTTCCGCTTTCTCCATCTTCAGCCTTTACTGACTAAAATAATAGTGGATACTGTCTTTGAACTCTTATTTTAGCAGAATAGTAAAAGTGAGCCAAAATCATGGTAATAATAATAGGTACATAACCTAAATCTTACTCAGAGCTAAAATTCACTTAGCTTTGTAAGTTCCTGATTCATGTACTCATTCATTCACAAAATTTAAATGCTTAACCAAAGTTCTTTTAAAAATTGTTTGCCCTGTAATTATAACCTCACTTTTATCTTTTACATTTTATTTATTTTGAGTGTAGTTGATTTATAATACTGTTAATTATTGCTGTACAGCAAAGCGACTCAGTTGTGCATATACATATATTAATTTCCATATTCCTTTCCATTATGGCTTATTATAGAATATTGAGTATAATGCGCTGTGCTATACAGTAGGACCTGTTGTTCATTCAGTCTATATATGCCAGTTTACATAATCCCAAACTCGCAATCCATCCGCCTCCCACACCCCTCCCCCTTGGCAACCACAAGTCTGTTCTCTCCTTCCTGATTCTGTTTCATAGATGGGTTCATTTGTATCATATTTTAGATTCTACATATAAGTGATATTTGCCTTTCATTTTTTTCACGTGGTATTTCTCTTTTACTTTCTGACTTACTTACTTAGTTTGATAATTTCTGGTTGCATCCATGTTTCTGCAAATGGCATTATTTTATTCTTTTTTACAACTGAGTAATATTCCATTGTATATATGTACCACATCTTCTTTATCTATTCATCTGTTGATGGACATTCAAGCTGCTTCCATGTCTTGGCTCGTGTGAATAGTGTTGCTGTGAACATTGGGATGCAAGTATCTTTTTGAATTATAGTTTTTGTCTGAATATATGCTCAGGAGTGGGATTGCTGGATCATATGGTAATTATATTTTTACTTTTCTGAGGAACCTCTGTACTATTTTCCACAGTGGCTGCACCAACTCATAGTCCCACTTACAGTGTAGGAGGAGTTTTCCTATTTCCTACACCCTCTCCAGCATTTATAGAACCTCAATTTTAAACAAAACTGCTTGAATTCTAATACATACAAGTATATAACAGGTACATATGGAACACAGTATTAATACATTTTCCCTGACATACGTACGTATCATGCTGGCAGTTAATAAAATGCAGTGCATATTTTTAAAATTATTTTCCCAAAGAAAAAATGGTGGAACAGCCTCAGGAATATGGAAGTAGACATTTAATTTCTTCTCAAGAATGGAAAAAGAGCCTCAGTTGGCATGTGATATGGTACTTGTGCCATCTTATGTATTTTATTGGGTCTCCCAGAGACCTTTATTAGACTGGGTGGGGAGGTTAGCCTGCAGCTGCAGTGAGTTCACTTCCTGTCTTACTCTGCAGCCTCATTTCTCATTTCCTAGCATTCGTAGCATCATTCTTTATGACTTGTTCTGGTAATGCTGAATTGCCCATGCCTTTTGCAGCTAGCATGCTTTTCTTTGCTTATGATACTGTCTGTTTACAACGCCTTTTACCTTACTTTGCTCCTGGATGATTGCCGTTTATTCTTAGTACTTAGTTTGTTTCACCCACCTTGCCAGAAATTTTCTGCTAACTCTAATTGCCCTCACTCTCCTCCCTTGTTTTGTCTCTCGTCTCCATTGGACTTTGACCTCCTAAAGCAGTGATTGTAAAACTATGGCCTGTAGGACGTCTCGACTGCTGCTTAGTTTTGTATGACCTATGAGCTAAGAATTGGGCTTCCCTGGTAGCTCAGACAGTAACAAATGAGGAGACCTGGGTTCGATCCCTGGGTCTGGAAGATGCCCTGGAGAAGGGAATAGTTACCCACTCCAGTATCCCAAGGACAGAAGAGCCTGGCGGAGTGCAGTCCATAGAGTCACATAGAGTCAGATACGACTGAAGTGACTTAGTACATACCAAAATTCTTGCCTGGAGAATTTCATGGACAGAGAAGCCTGGCAGGCTACAGTCTATGGGATCACAAAGAGTCGGACACAACTGAGCAACCAACACATGCACACACGTGAGCTAAGAATTTTTTCCCATCTTTAAATCTTTGAAGAAAAAAATCAAGACAGGATGATTTTATGACACATGAATATTACATGAAATTTAAATGTGCGTCTTTAAATAATAGAACATAGCCATGCTCATTCATTAACAAAATATGGAGGTATTGTCCTATAATGTACCTTAGTGATGTAATAGAATTGATTATAGCCTACAAAACCTGAAATATTTGCTACATGGCTCTTTATAGTCTGCCCACCCCTGTCCTACAGGGCAGGAACACAGTCTCGGTCACCCCATCATCCAGAGTTCCTAGCACAGTGACTTCTAATTGAGTGAGTTAGCTGAATGGTGGAATAACCTCTCTCTGACCTGAAACAAGATGTCTACTTCTGGGTTTCTAGTTCTCTTCCTAGGAAGTTTAATAAAGGAAATACTGAATTATGAATACCCAGATGCTAGATTTTGCTCTATCATTATCTATATAATCTTGGACAAATGCTTCATTTCCCTTTATTTGAAAATAAAATTATGTCATTAAATGAGCTGTATAGTTCTTTCTAGATATAAAATTCTAAAATCATTTTAATAGTTTATAAAATCAGTATGCAATAATGCTTAAAAACAGAATTGGAAGGCCCCTATTTTATTAAGAAATATGAGCAAAAGGACAGAACAGTGAAATATACGAGGTTTATCGTTGGTGCTGATTATGTGTTCTGTAGTAATCCAAATAAAAATGAAATTTGTTGTTGGTCTGTACTATGCATTTCTATCTAGGGATAGAAGATAAGATCATTTGTTGTTAAGATCTGTGACTTATAACTTACCTGCATTTCTTTGAGTGAAAATTCTATCTGGATAATGAAAGGCAGACATTGAATGTTAGTTTTTGCCAGAATCCTGAATTATCCTGTGTTTACTTCTCTTTTTCAAAATCATGCTTACTCTCTTGTATGAACCTACTTCCCCAAAGATATTGCAAGGGCCAGAAAGAGCAGTGTTGATACCAACCTATATACTTCGTTTTATAGATTAAGAGACTTTGAGAGTCCTTACATCTCTAAAGTGACTTTAAAAAAAAAATTCTAATAGGAGTGCCTGCTATAATCTTGGGCAGTCATAAAAGTATCTTGAATGAAAATATCACAACATAATATAAGGATTCTTTGGATGAAAATTCTTTTTGCAATTTGTACCTCTTTCTAACATATTATTTTATTTTTATTCATTTATTTATTTGTGGCTATGCTGAGTCTTCATTGTTGCACAGGCTCTTCTCTGGTTGTGGAGAACAGGGGCTACTCTCTAACTGAGGTGCGCCAGCTTCTCTTAACGGCGGCTTCTCCTGTGAAGCACAGGCTCTAGGGCATGCAGGCTTCAGTAGCCTCAGCACCCGGGCTCTACAGCACAGGCTCAATAGCTGTGGTGCACGGGCTTAGTTGCTCCATGGTTTGTGGGATCTTTCCAGGTCAGGGATCGAACCTATATCCTCTGCATTGGCAGGCAGATTTTGTAACCACTGAGCCAACAGGGATGGCCTCTTTCTAACCTATTTTAAAAGACGATCAAAAAGGCAAACAAAATTAAACTTTAATTTTAAATATTCCTACTTCCATGAGTATGGCTTCCCTGGTGGCTCAGAGGTTAAAGCGTCTGCCTAATGCGGCAGACCTGGGTTCGATCCCTGGGTCAGGAAGATTCCCTGGAGAAGGAAATGGCAACCCACTCCAGAGAATCCCATGGACGGAGGAGCCTAGTGGGCTTCAGTCCACGGGGTCCCAAAGAGTCGGACACGACTGAGTGACTTAACTTTCACCTTTCAACTTCCATGAGTATATTCCTGAGTAAAATTGATCATCACAAAAACCTATAAAAATTCTATAGGTAAAAGTTCTTTTAATGTTTCCAGTAATTTAAAGTTATTAAAGAAGTGAAAAACTCAGGTGTATCCATGAAGAACTTCAGGAAAAAAATCTTTTGTAGAAGTTCTGTGTCAACTTCTGTGACATAACCTCAAGAGGTAATAAATAAGTAATCTTGCATAGTCTCCTCACTTGTAGTATTATGGTCCTACTGCTTTGTAGAGTCTTTTCCCATTGCCTTCTGTAGGAATCTCATACTGAAGCACTGCAGTCCTTCAGTATGGGACATCTCGTTGTGAAAGAGGGTACATTTCCTATCAATCCACTTGCTTCAGTCTTTGCTTTATCGTCTGTCATTCAATCAGGTCAGCTCCTAGGAAGTATGTAAAAGGCAGTTCAAGAGAACTGATTTCAGTGAGATCAGAACATGATATATGTAAAGCATTTTTAATTCTACAGGGGATATATGTTAGGGGAAATTAGTGTTATTGCTACTACTTGAAGTTTTCTCATTCCATTTTTCACTTAAATATTTGCCAAGCACCGATTTCTCTTTTTGGAATTCTGAATGTCCTTAAAACATAGTTGAAACACATCTATAAATAGGTATTCTTTTAATTAAATAAAAAGGATCACAATACTCTTACATTCCCATTTGGATTTTTTTTCATCTGAAAATCTATTATTGCTTAAATGTCAAGATTCACCTTGTGATTCTAAAGGAAAAAATATTTTCCTTATTTTGCTTCATGTGATATAATTATGGCATATAAATGTCAAAATATTAGTAACCCTATTTGTTAAAATGTATGAACTTATTTCAATAAGAATAATTTAGCAGTCATCTCTCAAGTTACATTCATAATATGCAAGGAGATTATTTTGCTAATTGTTAAGTATATAGACATACCCTTTTGAGAACTTAGAAATTCTTAACTTCCTTCAGAAAATTCAGAGATACATGTTCTTTCTTCTTAGCAAGCTGGTATATGAATGAGTAATAAGAGTTTAAAAAATCTGTAGTTTGTGTCTAAAAGTAAGCATTTACTTGCTGAAGGTAGGTTTCTACCTGCAATGACGATTACAGGACAAGATGTGTTTTTATTAAAAGACATTTGAAACAACTTATTTCTATATATCTGCTTTTGGATTTCCTGAAAATAATGTTGAGAAAAATTCTGTGATTTTTACGTAGGTGAATGAGCCGACGCTTGAGTACCCTTTCTTTTCCTTATCTTTCTTGGGGTGTCCCTGAGCTCTACCCAGGCTGAGACAGATGGCTGCTGGTTTAGTTGTGTGCGTGGGAGAGAGGGACTTCCACATGTGATTTTTACCATTTGGTAGTAATTAGTTTGTTGTATAAATTAACATTAACTGAACCGTTCTTCAGGCATTGTTTGTAATTATCTTCTTTGAGTCTCTGAGTTGTGTAAAAAGATAAAAAGCAGAGAAGAAATTGTTCTTTATTTTATACAAAGTGGACCAATCTATCATTAGGCTGAATAGATCAACAATTACTGTTTGTATGCCCAATAGACCAAAAACTTTAAAATGACTGTAAAACAGAAAAACAAACCAAAAAAGAAACCAAAAAAAATTGGAACTTAACGCTTGAGAAATACAATTAGATGTTCTGAAAATGTGTAATTTTTACTTTAAGATAGAACTGAGTGTAAGGGAAAAATGCAATACAGTTTGAGGTATTTTTCTTCACATCTTTTAGAAAATAATTTTTTTTAGTTCTCCCAGTAACTTCCATTTGAAGGTCTCTATTCTATTCTTTATATGTTACATGCTGTGTTTAGGTGCTTTCGTATAGAAACATTTCCATAAACATTTTATGAGAAGCATTTTTAAAGATATAGTGTCACTATTCATCTTCTTAGGCAGAGCTGTTCACTAGTAAGTGGGACTTTGATAATTCAGGTTTTAAACTTTGTGATGGAGTCACCATTTCCTCCCCACTCCCACCCCAAATAAAGATATTGTATATGAAGGAAACAAATAATAAGCAAACTGTGTGTCTTAAAATTCCCCTTCAGTTTGATTTTGGCCTTGTTCACGTTATTTCTGGGTTTGAAATATTCCTCTTGTGTCTTTCTCTAAAGAGATCTAATAAGTAATACCATATAACAGATTGTCCTTTAAAGCTTAAATGTTTCTTTCTGAAAAAAAAAAAAAAAAAACTCCCATCTGTGTTTTTTCTTTGGAAATTGCTCTAAGAAACTACCAAGAAGAACAAGTTATTTCTAGACATATTTTGACCCAAAGTATTTAAAGTATGTCATTGCCCTTTTACTGTCCATAACACAGTCATAATTTTGATGTTGACAAGAAAATATGATGGGTATTATCCTACTAAGAGCTTCTTTATTGCAGCCCATAAGGTAATAAAACCTCAGTCACAGCAGAATTAATATTTGTGTTAACCTGCTATTAGATTATTAATAAAACTGAAAATGTATACCATAAGTAGCTATTTTCTGTTATACAATTTCAGATATTGATCAGGTGTTACTAGTAGAAATTGTAATTACCGGCAGTAATTTATTTCTTTGCTTTTTAAAAATTATTGTTGCACTTTATTTCATGGATACAATTACTTAGTGGATCTCAAAGATTTAAAAATATCCCAATACAATTGCAAATTACTTGGAATAATAACAGTTTTCCTTTATTTAGCATGGCTTTGTTTTACTGCATTTTTTTAGTGAATGAACAGAATTAAGGCATTGTTTTTACCATGACTAAGTGGGAGATTTATTCCTGAAATGCAAGATGGTTCGACATATGAAAATCAATGAATGTAACACACCTCATTAACAGAATGAAGGAAAATTTTAAAAGAATTGAAAATATATAAAACATGTTCTCAGGCAATGATGAAATTAAACTAGAAAACAATAATAGAGATTTGCCTTTAAAATTCCCCAATATATGGAAATTAAACAGCTCATTTTATTAGAAGTAAGATGCTTTTAAATCTGGTTTTTGTTTTGAGTTGTTAGATAAGCCATTCACTGGGCTTCCCAAGTGGCACTAGTGGTAAAGATAACCCCGCCCCACCCCCCCCACCAATGCCAGAGACAGAAGAGAGGAGAGTTCCATCCCTGGGTCAGGGAGATCCCCTGGAGAAGGGCATGGCAACACACTCCATTATTCTTGCCTGGAGAATCCCATGGACAGGGGAGCCTGGCAGGCTATGGTCCATAATGTAGCAAAGAGTCAGTCACTACTGAAGCAACTAAGCACGCTTATTCCTATTATTCCAGGGTTAACAGAGACATACTTTTTTTTTTTTTAATCATTTTTAGTGAGAGTGTTTCAAAGTTTCTGAGTAATTAAAAATTGGGATTTTTAAGTATTTCTAATGCAGAACTTATTTTTATGAAATAGGAAAACTCGAAGTACTGTATGCCTAGAAGTTGGCCTCGCTTTAAAGTGTATCATGTTGCATAATTAACCAAGATTCTGAATCATGCTTCTCCTTTAAATGTATATCACTATTGACAATTTGAAGGCTCCAAAGCTTCTGAATTTTCACAAACCTTGCCTCCTCAAATCTTGCACAAATAATATCTACAAATCTTGCACAAAATGGCTTGTGTGCATTTACTTTCTGAAATGAGAAAAAAGAATCATTATGTCTTATCTCTTTATTTTGGCTATAAATCAAATAAACATAAAAACCTTATGCTCTGTGCTTTTCAGAAGCTAGAGCTGGCTAAGAAGGAAGCAGCCTTAATCCTGAGCATATTTCCTTTCCCTGCTTCACGGGATAGAAGTGTATTTTCTTGTAAATTGGGCAGTATACAGAATTTGGTCAGATTTTAAAGGGCAAACTTTGTGTCTGCTCAGAATCATTCCCCATACTACATGTTCCCTGTAAGTGATATGAGTATAAGTTTGGTAAAATATTTTAATAGAACAGTCTTTAATTTGTACATATTAGGATTCTTAATATTAGGCCAAAATATTCCTCTGTGTGAGAGAAAATCGTTTTTATGTTCCTCAAGTAAATTTAGATCCTTATTCCTGGAAGGGCAGCAAAATAAACACTCTGCTTCCCGACTGTTTGATTTTGCTTCACTTATGTACTTGTGTGCATAAGAACATATAAATCTAGGCTTACATGCACTTTTTGAGGAAATCACACTATTCTACCATCCCCACCCATACAGACTAAACCATTATTCCTCAAGTCAGCATTTTTATCTAATATTTTTTTTTATTTTTAGATGAAAACAATCGACTATTGACAAATAACCTACACAAAAACCAACTCTGGATATTTTTTTTGGCAACCATTTGAAATGCAGACTCCTGTATGACATGATATATTTTGGATCCAAAGATAAGAAGGGAAGGGGAGAAAAAAAGCAGCTCTTCTGTGGCTGTGGCCATGAAGCTCAAAGAGAATACATTAATTAACCCAAGAGAATTTCTAGGAAGCTGGAGTGAGAAGCCGTAGCTTTGAAATCTAGTGATCTTTATCCACTGTTGGGTTTGGGTCAAAGACCTTGGACAGAGAAGGAAAAAAAGGGAAGGAGGTACATTATAGGAACCAGATGTTAAAAACTGATAAAGGCTACCAGCCCCCTGCTGCTGCTATCAACCGCCACCTCCATCAAAAAGGTGGCATTCTCCTCTGACGCCCCTCTGTCCTTCGAGCAGAGAGAGACACACACAATTTTGGCTCTGCAGTTTCCTTTGGCCTACCTTGTCGAATGGCCCTAGAAGACTAAACAGGTGTTATCTACTTTTGATTTCAGTGCATTTAAATTAATCCTGTCAGCTCAGCTGTTAAAACAACTGTCATCTCCAGCTGTTAGTAATTTTCGACTGGGCACTTTCACAGGTTGCCAAGATCTGAGCCTGCATCATGTGTCTCTCTGAATGCAGTAGAGTAACAATTGTGGGTTTTTTTAAAGGGGCTTGTATTGTGATGCTGCACTCATGAAATGATCATAATAACAATAATTTCCAAAGATTTTCTGGTGCCGTGTTTGGTGGTATATAAATAAACCATGTGCTGAATGCCACTCCTAACTATATTCTGTGATATGTTACATAACTTTTTTTAAAATCCGGTGACCAATACGTCAACTTGGAAGTATAAAGGAGAGAGGTCTGATGAAGAAGTTAAGAGACAGAGATAGGACTGCACCTGCTTGTGATGATTTCTGTGTTTCCAGAAACAGTAGTTGCTTCAGGTAGACTTATGGTTTTTCTTTCACTGAAATAATCCGTAAAATATTTTGTTACTTTTTTAACAGTTTGAATAACTCTTCACTTTCAAGCCAAATATAAGGCTTCTGGCTACATCTCCTCCTATTGAAATTTTAATTCATAAGAGGCATTTGTTGCATAGTTTCAGTATTTAGAATCTATTTCAGTTAGTATGTATTCATATCTAATATTGTAGGGGAGAGAAAAGGCCATCAGGAAACTCAGTTTATTATCAACAATTGGAACCAGCGAAAACTGTGCAGGAATCTCAACACTATCAAAAAAGACTTTCATTTGCCACTGATGTAATCACCTGGAACCAATGAGTTTTCCTCCTATCCTAATCTTACACACTGAAAATGGAAAAAATTATCAGTTTTCTGTTTCTATTACAAAGTATAAATTTGGGTTAGCTTTTTACTGTTAAAAAGTATATTTCCAAAAAAAAAAATATATATATATATAACATTAATTTTAAATTGTTTGTATTTAAGAAGAATATAATCATGCCAGTAATGAAAACAGTTTTCAATATAAGGGACCAGTCCTAAAACTTCTGGTTATCTTAAAATATTTTATTTGATTTTATGTAATACTGATGTGGAAGAACTGTGCTCTACATTTAGTAATTTCTAAGGAATTTCTGATTCCATATTTTAATTTATTTTAATTAATTTAATTTAGCTAATTTTTGAGAGAGAATACATACCAGTCCTAAAACTTCTGGTTATCTTAAAATATTTTATTTGATTTTATGTAATACTGATGTGGAAGAACTGTGCTCTACATTTAGTAATTTCTAAGGAATTTCTGATTCCATATTTTAATTTATTTTAATTAATTTAATTTAGCTAATTTTTGAGAGGGTATACATGCACAAGGTAAACAGTAAAAAAAAAAAATGTAAGAAGATGTGTATAAGAGAAAGCATTTCCTCCTTTTTATTCCTGTTCTTCATTCACCCAATTTTAGCTCTAGAATGATTCATGTAACATGTTTTCTCCAGTATTTCTCCAGAGATATTCTGTGCATATGCATGGAGCAGTCTGAGTGCATGTGAATAGGAGCACATCAGAAGGCTACAATGCACACACGTACACACAGCCTAACTTGGATGTCATTACCTCTCATTTTACATACTAATTACATAATGTTTATTACCTGAGAAAGCAGGTGATAACATCATGTATACAAGAGCAAGAAGGATAATATTATAATGCATGTGATATATAGGTATGGAAATTTAGTATTTTTTTATAGCTGAGGATTTTAATTCACATAGAACAAAGAATAATAGATGCTACTCTGTCTATACTTAACAAAACTAAGATGTATATGCACTTTTCATCTAGTAACTCCGTGATTGGTAGTTGAATATTCTCACAGAGATGCAAGAATTTATAAGTATTTTGTTTGTGACATTATTGTTAACTTTCTAAATGTCAGGAGGCTGGCTATATTATTGGGCATTTATAGATGGATTTCCGTGAGATTGTCAAACATTAGGGAAATTTATCCATAGAAATATGGAAAGATATCCATGATTTTTAAGTTCAAAAAGTTGAACTTAAAAAGTTTGTAATAGTAAATATAGGATTATAATATTTTTAAAAGTGGGGCTTCCTCCGTGACTCAGTGGTAAAAATCCACCTGCCGTGCAGGAGACTCAGGTTCAGTCCCTGGGTCAGAAAGATCCCCTGGAGGAGAAAATGGCAACCCACTCCAATCTTCTTGCCTGGGAAATCCCATGAACAGAGTATCCTGGTGGTCTGCAGTCAATGGGCTTGCAATGAGTTGGACACAACTGAGTATGGATGCACACATTTTTAAAAGTATGTGCATGTTTATATGAAATTTAAGTATCAAATATTCATCTAAAGTATATATCTGTTATTGATACATGTTTTGCTATATTCTATTAACATTTGGCTAATTACTAGGAATTAGATCTTTAAAAACTGAGCAATCCTTATTAATGCCTAAAAAGATCAATTACTGATGGATTTTGCTTTTAGTTTCTATGTATATTATTTTATATAAGCAGAAAGAGTCATTAAAAATATAGGAAATATTTGTGAGTAACCACTAAATTAGGTGATGGGGTGGAGATGGGGGCAATACAGTGGATCATGAATGCATGCTAATTTGTGCCCAACTCTTTGCAACCTAATGGAGACTGTAGCCGGCCAGACTCTTCTGTTCCTGGGATTCTCCAGGCAAGAATAATAGATTGATTTGCCATTTCCTCCTCCAGGGTATCTTCCTGACCCAGGGATTGAACCTGTGTCTCTTATCTCTCCTGCATTGGCAGGCAGGTTCTTTACCACTAGCATCACCTGGGAAGCCTACAGAGAATCATAAGAAAGACATAATAAGGGTAACAGATTGAAATATAGAGATAGCTTTG
Source organism: Cephalophus harveyi (assembly GCA_006410635.1). Taxonomy (NCBI): domain Eukaryota; kingdom Metazoa; phylum Chordata; class Mammalia; order Artiodactyla; family Bovidae; genus Cephalophus; species Cephalophus harveyi. The sequence continues at coordinate 527,467 of SJYT01008006.1, forward strand.
CTTCTTTTATTTCTGAAGCTATATTTGCTGAAATACCTCCCTTTAAAAATTTGATTTTAAAAAAAAGGAAAAAGCAGAATACGCTTGCTCACACAAGCATACACAAAGAAATAGTCTGAACTGTGAAACAGGTATGCCTTGCTCAAAAATTTGTTGTAGTTCTTTGTTGTTTTAGTCAGTAAGTCGTGTCCGACTCCTTTGCGATCCTATGGACTGTAGCCCACCAGGCTCCTCTGTCCATGGGATTCTTCAGGCAAGAATACTGGAGTGGGTTGCTGCTTCCTCCTCCAGGGGATCTTTCTGACCCAGGGATTGAACCCATGTCTCCTGCATCTCCTGCATTAGCAGGTGGATTCTTTACCACTGCACCACCTGGGAAAGTATGGTCATTAGGAAGGTTAAAGTACCTTGTGACTGGAAAAACTATACATAGAATTTATGGATGTTTTATTGTAACTTATAGTCCATTGTTACTGCTATTGTGACTCTGTTTTTGCTAAACACCCTATTGTTTAAAAAACAAAGCCAGAAATCGGTGCAGTTTGCTAAATGCAACCCTGTCTTTTCCTTCCCCGTCACTATTCTTACTACTCCTACTGCAGGAAATTTTTTGATGGAACAAGGATAATTTTGCATTGTAATAGCACCTCAAGCTTGGGTTTACATGTTACATTGATTCCAAAGCTATAAACCAAAGATCAAAAGAAATGTTTGGGTAGAGCTGACTCAAGTGAACCTCTTTGTATTTATGTCAGAGTTAAACATGTCTCTACCACCTATTAGGAGCCAAGTGTTACAGTCAAAGCTGATCCTCTCCTCTAAATGCTCAAGACTGGGGTGGAGAAGGTGTCAGGGCAAGGCTTGAGCTTTCCTCTGGGTGCTGGGGCGCCTTCTAAAATAGTCCAGCCCTGTGCCGTCTGATGGCTTTCTAAGGAGCAGTGCTGAGTAAAGGTAGGTCCAAGTGTAGAACACTGATTTTCCACCAAAGTATGGGAGGTTATAATGGAAGAGGAAAAAACCCATGAGGGGAAATGGAAGAGTCTCACTTTTCCTTGGCTCTGTAAGGCTATTATTGTGAGTCAAAACAGAGAAAGAATAGAAAGGATTGACACTTGCATTTTGTTTTTTCATATGCCTTTTGCCAGAAAAAAAAAAATGCAATTACTCATAAAATTGGGTATCTAAACCTTAAAATATTCCCAATTCCATAAATTCAAAAAAGATGTCACAGTGATGTGTTCTACCTGTATCACCACTTAGAATTAGTGGTGAGCAAAGGCTTTACACTGATCAGACAATTTTCAAAATTTAACTGCACAGACAGTAAATTATTCTGTCAAATATTAAATTTCAAGATTCAGCTCAGTTCAGTCACTCAGTTGTGTCCGACTCTTTGTGACCCCATGAATCGCAGCACGCCAGGCCTCCCTGTCCATCACCAAATCCAAGAGTTCACTCAGACTCACGTCCATCGAGTCAGTGATGCCATCCAGCAATCAATCTCATCCTCGTTCGTCCCCTTCTCCTCCTGCCCCAAATCCGTCCCAGCATCAGAGTCTTTTCCAATGAGTCAACTCTTCGCATGAGGTGGCCAAAATACTGGCATTTCAGCTTTAGCATCATTCCTTCCAAAGAAATCCCAGGGCTGATCTCCTTCACAGTGTACTGGTTGGATCTCCTTGCAGTCCAAGGGACTCTCAAGAGTCTTCTCCAGCATCACAGTTCAAAAGCGTCAATTCTTTGGCACTCGGCCTTCTTCACAGTCCAACTCTCACATGCATACACACGAAAGGAAAAACCATAGCCTTGACTAGACGGATCTTAGTCGGCAGAGTAATGTCTCTGCTTTTGAATATGCTATCTAGGTTGGTCATAACTTTTCTTCCAAGGAGTAAGCGTCTTTTAATTTCATGGCTGCAGTCACCATCTGCAGTGATTTTGGAGCCCCCCCCACCCCCCCCAAAAAAAGTCTGACACTGTTTCCACTGTTTCCTCATCTATTTGCCATGAAGTGATGAGACTGGATGCCATGATCTTCATTTTCCGAATGTTGAGGTTTAGGCCAACTTTTTCACTCTCCACTTTCACTTTCATCAAGAGGCTTTTTAGTTCTTCACTTTCTGCCATAAGGGTGGTGTCATCTGCATATCTGAGGTGATTGATATTTCTCCCAGCAATCTTGATTCCAGCTTGTGACCTACTTTTGCAATTCCAGTCCCCTATAATGAAAAGGACATCTTTTTTTGGTGTTAGTTCTAAAAGGTCTTGTAGGTCTTCATAAAACCGTTCAACTTCAGCTTCTTCAGCATTACTGGTTGGGGCATAGACTTGGATAACTGTGATATTGAATGGTTTTCCTTGGAGACGAACAGAGATCATTCTGTCATTTTTGAGATTGCATCCAAGTACTGCATTTCGGACTCTTTTGTTGACCATGATGGCTACTCCCATTTCTTCTTAGGGATTCCTGCCCACAGTAGTAGACATAATGATCACCCGAGTTAAATTCACCCATTCCAGTGCATTTGAGTTCGCTGATTCCTAGAATGTTGACATTCACTCTTGCCATCTCTTGTTTGACCACTTTCAATTTGCCTTGATTCATGGACCTGACATTCCAGGTTCCTATGCAGTTTTGCTCTTTACAGCATCGGACCTTGCTTCTATCACCAGTCACATCCACAGCTGGGTATTGTTTTTGCTTTGGCTTCATCCCTTCATTCTTTCTGGAGTTATTTCTCCACTGATCTCTAGTAGCATATTGGGCACCTACTGACCTGGGGAGTTCCTCTTTCAGTATCCTATCATTTTGCCTTTTCATACTGTTCATGGGGTTCTCAAGGCAAGAATACTGAAGTGGCTTGCCATTCCCTTCTCCAGTGGACCACATTGCTAATAGTAAATGATAGCTGTATATAGAAAACATGTAGACTACTAAAATTTTTGCTTGGATGATTATCTTGACTTTGCTTTGATTTATATTTGGTTGTGTATATTTATATAGGCCAGTCCAGTTCTTGTCTATCAGATTCCTAAGATATTGTTTGGGATTGTATAAAATATGTAAACAGGTTTCTCTTTTAGTGGTAGATAATAGAAGCATAAAAATCAAAACAAAGTAATTTTGATTAGCTTGAAAAACTGTACTAACCTTAGTAATGCTACTTTAAAAAAACAAATAACATTTATTGGGGCTTCCTCAATGGTTCAAGTGGAATTGAATCTGCCTGCAATCTAGAAGATGCAGGAGACATGGGTTCTATCCCTGGATTGAGAAGATCCCCTGGAGGAGGGCATGACAACCCACTCCAGTATTCTTAGCAGGAAAATCCCTTGGACAGAGGAGACTGAGAGACTGTAGTCATGGCATTGCAATGAGTCAGACCCAGCTGAGCATACACACACATTTATTGAACACACAGCAATTTTTTTTTCCTTAGGCATGAAGTACTTCATTTCTTCATTTGTTTTCTCTATCTTTATCTACCTACTTACCTACCTATAAGTAATCTATCTACTTACTTACCTACCTTCCTCACTGTAGTTGAGTTCGGATGTCTCTAGGGGCTGAATACATTGACTAAAAGTTAGTAAAAGCATGATTTGAACTTTAGAGCTGTCTGATGCAAAGCATCATCCATTAAACTCTATATTTCTTACAGCTTCAAGAAATATGATGAGACAGTTAATATGCATGCATTTTGGAAATAATGAGTTAATTCATTTCTTTATTCATTTCACAGACTTCTTTTTAAACAGCTGGGCTTGCAAAATACTGTGATATAAAACAAGTAACAGGTCAGCCTTATCATATAGAACATTGCATTCCTGTGATGAAGACTTTTTCTCCAAGGTATCAGTAGCAAGGATAGGTAGCTAGAGAAAAAATCAGACATCAGGTAATGATAAATTTTATTTTAAAAAGGCAGAGGTATCTTGCTAGAGAAGAAAGTTAATTATTTTGTGATAGAGTGATGTCACTGAAGATGGCCAATATCTGAATAGGCAGCAACTGAGTAGGGAGGGGGTGAAAACACTCTAGGACTTTGTCAAGGGGGGTTAGGATGGGGTGAATGTTTAATAATTTAAAGCACAGAGGTTAGTTTGCATCAGGTATCATCAGGGGAAATAAATAAATAAGTTTATTGGGAATATAGGACAAATAAGTTGAGACTGTGAAGAAGGCTGAGTGCTGAAGAATTGATGCTTTTGAACTGTGGTGTTGGAGAAGACTCTTGAGAGTCCCTTGGACTGCAAGGAGATCCAACCAGTACACTGTGAAGGAGATCAGCCCTGGGATTTCTTTGGAAGGAATGATGCTGAAGCTGAAACTCCAGTATTTTGGCCACCTCATGTGAAGAGTTGACTCATTGGAAAAGACTCTGATGCTGGGAGGGATTTGGGGCAGGAGGAGAAGGGGACGACCGAGGATGAGATGGCTGGATGGCATCACGGACTCGATGGATGTGAGTCTGAGTGAACTCCGGGAGATGGTGATGAACAGGGAGGCCTGGCGTGCTGCGATTCATGGGGTCGCAAAGAGTCGGACACGACTGAGTGAATGAACTGAACTGAACTGAAATGAGATGGCTGGATGGCATCACGGACTCGATGGATGTGAGTCTGAGTGAACTCCGGGAGATGGTGATGAACAGGGAGGCCTGGCGTGCTGCGATTCATGGGGTCGCAAAGAGTCGGACACGACTGAGTGACTGAACTGAACTGAACTGAACTGAAGTTGAGAAAAGGAAAACAAATTAGATTATAAGTATATTTTAGAGTCCTTTCAGAAGTCCTCAATGTTACACTAAAGAATGAAATACACTGTAAAGCTGCTGATGACTTTCCAACAAGGGAATGTTCTGATCAGAGTTCTATCCTCAGAAACCATTTTTATCATTGATTATTGCACCTTACTACACACTTGCTTGAGTTACTTTTGGCTAACAATGATAACAAGCAGTCGAATCATGGATGTCCTGATAAAGATCAATGTCTGTGGAGTTTTTTTTTCCATTTTAATAGGATTTTATTAGTGTTGGTATACAGGCACTATAATCAGTTAGCTCCGGGTATCTTTATTTCACTTTTACTTTATGTAGCTTTATGTTACTTTTTAAAAATAAAACTTAAATTTTACTGTAATACTTATTTCTGCCGTGAGATTTTAAGTACCCTGAGGCCAGGAAGCTTGTTTATTTACTAAATAGCATGTACTGAAACAGACTTCAATACATGATAGTTGGCTATTTATTGTTGATTGAATGAGGTGATTGAAGAAACATTGGCTGTTTACTAGTAATTTGCTAAGTGGATAAAATGTAAACAAACAAAACTCAAATCATAACTCTCTGGCTTCCTCTATCTGCAGCTCTGTCTGAACAGATATTCATACATTGAGCTTTTGTCACCGTATCGTAAGTTTTCACACTGCTGAATGATATTCTTGTTGTACCATCTTTTTGAAAGCTTTTAGCCCTTCCCTTTCCAGGATAATATTTATATGTCCTTTCAAGTATAGCTAAACATTACCTCTTCTAAAAAGGATTTTCTTCCCTCTTGTCAGGCTGGTTAGAAATTCAGCCTCTGTGCTCATTTTTTACGCTTACATAAGATTTACTATTTATACTGGATAGCACTTAATCACTGTTTCACAATCTCTTTCTCCACTAGACTATAAATGTCTTGAGGTCATGGACTGAGTTATTTCATTTTTGTATTTCAAGACTAATATGGTACTTCATTGCTCTTTAGTCATGATTTCGTGCCAGACTCTTTGCGACCCCATGGACTGCAGAATGCCAGGCTTCCCTGTCCTTCACCATATCCCAGAGTTTGCTCAAGCTCATGTCAGTTGAGTCGGTGATGACATCCAACCATCTTATCTTTTGTCGCCCCCTTCTTCTCCTGCCCTCAATCTTTCTCAGCATCGGGGTCTTTTCCAGTGAGTTGGCTCTTTGCTTCAGGTGGCCAAAGTATTGGAGTGTCAGCTTAAGCATCAGTCTTTCCAATGAATGTTCAGGATTGATTTCCTTTAGGATTGACTGGTTTGATATCCTTCCTGTCCAAGGGACTCTCAAGAGTCTTCTTCAGCACCACAATTTGAAATCATCAGTTCTTTGGTGCTCGGCCTTCTTTATAATCCAGCTCTCACATCCATATAGGACTGCTGGAAAAAGTACTTGGTCAATAGCAAATTGATATTAACTATTTGATGAAAGAGTGATGGGTTAAAGGTTGGGAGATTTGTGAGGAGGACATGAGAGTGCTCTGTGATGGAGGCAGTTAAGACCTAAATAAGGTTTTTGTCTTTACAAACAGAGAAGAAAGTAAGCATTTCAGAAATATTGAAGGGTAAAAATTAATGACATGATGGCAGATGTTCTGTGAAGATAAAACAGAACCAAGTTAAAGATACAGAGTGACTGACAGTATGAAGTTGCCATTAAATGAAGTAGAGGAGTAAAAAGTAGGACCTGATTTCTTATTGAGACAGATTGATGAGTCCTTTTTTGGACATAATAATTTTGCGGTGCCATTGGGGGTACTAAGGTTTTTACAAGTAGTTAGTAAGAAATCTAAATTTGAAAGCAGTCAGGAAAGGACATAAGCATTAGTATGTTAACCATTCATATAGTAATGATAGGTGAAGTCTTTGAGTGCAGGAGATTATAGTAGAGAATTTAGAGGAGAGAAGGATGACTAAATCTTGTGGGGCTCCTACTTATGGCCAATTTGGAAAAGCAGTACCAGAAAATAGTACGAGAAAAAAACAAGAACAATTTCAGGAAAGTTAAATTCTTATCGAATGAGGTTTTCTATGTTTTTCCCCACGTTTATTGAATTGTAATTGACAAAATTATAAAATATTTAAAGATTCTATATATGTATATGTTGTGAAAGTATTCCCACATCTAGTTAATTATGCAGTTTTGGAGTATCAGAGAAGAGTTGCTGAAGTAGTAGTTGTTAACAGTAAAATATTCTGTAGTGTGGTTGATAAGCAAGTAGTGATACAGATCTAGTCCAAAGCCAGATGGCAGAAGATTAAAAACACAAAAAGGAAGGCAAGTAAAAGGGTCCATTATGTGAGCAGCAGAGTTAAGATAAATAATTTTTTATCAGACATTTCTGCTTTCACCTAAAATAGCATTCAAACCCACAGAAGATGCTTATGTGGAGGGTATTGAAATGTACTGTAGAAATATATATTTTACAAACAAATACAGTTATCGTGTATCTTTCCTGAATATCTGAGAAGACAAGGTTAGGGTAGACTCTTCTTAAATATTCTCCTTTTCAGTATTAATGATAATCACACAGCCAAACCATGTTTATTTCCATGAGTGAACCGTGTTTTATGAATGTGTTATATTTTGAGATAGAAGACTCCAGAGTTAGTCAATATATGAGGAATCTCAACTATATGGCTAGTGTTTTTAATGAAAGTACATGGTGAATATCCATTGACTTGCCCCTTTATAAGACCATGAATCATGTCTCATGCTTAAAAAAGGTAAAAAGAGAATGTCCCCTGAAGCAGCGATCCCCAACATTTTTGGCATCAGGAACCGGTTACATGGAAGACAAATTTTCCCATGGACTGAAGGGGAGAGAGGGATGGTTTTTGGATGATTCAAGCACACTATGTTTATTGTACACTTTATTTCTATAATTATTACATCAACTCCACCTCAGATAATCAGGCATTAGATCCCGGAGGTTGGTGACCCCTGCCCTAAAGTGTGTTCCATATCTAATAGTTTGAAATTTACATTTGTAGCTTATATTGCCTGAGGATCGCATTCTTTTTATAATAGCTGAGTGTGAATTCTGAAGACCATCATCTTCTTTACCAGGATTGCTAGGACATGGTAGTTACAGAGAGTGAATTGAACCAAAATACCTTATTTGTTTCCCCTAAATGTCGGGAAGATCCCCTGGAGAAGGAAATGGCAATCCACTCCAGTATTCTTGCCTGGAGAATCCCATGGATGGAGAAGCCTAGTAGGTTACAGTCCACGGGGTCGCAAAGAGTCGGACACGACTGAGCGACTTCACCTTCAAATGTAGAATATTGTCCATATAGCTGAAAGCATGAAAATCATTTAAATCCAAAGCCTGCAGTAGGAGTGAAATCTAAATCAAAGACCCTCTGTAATTTAATAATTAGTAATCAACTAAAAATATGTATAAATAAAACTTTGGTGTAAAAAGAAACATTTAAAAGTGGGGCAAAATTCCTAGGTGTGAGAATTCATGCAATGCTAAAAAGTTAAAAGAACCTGGGTCACCTGTATTGCAGGCAGATTCTTTCCCATCTGAACAACCAATAAAGCCCAAAATATTTGTATATAAAATATGGGAAACATTATGACCTAATATTTGACTAAATCAAGCTGATTTTTTACATTTCACCAACAAAATGTGAACAAAATGTTTTTTAAGTAATCATTCCTGTAGAAATGTGGACTACACTCTGTTGAAATTTAGGATGAGAGGTAACACACTGGATAAGTCAGAGGTTTACTGTGGCTGAATTACCACTATCTGTTGACAACTGCCTCTAATATATCTGTAGCCAAATGTGTTTGGAAGATTGAAGGGAAGCACAATTAAGGTCGTCACACCATTTTCTTATTCTTTGTTTACCATCTCTCTTCCTCCTTCTTCTCTTTTCTTGTTTTTCCCCATTCTGTTCCTCTTTCTTCTTATTAACCACTGTTTCATAATTAAAACAGGGCTTCCCAGGTGGCTCAGTGTTAAAGAATCTGCCCACCAAGGCAGGAGACAAGAGGACATGAGCTTGATCCCTGAGTTGGGAAGATCTCCTGTAGGGAAATGGAAACCCACTCCAGTATTCTCGCCTGGAAAATTTCATGGACAGAGGAGCTTGGTGGGCTACAGATCATGGAATCGCAAAAGAGTTGGACATGACTGAGCGATTGAGTGCGTGTGTGCGTGCACACACACACACAATTAAAACAAGTCCCCATTTGTGTTAGAGCCAGCAAGTCCTCTCCACTGGGATTTGCTGGGAGCTCTCACTAGGCATGGGTGCTGTAAAACTGCCCCAGGAGCCAAGGGGAAACAGATGACAAGACTGCCTGTTCCTCAGGAAGCTTCTCATTTGCTCTTTAGAAAAATAAGCCAAGGAAGAATGAGATGCCGCCATGATAGCATTTTCCTAAAGGAGTGTTTCTCAAAGTGTGGCCCAATGCCCAACTAACTGCTTCATAATAACAGAGTGCCTTTTAATGCATGTGTTAATTTTAACAAGTTCTCCAAATAACTAAATGCTTTGCATTATTATTTAATTTTATAATCCTATAAGGCAGGATTGTTCCAATTTTACAATTAAGGAAATGATTATAAAGGCTGTAGATGATACTCCTAAAGAAATTTCTAATGAGAATGCTTGTTTATTTATATGATATACTTTCTTCTTTCAGGCCTTTAACTTTTGTAAATATAGTTTGCTACGTGAGCAACTGCAGTGATATTTTTCTTAAATGCATTGCTTTACAGGAGTGTTTAGAGGGAAAGAGTAAGGGAAAGAGTAAAAAAAATTTTGGCTCTCCATCTTCATTTGTGGATTTGTGGTGTACACACTTAACCCCTTGATCATGTGTGCATGTGTGTGTGCTAAATTGCTTCAGTCATGTCCAATTCTTTGTGACCCTATGGACCATAGCCTACCAGGCTTCTCTGTCCAAGGGATTCTCTAGGCAAGAATACCGGAGTAGGTTGCCATGCCCTTCTCCAGGGATCTTTGCGATTCAGATGTTGAACCCACGTTGCTTATGTCTCCTGCATTGGCAGGTGAGTTCTTTACCAATAATGACACCTGGGAAGCCACATGAGCATGTATATAGAAGTTTTGTTTTATAAAGAAAAGTGATAGCTAAATGTTATATCATTTGTGTCCCAGTTTTGAAGTATTATTGTATCCTGCTTATCATTAACATGTATATTTTAACCTAACCCTTTTATACATCTATCTGACAAATGTTTATCCATATGTTAATGTATTTATGGAGTTCTTAATATATTTGGGCACTGGGTTGCCACAATTTCATGAAAGCCTTGTCAGCATTTTATATCACAATTAAGAAAGCCTTATGACTTCTTCCATTATACTTACTGACATTTCTGGACCTCACTCTGAGAATATTTCAAGTCTTTCAAATGCACTGTTATTTGTGTCAGTGGCAAATTTTTAAAAATTGTATATTTCTATTCAATGCCTTTAGGAGATTAGCACTGAAATTATATTATTGAAAGTTAATCTGGGTTATTATTTATTGCAAAATGCATTGTATCCAACATTAAGTCTCCAAAGGTACAATGAATAGATTGTTCAAATTTATATAGTTTTTCAATCAGAAACAGCTGTAGTTATGGAACATGATCTGCTTAATCTTATCTCTAGAATACTGTCTGTAATTTAGATAAACTTTCAGATAAACTTTCTTCAGATTAATAATATTGAAAACTATTTTTTTGTGTGTGTAAGTTAAGGACAACAAAAGTGTTAGTTGCAATTAGGCTGAACTCACCTTGTTGAATAAGCAAATTCAGTAGCTAGTATCTGAACCCTGCCTCTGATTCTAGTAAGAGTATAGACCTTAATTTGCAGTGTTTCAAAATGGCAGCCATGGGAATGAGAAAGACCATAATCTTCCAGTTTTTGCAGGCAGCACAAATCATTAGATCCTTAGACTTAATTCAACATACACTTATTAAATGCATGTTGTATACAAGCCAGTGTTTTAGGTACAGGAACTATCACAGTGACAAGACAGAAAACTGCAAATTTATGAATTTCCAGTGGGAGAAGTCAGATAATAAATGTAGTGATTAGGTAAAAGACATAGTTTGTCCCATAAAGATAAGTGATATGGGCAAAATAAGGAAGTGGATAGAGATTGGGAAATGTAGGTAGTGATCGATTTATAAACTCTTCCTGAAAAGATGACATTCGAGCAAAGACTTGAAGGAGTTAAGAGAGCAAGCTATGTGGAAAATCTGGGGGGAGATCCTTGTAGTTAGAGAGAAGAGTACAAAGGGCCTGGTAGGTTTCAAGAACAGCAAGGAGGCCAGTGTGGCTGAAATGAGATGAGCAAAAGGAAGCCAGGTGGAAGTGAGTTCAGAGAGGTAAAGGGGACTTCGATGCTGGGATGTTGGAGTCTGCAGCAGGTACTTGAGATTTTACTGAGAGAAGTGAAGACTATCAAAGAGATCCCAGCAGAGCAGTGGCTTGCAATGTCTTTATAGCATAAAATTTTACTTGTATTTTCAGACTTCTCTGAAACAGTGCCAAGGTTTTAGAGGTTATGGGAGTTATCCCAGAAGTTTTCACTTCAAATAGATAACATGGAATCTGCTTTCATATCTGGACCTTTTTTTTAATTCTCCAGTAGGACCTGTTCTAAGATTTACATTTCTTGTTTCTTTTTCTTTTTTTTTTAGACCAAATAAGCAGAATTTCCAGTTTTTGATCTTTTCTCAGGATTATTTACAGACAAAAGGTCAAGTGGAGGGTGACTCAGTGATCCCATCATTGCTTCATAATTTAGGAATTTGCCAGGTGACCCACATATTCTGATGCTTTTAATAAAATCATATTCTATGGCCAAGATGCACCTGTGTGTATCCTCAATACTTTAAAAAAATATTTCTGAATCACTTCCCCAAAAATATTGAAGACAAAAGTTTTTAGGTATAAATATCTACTAACCTTTACCAGTACCTAGTCTGAAAACAAAACAAAAATGATGCCTTCATTTTAGAAGAGTTAAAACAATTAGGTACAAAAGAACAGAAGGTCGTCGGAAATCCATTCTCGTGTGTGTGTGCGTGCATGTGTGTGTGTGCACGTGTGCATGCTTAGTCATGTCTGGCTCTTTGCAGCTCCATGCACTGCAGCCTGCTCGGCTCCTTTGTCCATGACATTTTCCAAGCAAGAATACTGGAGTGGGTTGACTTTGCCTACTCCCAGTTCCATTCTAGAAATATGATTTAAACTGATTAAGTGTCTGGTGTTGATTAAGACCACGTTGAAACTATTTTTTTCAAATTTCATATTCAAGTTAGACTCATACTTTGCTTCTTTAAGGTGTATTCACTACAGTTATTAGTTTCTCTTTAAATAAAATTATCTCATGAAATGAAAAGCATGGAAATAAACATACAAGCTTAGCTCCGCCTTTTCTCATATATTGGTAAATATATTTTACCTTAAAGCTTTGGCAATGTGGAAAATGTTTCAGTGTGCACACACATATAATACTGAATAATAATGGATAAGCACTAAATTAGAATGAAAGTTACTATATTACTAATCTCTTTAGGTGGTTTCCAGAAAGCTCTTTCATGCAGTGGAATTGTAAAACTCCAGCCCTTTGCTGCTTCTGCTGCTGCTGCTAAGTCGCTTCAGTCGTGTCCGACTCTGTGCGACCCCATAGACAACAGCCCACCAGGCTTCCCCGTCCCTGGGATTCTTCAGGCAAGAACACTGGAGTGGGTTGCCATTTCCTTCTCCAGTGCGTGAAAGTGAAAAGTGAAAGTGAAGTCGCTCAGCTGTGTCTGACTCTTAGCGACCCCATGGACTGCAGCCCACCAGGCTCCTCTGTCCATGGGATTTTCCAGGCAAGAGTACCAGAGTGGGTTGCCATTGGCCTTCTCCGCCAGCCCTTTGCAGTTAGGAGCAATTGGTCTTCAATTAAGAAAATGAGTTTAGAAGCTAAACACAGTTTGAGAGCCTAATCCAGACTTAATCCCTGCTAACTAGTTCCCAGTAAGTAGACTATGAGAATTTCACCACCAATGATAACCATATTTTTACCTTTAAGTTCTCCAGCTTTCACTGTCATTAAAGCACTTGATAAATTTTTTGTGTTAGTTATGCAGCTCAGCTACGAATATGTGCCCTTTGCTGGTAACTTAGGAAATTCTTGCTACTCATTCAAATATACTTTTCCTTAACCCTTTCCCTGGAATGTATCATCCAGGGATGCTTAAACATCTTTAGAATAATGATACGTTTATTTTCCTTGCTTTTCTTCATTGACCGTCACTATCTTCAGAGGTTCTGAGGGGCTTTATTCAATGCCACATTACACTTCATACCAAGAAAGGAAGAATTCAGCTGCCAGATGGGACTTCTAGGCAAAGAGACTTTGAATGAAATAGTATATAATTTGAGCTGTAAACACCACGGATGCATTGTAGTTTAAAAGTGTTCATCATAACTGAGTTGTAGTTAAAAGGATTTGGGTAGAGGATTGGGTATTGATAGGTAACAGTTAGGGGTTTTCCAGACTCCCTTTTATGTGGCTGAATGGGAGCTACATATAAGTCAGGTTCAGACTCTTAAATTACACCCGCCTTTTTGACCTTGTCTTCCAGACTCCAGAGTATTTTTTGAGTTCATTAGTTAAATACTACCCAGTCATTTAAATACCAGAATACTCCATTTTTTGGAAGATTGTTTCCAGGAAAGGAAAATGATTATCAATAGAGATGCTACAAATACTTTTATATTTTGTGCATGCACACACACACACATTCCTAAGAATGGCTTTCTGTACACTGTAGCTTCATTGTATAACAGCCACCTTTGGAAATTCACTAATAGTGCACAGCAAAGGCTCTGTTCCGTGGCTGGTTCTACCCACAAAACTCCCATTCAGCATTTTTTCTGTTTTCTTGAGTTATTTGAACAGTTAATAGGCACATACACATGAGCACACACTCAAACATACATGCTTCTCCCACATCACAAAAACCACCCTCACATTTGGCGCACCTCTGATCCTCAGTTCAGCCACAAGGCAAGACTTAACAGACTTGTGTCAACTCTACTAAAAAGGTATTCAAAAGTAGTCTCAAAAGGTAAAATTTAAGGAACATAGTTAAGGGAAGGGAAGGGGGAAATTATATTTAAAATCATAATACGACTTTTCTGTACTAAATAGAATAAATCTCAGGAGCATCTCTTGCCAGCATTTTTCATGAATTCTATGTCCTTTGAAAAATCCTATAGAAGTTCATTCTTTAAACATAAAGTATATTAGCACTAGACACTTGAAGGCATTAAGGTTTATTCTTGAGGTTTCTTATGGTATAATAGTTAAAAATATGTTACTTTGTTTTATAATATATCAACTGTTTTATTAGAAATCACCTAAGTTAAACAGTACATTTTAAAAGCTAAAATGTAGACCTAAATAGATCAATCCTAATTTACTTAGCTCTATTATCAGCTGAATATATGAACATGTGTATCTAAAAGCCATGTAGAAGTGGTTTAGTTGCTCAGCTATGTCCAACTCCTTGCATCCCAGGAACTGTAGCCTGCCAGGCTCCGCTGTCCATGGGATTTCCGAGGCACGAATACTGAAGTAGGTTGCCATTTCCTTCTCCAGGGGATCTTTCCAAGATTCTTTACTGACTAAGCTATTGGAGAAGCCCTCTAAAAGACACATTTTTATGAAAAAGGCTAAATTTAAAATTGTCTTTTGCAGAAATAGTGTTTTTGAATGTTCTTATTACAAAGAATGTTAAATATTTCCAGTTAGAATTAAATTTTTATTATTCTTATGTTTATTAAATGTGAAAGACGTTTTCTTACTTGTTGCAGGAAATGCTAAAATGAATTGGGCTCAGTACCTCTAAGCCTCCTAGAGGAAATCAAGAATCACACTAGTAGTTCATGGCAGTTTTCTTATGGCATCCCATTTAACCCAATAGTTTATAATCTACTGTCAGACAGTGATACATGTAACTGTTAGACAACAAGATTTGTGAAAAGTATTTAGGCATCAGCTATATGGTTGTATTCTTGAAAACTGTCATAGAAAGTTTGCATATAGAAATTAAGACCTTATAGTGAATTAGAACTTATAAATCAATGGCTATAAATATATGTCTAGCTGAATAATAATCAGGTTATATTATTCACCTAAATGTATATTTTATATGTATAGGGCTTGTATTATATATATATATAGTGCCTATTTTATATTCACTAAAATAAACCAGTAAGAACAGTATATCAATTAAAGAGAAAGTCAAAGTCTTGCATATTATATCTGAATGTATTAAAATAGAGGGTCATTCCTTTTTCAATAAAACTTTTCAATAGTCTTCCCGTGTGGTTTCAATGAAATGCCTTGTTAATTCATTTGACACTGATTATTTTAAAGAAGGATTATACAGAAAGCATACTCATCGTTCTAGGTTTATTTTCAATAGCTTATTCAACAATTTAGACAGGTATAGCCGTCATAACCTGTGAAAGCAAGAAACTTTGGGAGTATTCTCTATTGCGAAAATTGATATAAAACGTTAATACTGAAGTCACAGAATTTAAGAAGACACTCAGTCTGGCTCTTGCAGAGTCAACAAGTACAGGAGCCTAAGAGTAAGTCCCCTCAACTTTGGCACCTCTGGGGGTGCCTTTCTTGACTCATCCTTTTCCAGTTCTGAAGGCAGAGACTAAGTTTATCTTGCCTTTTGCTATACCACGTAGTGTAACACGTACACATTGGTGAAGGTGAAGGTGAAGTCGCTCAGTCGTGTCCGACTCTTTGCGACCCCGTGGACTGTAACCTACTAGGCTTCTCTGTCCATGGGATTCTCCAGGCAAGAATACTGGAGTGGATTGCCATTTCCTTCTCCAGGGTACACGTACACATTAATGTACTAAATTCAAAATGTTTCTCCCTACAGCTACAACATTAATTTGCTTACCCTAAACATACATCAAACAATTGATCTGACTCTGTAGGAAGACTCTTCCGCATTCTTAGATCAGGAATTTGATGGCTTTCCTAAATACAGAATGACATTAATGTTTATATAGGCATTCTGTTTGTTTTTCCTTCTGTTGGTTCTTAAATATTCTTTTTTTTTTTTAATTTTTGCAAGGTTGTGTTGGTTTCTTAAACCATTTGTGTGCTTAAAAGTTACTGTTTAGGTTTGGATGTCACAAAATGCATACTGTACCTTTTGGGCAAGTAAAAAGATTTTCAAGGGTTATTTTCTCCATAAGCTACTTTTGATTAAAGTGCCGATTTTAGAAGTTTGTCCCTCACCCCGAGAGCCTAACAGAGTACATGGCACAGAGTAAGCATTTAATAAATATCTGTTGAATAACTGGCATACCTACTAATTTTTTTACTTTAAAACTTGGAGTCACTCATGACTCACATGGATTTTATCAAGAATTCTTGCAGCAGTGAAAAAGTATACAAATATGTATCTACTTATTTTCACATGAGGAGAATTTAGTTCGGGAAAGATTACTGTAATTTCAGTGGAAGTTCTAAAATCCTAGTGAAAATCTAGGAATGTTTCAGATTTTTCACAATTTTGCCTGCTTATGTCTTTGAAATCTTTGCCTTGTTAAATGGGTTTGAATTTTCAAACAAATTTAATTGACATCTCAGTGGTTTTCTTTATAACAGTTCATTTTACACATAATTTCCACACAGAAAACTTTAAACTCACAAATAACACAAAATATTTTTATGGTTGGAAATAATTTTGTCAAATGCTGTGGGATGATTTTATTTTATATTCTCTACTTATTTTTGGTAGACTCCCTTGTCTGGAGACACATTTGAAACAAGTAAACTTTTTTATTTTGCTATCTGTTAAACTATGGTAGCATCAGTATTTCAGTTGATCTGTGCTCTTTGCGAAGAGCCAGATAAGCTACGTTTTACAAGTTACTGAGTCCCAGTATCTCCTACATACAAGCTACTCTATTAATAAATGGATGGCCATCGTTATAATTCAGATCATCTTGCATTTTTTTTAATTGACTGAATTTGTGGTCTAATTCATCCAAACTTTAGGATTTGATGTACTTTCACAAGAACACAGATTGTGGATGTGGAACTTGCAATTAAGTTTCCATGCTGCTGCTAAGTTGCTTCAGTCATGTCTGACTCTATGCGACCCCATAGACGGCAGCCCACCAGGCTCCCCCGTCCCTGGGATTCTCCAGGCAAGAACACTGGAGTGGATTGCCATTTCCTTCTCCAGTGCATGAAAGTGAAAAATGAAAGTGAAGTCGCTCAGTCATGTCTGACTCTTAGCGACCCCATGGACTGCAGCCCACCAGGCTCCTCCGTCCATGGGATTTTCCAGGCAAGAGTACTAGAGTGGGGTGCCATTGCCTTCTCCTAAAGTTTCCATCAGTTCAGTTCAGTTCAGTCGCTCTGTCGTGTCCGACTCTTTGCAACCCCATGAATCGCAGCACGCCAGGCCTCCCTGTCCATCATCATCTTTCGGAGTTCACTCAGACTCACGTCCATCGAGTCCGTGATGCCATCCAGCCATCTCATCCTCGGTCATCCCCTTCTCCTCCTGCCCCCAATCCCTCCCAGCATCAGAGTCTTTTCCAGTGAGTCAACTCTTCTCATGAGGTGGCCAAAGTACTGGAG
>SJYT01008006.1:547875-595637 GCA_006410635.1 Cephalophus harveyi
TAGAATATATCATGTGATAGTTACCATATAGTTCATTCTAAGAATGATGAAAGTTGATCTTGATAAAGCTGAAGTGTTATATTTCACTGAAAAGCACAGATTTGATTTCGAAAATTTTGGAACATCTCAGTGGTCCTTTGTGTATATATATATATATATATGTATATATATTTTAATTTTCCTCCTCATATATATCTGGTAATGTTCAGATCAAGGAGAGTTGATTTGATTTATATTCAAACAATAGTAAAAGTTATTCTGTGTTGTATTACCTTTTTCTTTTATCTCCTTACAGACCTTGAAATTGAAGTTGACACATCTGTAAATATGATTATCTTTCCTAGGTCTTTGGAAAGTTTATTTATTTGGCAAATAAATTATCCCGAGAATTAAATGGTAACTTTGAGTATATTAGCACACTAGGAAATTAGCTTTCAGAGATCTAGGTTAGTTCTCTATGTGTTACTACTACTATGAAGGTAATTGGTTCTAACATGATAATTAAAAAATTGAGGCTCTCAGTGCATAACTCAGCTCTGGAAATAGGTTAGGCAAGAAAGCTAAATTATGTACCACAAATATTAATGTTTTCTGCAACAGTTTTAACTTTGAAACAGCTAGCCAGGCAAAATCTGTACTGAAGCTAACACTTAGGCCATGTACACGTATTTAACCCTGACTTTGCCCCTATGACTGACTAACTGACTTGCCCCTATACACTGATGCCTTAACTTAGAGGGTAATCTCCAGAGAAATATTGTGTTCTCTTTGAAGAACAGGCCAGAGACAGAATGAGGAGAAGGAAATGGCAACCCACTCCAGGATTCTTGCCTGGAGAATTCTATGGACAGAGCAGCCTGGTGGAGCTACAGTCCATGGGGTCCCAAAGAATCAGACACAACTGAAGGACTGACTAATACACACACAGGAAAAATCACAGTAGTAGTTCACCTTATCCTTCAGATCATGTTTACTAGAAATGGTAGTTTTCACCCTATCACTACTGGTAAAAATAGGAAGAAAACACACTTTCATTGAATATTGTTGGAAATAGGTATTATTACTATTGGAATTAAAATATATTAGGGATAGGGTAAGACAGGTTTTTTAAATATTAATGTAATTTAATGTTTTTGTTTGAAAAAATGATCCGAGTTAACTTATAAAAATGGATAACCTTTGATTGCATTATAATTCAGTCATTTATTTAATTCTCTTCCTTTTTCTCCTTTTCTTTGTTTTTTATTTTTTTCTTTCTCCCTTCTCCTTTCTTCCTCCACCCTCTTTTTCTTCCTTTCTCTGTATCAGAGATGATCTGTCATATATCATCAGATGTCAAGTAGACAGGATTTAAGAATTACTGATGTAATTTCTAGCTGGGTGATAGAGAACCCCAAAAGTCCCATTCACTATTCTTTGTGTTGTAAATGGTTTGGGATCCAAGGAAAGATATCTGAGAAACAGGCAAGGACAATAGTCAGAAAAAGCTATCTTTTTATTTATATACCATTTCATGCCTTTAAAAGGAATACATAGTAGTATGCCTTTTTAATAAAACTGTATTTCTTGGACATCTTTCTTATATCAGCAATGGAGATTTATAATTTATACTTAAAATTTTGAGAATTTTTGTACTTAAATAATGCAGTTCTCCAATCGGAGGAAAAGATTCATTGACAGACCTTGGGGTAGGTTATAAATATTCTCTTTGGCCCTTAATGTATTTGTTTTTATCTTGTATGGGTCTTCTTTGGACTTTGCATATGGCTCAGTACTAAATAATCCACCTACCAAACAAGAGACACAGCAAATGCAAGTTTGATCCTTGGGTCAGAAAGATCCCCTGGAGAAAGAAATGGCAACCCACTCCAGTACTGCCTAGAAAATCCCAATGGACAGAGGAGCCTGGCAAGCTACATAGTTCATGGTGTCGCAAAGAGCTGGACAAAACTGAGCACACACACATAATGGGGCTTCTTTAGCAAAAGAAACAGTATACAGAAGCAGTACAATTTATTGGTACTTAATTTATTTCTTTGTTTAGAATCAGTATTATTCTCTATTTCCATGAATGGTACCTTGCACATATTATGTGCTTGATACATATTTACTGAGTCAATCTAATAAGCAACAATAATTTCTGCTTTCCACACTCTTGTCAAACTGCATAAAGCCCAAAATCTGTTGTTCAATTATTCTCAGAAGCTCAATTGCAAAATAAAATATTCATATCTGATTAGTGTTAGCCTAACCTTACCTAAAGTTTTCAACATTGTATCCCTGGTTGAAGCAGAATTTCATGTTCCATTCTTAGGCCATTGTACAATTGTTGTTGTTGTTTTTAATTAAACTGTGCTTTGGCATTATATCATTAGTCTGCATTGAAGAATTTAAAAAGAAATGTTCATTAAAAATGCTATTTCAAGGATATAGTTCACTAAATCAAATCGGATATTCATTAATGAGGACCCATGGGAAGATTTTTCACTCAGATTTGTGCATCAGGAAAAGCTTTTTTATACCTGTCCAACTGATTTGTTTCTGATAGATATCTTGAACCTGTAAATGGCTTCTCTTGTAGGTCTGAGTGTGTAGGAGGCACTGGCAGTTGTAGCACACCTTAGGTTTGTACATGCTACTCTGTGATCTGACCCCCTCGACTGATTTTATTTCAAATCTTTCTTCTACATTTTCTCACATGTTTTTATTGTTGCATTTTATTTCTGTCTATAGCTATAAGTTTTTAATAAGCAGAGAGCATAAAAATAATGAATATTTCAGTTTTTCAAGACGTTTGCACATCTATTTTCGGCACCTTCAACCCTACTTTTATTATACCTAGGATAGTATCTGTGGAAATACCAATATTAAATAAATATATAAGTAGCTATCCTTTTCATTGTGTCCACATGTCAAGACAACTTTCCTTCTTTTCACATTGTTACTCTCTCTGCTGCATCTCAGGTCCAAACAAGAATACTTTCTCATTTTCCCACTATCTCCCCTGCTAATGTTGCTGAGCCATGATCATTGAACCTGGAACCATAGTATCATGAGCTTGTAGTTTTGAAATTTCATTTCCTTTACAATAATATCAATAATATTTTTATATTTTGTAGTTTGTCTGTACTAAGCTGAAGTATCTCTGATTAATTAGAAAGCTAGCAGTATGGTTTATTTCTCAGCTAATACAACTTTATGCACAATACGGTGTTCTGATAATAACAACTGAGTATTCCCATGTTAGCAATGAGTGTTTCTTGTAAGGAATATAATTATAATAAGTTGGTATTGATATATATCAGATAGCAGTGTTTATCATATGTACACACTTTGGATCAAATGTATAATTCTCTTTAATAATAAGAGAGATTTTTAATTGTCTTCTAGTATAAAAAACATTTTTCTATAGTCTGTATAATTTTGCTGACACAACATAAAATCTAAATGTCAAACTACTTTGTCACTGCAGTTTCCCACTGGTGTAATGTTTAAAATGACCGTGAATACCTCACCATGACTCTTGAGGATGAATGAGATTTTACAGTGTCATCGCCAACTGTTTAGAACTTAACTGATATAAAATGCTTTGTTTTCTTACGAATGGAAAAGTATTTTAACTCCACTGCCTTGTAAAATTACATGGCCACTATGTTCAGTTCAGTCGCTTAGTCGTGTCCGACTCTTTGCGACCCAATGATTGCAGCACGCCAGGCCTCCCTGTCCATCACTAGCTCCCGGAGTTCACTCAAACTCATGTCCATCGAGTCGGTGATGCCATCAAGCTATCTCATCCTCTGTTGTCCCCTTCTCCTCCTGCCCCCAAACCCTCCCAGCATCAGAGTCCTTTCCAATGAGTCAACTCTTCTCATGAGGTGGCCAGAGTATTGGAGTGTCAGCTTTAACATCAGTCCTCCCAAAGAAATCCCAGGACTGATCTCCTTTAGAATGGACTGGTTGGATCTCCTTGAAGGCCAACGGACTTGACTCTCAAGAGTCTTCTCCAACACCACAGTTCAAAGGCATCAATTCTTTGGTGCTCAGCTTTCTTCACAGTCCAACTCTCACATCCATACATGACCACAGGAAAAACCATAGCCTTGACTAGACGGACCTTAGTCGGCAAAGTAATGTCTCTGCTTTTGAAAATGCTATCTAGGTTGGACATAACTTTTCTTCCAAGGAGTAAGCGTCTTCTAATTTCATGGCTGCAGAGTAGAGTTATATAACCTTAAACTGTCAAAGCCACTTAGTTCCTCCCTATATTGATATGTGAAATCTCATATATTAACTCAATCAATGTTTACTGCCTACTTTGTCTTAGACACTATCCTAACTCTTGGGAATACAAAGAAAATAGGAAAATAAGATATAGTCTCTTCTCTGAAGGATCTTACTGTTTAGTTGAGAGGCAATAAAAAAAAAGTCTATAAATTATAGCATATCCTTACATATGTTTTGGTAAGATAAAACTGGTGTTCAGCAGGTTTAACATTAAAATCATTCCTTGTCATTAGTAAGATTACTGCGTTATATCCTTAGTCGTTTAGTCATGTCTGACTCTGTGACCGCGTGGACTGTAGCCCACCAGGCTCCTCTGTCCATGGAATTCTACAGGCAAGTATACTGAAGTAGCTAGCCATTCCCTTCTCCAGTGATACCAAAATCAAACTGGAACCTCAGAGTGCACTTTCAGGAGGAGGATATGCTTAAGCTAACTTCTAAAAGGAGTACGTCAAGGCTGGATATTGTCACCCTGCTTATTTAACTTATATGCAGAGTACATCATGAGAAACACTGGTCTGAAAGAAACACAAGCTGGAATCAAGATTGCCAGGAGAAATATCAATAACCTCAGATATGCAGATGACACCACCCTTATGGCAGAAAGTGAAGAGGAGCTAAAAAGCCTCTTGATGAAAGTGAAAGAGGAGACTGAAAAAGTTGGCTTAAAGCTCAACATTCAGAAAACGAAGATCATGGCATCTGGTCCCATCACTTCATGGGAAATAGATGCGGAAACAGTGGAAACAGTGTCAGACTTTATTTTGTTAGGCTCCAAAATCACTGCTGATGGTGACTGAAGCCATGAAATAGCAGATGACACCACCCTTATGGCAGAAAGTGAAGAGGAGCTAAAAAGCCTCTTGATGAACGTGAAAGAGGAGACTGAAAAACTTGGTTTAAAGCTCAACATTCAGAAAACAAAGACCATGGCATCTGGTCTCATCATTTCATGGGAAATAGATGGGGAAACAGTGGAAACAGTGTCAGACTTTACCTTTTTTTTGGGGGGGTGGGGAGCCTCCAAAATCCCTGCAGATGGTGACTGCAGCCATGAAATTAAAAGATGCTTACTCCTTGGAAGGAAAGTTATGACGAACCTACACAGCATATTAAAAAGCAGAGACATTACTTTGCCAACAAAGGTCTGTCTAGTCAAGGCTATGGTTTTTCCAGTAGTCATGTATGGATGCAAGAGTTGGATTGTGAAGAAAGCTGAGCACCGAAGAATTGATGCTTTTGAACTGTGGTGTTGGAGAAGACTCTTGAGAGTCCCTTGGACTGCAAGGAGATCCAACCGGTCCATCCTAAAAAAGATCAGTCCTGGGTATTCATTGGAAGGACTGATGTTGAAGCTGAAACTCCAATACTTTGGCCACCTCTTATGAAGAGCTGACTTATTTGAAAGGACCCAAATGCTGGGAAAGATTGAAGGCAGGAGGAGAAGGGGACGACAGAGGATGAGATAGTTGGATGTCATCACCTACTCAATGGGCATGAGTATGAGTAAACTCTGGGAGTTGGTGATGGACAGGGAGGCCTGGCGTGCTGCAGTCCATGGGGTCTCAAAGAGTCAGACACGACTGAGCTAATAACTGTACTAATCTATTGGTTTATTAGCCTAAGCTTTCTGCTTTATTTCCTCATGGCTTCTCAAAGTATCTACAATATGCATATTTTAAAACTTATCACAGTACTCATTTCAATAATAATATATCCTTTCACACATATTAATAGTATTCTTCTATTTCCCCTCCTCTTTTGTGCTATTTTTGTCCTATCCCGTACTTTTATATATATTATACACTCTACAATGCACTATTATTATTTTTTGCCTTAAACAGTCAATAGTCTTCAGAAGGGATTTTAAAATATAAGGAAAATACTTTTCATAATTTCACAGTTTTTGCCCATGTCTGGGTATCTTTATTTTTTGTGTGAGTCCACATTTCCATCTGGTATTATTTTCCCTTTGTTCTGTAACATTTCTTTTGTAGAGTAGGTCTACTGATAATGAATTTTAAGATTTTATTTGTCTGCATTTCACCTTTATTTTTGAAAGAGGCTTTCACTGAGTATCAATCCCAGGTTGGCAGGGTTTTGTTTTTTCCTTTTTCAGTATTTTAAAGGTTTTGTTCCATGTCCTCTGGTTTGCATAGTTTCTGACAATAAGTTTCTGTAGTCCTTTTTTTGTTGTCCTGAATTTTCTTTTTTTCCCTCCTCTCTCTCAGGCTGCCTTTAAGATTTTTATCTTCATCAGTCTTGTCATCTAGGCATTTATGATGTGTTTTGGAGTGGTTTTCTTCATGTTTATTTTACTTGGGTTTTGTTTATATCCTTTAATCCATGCGTTTATATTTTTAATGAACTTTGGAAATTTCTCAGCCCTTGCTTCTTCAGTTTTTTGTGCCTCTCTACCCACTCTGGCACTCCACATGCATGTATGTCAGGACACTTGATACTGTCCTTCCTGTCATGTCGCTCTGTTCATTATTTTCTGATCTTCTTTCCCTCTGTTTGTCATTTTGGGTAATTTCTATTGCTGTGTCTTCAAGTTCGCAAATTTTTCCCTGCAGGGTCTAATTTCCTTTTAATCATATCTAGTATAATTTCTCGGAGAAGGCAATGGCACCCCACTCCAGTACTCTTGCCTGGAAAATCCATGGACGGAGGAGCCTGGTAGGCTGCAGTCCATGGGGTCACTAAGAGTCGGACACGACTGAGTGACTTCACTTTCACTTTTCTCCTTCATGCACTGGAGAAGGAAATGGCAACCCACTCCAGTATTCTTGCCTGGAGAATCCCAGGGACGGGGGAGCCTGGTGGGCTGCCGTCTATGGGGTCGCACAGAGTCGGACACGACTGGAGCGACTTAGCAGCAGCAGCAGCAGCAGCAGCAGTATAATTTCTACTCATATATTATATATTTCACCTCTAGAAATTTTATGTGGATCTTTAAAAATTTCCCACACTTCTCTCTGCATCATGTTCATGTTTTCTTTTACCTCCTTGAACATATAGAAAATACATTTTAATTTTCTTATCTCCTAATTCCATCATCTCTGTTATTTCTGGCCTGTTTCTATTGACTGAATGTTCTCCTGGTTATAGGTCTGGTTATAGGTCCCTTTCCCTGCCTCTTTGCATGCCTAGTAATTTTTTATTGAATTCTGAACACTAAGAATTTTACATTGATGGGAGTTAAATGTAGTTGAATTCTTTTCAATAGTAATTTGCTCTGAGACTCGGTTAAATTACTGGGAATTAATTTAATCCTTTCAAGCTTGCTTTAAAACTTTGCTGGGATGTGCCCAGAGCAGCCTTCGGTGTGTGTTCTAAGTTGTCTCATGCCTAAGGTGATATGTTTCCAATCACTCTCTCCAGTGTCTCTATATTAAAAGGTTTTTCTGCTCTGGCTGGTGGGAACACAAACTATACTCAACTCTGTCTAAATCACAGGAATTATTTAGTTTGCTGCCTCCTGATGGTTCTGTCCTAAGCTATGAGTAAGCAGTATCTCTCACACATGTGCAGATCAGTACCCAGCCAAAAAATTCAGGAAAGCTTTTGCATATCTCTGGAGCTCTCTCTTCCTCTGTGCAGCTGACTTCTGTCTTGTAAATTTAACTGTCTTGACCTCCCAGAGCTCTAACCCCTGTCTCTTCAGTGAATTGAGAACTCTGGGCTCTCCTTGGGTTTCATTCCCTGTGCTATGGTTTGGAAAATTCTTTCAGACCTTAGTCTGAGGCAGTTATAGAGCTCTCTTTGTTTGTTTTCCACTATCAAAGATGACAATGTTACTCTGCCAGTTGTCCAGTGTTGAAAGGCATTGTTTCATATAGAGTGTCCATTTCTTAGTTAAGATGGAAAGTAAATTTGGTCCCCGTTACTCCATCATATTAAGAAGTCTAAATCCCATGCATCCTTTTATGGCTATAAAATAAAACCTACAAAGATAAAATACAAAACAGGTCTTTATACTCTTTGCAAAACTCTGAAAAGCTCAAATATATAAGCCTGCACACATATGCATGGCCCTTGTGCATTTCATTATTTTGAAATTAGTATATGGTTCCCTCTTAGTGTTTAAAAAGCAAAAATTAAGTGCTGCAAAAGATGAGAGCGTTAACAAGAATAAGTAAAGAGAATCAAAGATAATGGTGACTTATGGTTACCAGGAGGGAAAGGGGAGAGAGGGATAAGCTGGGAGACTGGGACTGATATATACATGCTGCTGCAGCTGCTGCTGCTAAGTCGCTTCAGTCGTGTCTGACTCTGTGCGACCCCATAGACGGCAGCCCATCAGGCTCCCCCGTCCCTGGGATTCTCCAGGCAAGATCACTGGAGTGGGTTGCCATTTCCTTCTCCAATGCATGAAAGTGAAAAGTGAAAGTGAAGTCGCTCAGTCGTGTCCAACTCTTCGCGATCCCATGGACTGCAGCCCACCGGGCTCCTCCATCCATGGGATTTTCTAGGCAAGAGTACTGGAGTGGGGTGCCATTTCCTGCTATATAACATAAAATAGATAGCTGATAAGGACCTACTATACAGCACAGGGAACTCTTCTCATTACTCTGTAATGGTCTACATGGGAAAATAATCTGATTCACTTTTCTATACGGTAGAAACCAACAGAAGACTTTAAATCAACTATACTCCAATAAAAATTTTTAAGAAAAGGATAATGGTGACTCAACCGTGCAAGTGGTTAATAGTTTTTCATTACCAAATAGCTGTTTACATTTCTATAGTGCTCATCTCCAGAATACCAAGCCATAGCACCAAACCTGGTCTTTTCTCTTTTTTCTGATCACATGATTAGACTATTTCTCAGCCTCCTTCAAGTTACATGTGACTGTTTACCAGTAGAAAATGAGAGGAAGAGGTAAGTACCACCACTAGGCCCAGGTCATGCAAACCTCCCATACACAACCCACTGTGTTTTTCCATCTATTGGGGTGTCCCTGAAAGTCACATATGGAAGACGGTAAAGCCACAGGAAGGAAGGAACCGAATTAGCACTTGCAGTAAAGTTATTCACCTCAGAAATTCCTGTTTTGACTTTATGTGAGCAAGAAAATAAAAACAAAACCCCTCATGTTAGATACTGATTTTGGGGAGAATTTATCTTGCTTAAAAAGCGATCTATTATACCTCAGACATGTCATTACTTAAGAGTAATTGTGGGCTTCCCAGGTGGCGCTCATGGTAAAGAATCCACTTGCCAGTGCAGGAGACGTAAGAGACACAAATTTGATACCTGGGTGGGGAAGATCCACTCCAGTATTCTTGCCTGGAGAATCCCATGGACAGAGGTGCCTGGTGGGCTACAGTCCACGGGTCCCAAAGAGTCAGACACATCTATAATGACTTAGCACATACAAAGAACAATTGTAGTTTAAAAATTTTTATTAATCACTACTTACAGAAGATATACAAGAGTATTTTCTACACAAATTATAACAGGGTTAATTTTAGATGAATCATTAATAATGTAAAGAAATAAAATCCTCCTTTCCATAGAAACCCCTAGGTATTATCAATTTTAAAATAAACAGGAAAATTCATATATATTCATAATCCTGTGGTTTGAAATCTGACTTGTGGTTCAAGGCAGAGGATAATTTAAGCCCCCCAAAGGCCCTCCTAATCTTGTCAGAGAAGAGATAACCAGAGAGAAGAGTGTTTTTTTCTCTGCCTCCCCCTTTAAGTTACATTGCTACTAATGTGTCTTATCTTACAAATGGTATGCCAATGCACCTCGTATTTAAGATTAAAATCCTATGGGATGTTTGAAAATTCCAAATTAGAGTTAAGCGGTCCTAATATTTTTTTAAACTCTCTCACCAATTGAGCTTTGTGTCTAGGCCTCTGGTCCCACATTTAAAAACTGCTTTTGTAATATCAAGCATCTGTGTGCTTCTCTTAATTACATACTAAAAGGCTTATTTCATTTTCAATATTGGATCCATTCCTCAGTAACTAGAACAGACATCAAGTTCTAAGCTAATGAACTAGAGCAATTATGTAAGCCACTTTCTTACTCATACTGAACACCACAGAAGACAACTTAGAAGAAAAATTACAGCTTTATACTTGGCACACACATACATGCACATAAGTGCTTTTAAATGTTGTTATAAGTTTTTATCTAACTATTCCTTGGGACTTGCAAGTGAAAAACAACTTAGTTACATAGGTTATAAAGTAAACATATCACACCAGAAGGAAAACACAGTTTTGAAAAGATATGCTTTGTAGATAAGGTTAAGTTCAGGATGTGACTTTTTCTTTTCAGAGGTTGGGAGGAAAGAGGTTGGAGGGAGAAAATGAGGGAATATGAATAAATTATAAAGGAATCACGTGGATATATATTACAGAAATATATTCATTATATATTACATATATAATATATATAAATATATACATTTTGTTATATATATATGTTACAAAAGTATATTACAGAAAGAAAGAAAGAGCACACTGAAAATTATATCCTAGATATTGAACTCAAATTTTCTACAACTCCCATATGGAGAGACTGAAATGCTAAATTAATCAACTAGTAACAATAGAAAATTATGTAATTTGGATTCCTTTGTAGTACATGATAATCAGCAGGGCTGAATAAGATATCCCTTCCCCAAATAACTGTGGACTCATTCATATAAACCAGCAGTTAAGTAGATTTTTAAATTTCAATAATTATATTTTTATTGGAATAGAGCTCATCTATTTTCAACTATCAATTAAACAGTTGTATATGTTTATAATTTTATAAGGTAGTTCAGACAGATGAATATAAGATTAAAAAAACTCACCAGTCCAAGATGGGACTAACCACCCTGGATGTTGCTATTTATCAGCATAAAAACAAGATTTTATTTCTTTCTACATTTTCAGGCATTAAAGAAATTAAAATAATTCTATTGACTGAGTCTAATTGTTTTAACCTCTACCTTATACTGTCAAGCAATTCTTTCACTTTGAATACCTTCTGTTATGAGAGGAGGAGATCTAAACATTTCAAAATCTATTTGATTTCATTTAAAAAACACAAAAATGAGAGTAAACAAAGCTAACAAGCTTCCCTATTTATGAGTATTATTGTTTTCAGTTCAGTTCAGTCTTTCAGTCATGTTCATGTCTCTGAGACCCCATGGACTGCAGCACACCAGGCTTCCCTGTCCATCACCAACTCTTGGAGCTTGCTCAAACTCATGTCCATTGAGTCAGTGATGCCATCCAACCATCTCATCCTCTGTCGCCTCCTTTTCCTCCTTCCTCAATCTTTCCCAGCATCAGGGTCTTTTCCAGTGAGTCAGTTCTTCGCATCAGGTGGCCAAAGTATTGAAGTTTCAGCTTCAGCATCAGTCTTTCCAATGAATATTCAGGACTGATTTCCTTTAGGATTGACTGGTTTGATATCCTTGCAGTCCAAGGGACTCTCAAGAGTCTTCTGCAGCACCACAGTTCAAAAGATCCATTCAACTGTCGTTTTAGAGATTGACCAAATCAACTATTATTTTAGAGAAATAAAAACTTTAGGAAACCATAATTATATTATCTTAAAATCTTGAAGAGTTCCATTTTTTAATTTTTTGGTTGGGGTTTATCTAGTCATTATGTTCCAAACAGCAATCTTTAATAGGCCATAATGTAAAGGAAATAACATGTCTTTTATTTAATTTGGACTTCAGAATGCTCACCATGGAAGAACAAATTCCATGTCAAAGCTTCCTTATCAGTAGAAGAAGCTGATTATCTTGAAATAACTACAAAAAGAAATAAATCGTAGGTTGTTGAAACTGGAGATGCTATTTCCAGTTTTATTGTATTGATCAATTATCAGTACAATTGTATTTCTGGGATTGTATTTTTGATTAAGTATCTGCATGAATGCACAACTCCCAAGTAAAAGATATCTAATTTGAAAAATTAACTACAAAACTCATGTGGCAATCAAGCCAGGAAATAAAAACTGCAAAGTGGGTGGGAATAGTTGAGACTTGCACAAGAAGGAAAAAACTGAGTGCAATATTTCCATTTGGGACAAGGAGCAAACTCAAAATACAGACAAATAGATGAACCATTTTAGAGGAAGGACATAGCGAATGAAAAGAGAACTTTTCCTTTTAAAATGGACTGTGTATATTGGCAGCTAAAGACACTAAATTATTTCTTTATTTTAGTTGATTTAGGTTACAACAGATAAGTACTAATATTGGGTTTCCAGAGTATACATTATGTGACTAAATTGAAACATGAATATCCATTGCTCAACTGCTAAGTATTGAGGTTGACAACTTGAAAACTGAAGTTCAAAGACATTGTTTCTGTGAACAACTAAGACCTTTCATCTCAAGCATTAAGTTAATCATAAAGGTAATATAAATAATGTCTTTACATTTTAAAGGAATAATTATGAAATAGTTTCCTCATGAGAAAATCCAAGGATCTTAAAAGAACCTCAGTTCTTCACAGAAACACATAGATGCAGTATTGTGTTAATCAGGGTTCCTCAGACAAACAGAACTATTAGGGTGTGTGTGTGGGTGTGAACCATTCCAAAAAGAAATGGTTCACGTGATTATGGTCTCATGGAAAGTTATAACATGGCCTAAGTGTCAAAGTGCCTGTGTCAGAATCCTGTCTCCAAACTTATTTCCTGGGTAACCCTGGACAAGCCAATGCTAAGTGCTTCTGATTTTTGACTAGCAAATTAGGGATAATAACTTAAGTCCTTACTTGTACTGTTTCTATTGTTGTAAAGATTAAATGAAATGAGATTTCACATGTAAAATACCTAGAAGAATAACTAGCACATAGTAGGAACTCACCAATAATACACTATATTACACAAAATTCACTGAAACAAAATTCTTAAAAATCATTGCTTTGCATATTTTTCCTTTTCTACTTGATTTTTTTCAGTTTCATACACAAACCGATAGTTTTCACCTGCTTCACCCATTTTTCTAAGTGTTCAGTAGCACATATAATAAAACATGTTAAAAGGTTTTAACACAATCATAATATGAATATATCTTATACATATATTGATTAACCAGCATGGAGTAGTTATTAACTGCCATCAAAAGAACACAAAGTAAGAAGAGTAAAATATGTTCATTTTTCTCAAATAATATTATCCCAATTGAAATAAGTTAATAAATGTGAATTAATAAATTAATAAAGAGAAAATAATCCTAGACATTATTATAGTACAATGGGGACAAGAATTCCTCATGGTATTAGAGGGGAACAAGGATTCCCAGCCTTCTCTCCTCCTGTCCATCTCAGAAGAGCTAACCTGTTGGCAAAACTGAATTTTGAGTTTATGTACAGTAGGGAGAATGAGTAAAGCAAACAGAAAGTTAAAAAAAAAAAAAAAAAAGGCAGACAAGTGGGTAGATCAGCATAATAAAGAGGAGGGAGAGGGGGGAAAGAAAGAGGTGGGGAGAAGAACAAAATTCCTTGGGGTAAGTATCTTGGGTAAGTGGATGGTAGTGACCCAAACTCTGGAATTGCTATAAAGTGCAGGATATTAATATGGGTAGCTGGCTGTTCTTTTAAACTTCATCCCATCTTTTTCTGCTTTTGGTTCACCCCTTGTTTCATCCTACTGTTTGATTTTGCCGGAGCCTGAGCTCAAGTTTTGAGACCTTACTCTAATTGCATCTGTCCCCTCCTTTCTTTGAGCAGGCTCATGGTCATACTCCCTCCTGTCCCAGCACTGTCACTGATCCGTGCTATTGATTCATGCTATTGAATGAACCACCTCTGGCGCGACCCGAGAAACCATTTTCCTCCTATGACTCCTTCTCTGGGGTGAACAGCCTGGGATGAATCAGAAGTGCTCAGACCTTACCAGCCAACCCCTGGCCCCTGGTGTTTGAGTGTCAGAGTAAGAACAAAGGTTGAAGTGAAGTGAAGTCAGTCGTGTCTGACTCTTTGCGACCCCATGGACTGTAGCCCGCTCAGGCTCCTCTGTCCGTGGGATTCTCCAGGCAAGAAAACTGGAGTGGATTGCCATTTCCTTCTCCAGGAGATCTTCCCAACCCAGGGATCGAACCTGGGTCTCCTGCATTGCAGGCAGACGCTTTATCCTCTGAGTCACCAGGGAAGCCTAGAACAAAGGTTCAGTTCAGTTCAGTCACTCAGTCGTGTCCGACTCTTTGCGACTCCATGAATCGCAGCACGCCAGGCCTCCCTGTCCATCACCAACTCCAGGAGTTCACTCAGACTCCTGTCCATCGAGTCAGTGATGCCATCCAGCCATCTCATCCTCTGTCGTCCCCTTCTCCTCCTGCCCCCAATCCCTCCCACCACCAGAGTCTTCTCCAATGAGTCAAGTCTTCACATGAGGTGGCTGAAGTACTGGAGTTTCAGCTTTAGCATTATTCCTTCCAAAGAAATCCCAGGGCTGATCCCCTTCAGAATGGACTGGTTGGATCTCCTTGCAGTCCAAGGGACTCTCAAGAGTCTTCTCCAACACCACACTTCAAAGGCATCAATTCTTCGGCACTCAGCCTTCTTCACAGTCCAACTCTCACATCCATACATCACCACAGGAAAAACCATAGCCTTGACTAGACGGACCTTAGTCAGCAAAGTAATGCCTCTGCTTTTGAGTATACTGTCTAGGTTGGTCATAACTTTTCTTCCAAGGAGTAAGCGTCTTCTAATTTCATGGCTGCTCTGCAGTGATTTTGGAGCCCCCAAAAATAAAGTCTGACACTGTTTCCACTGTTTCCCCATCTATTTCCCATGAAGTGATGGGACCAGATGCCATGATCTTCGTTTTCTGAATGTTGAGCTTTAAGCCAACTTTTTCACCCTCCTCTTTCACTTTCATCAAGAGGCTTTTGAGTTCCTCTTCACTTTCTGCCAAAAGGGTGGTGTCATCTCCATATCTGAGGTTATTGATATTTCTCCTGGCAATCTTGATTCCAGCTTGTGCTTCTTCCAGCCCAGCGTTTCTGATGATGTACTCTGCATATAAGTTAAATAAGCAGATTGACAATATACAGCCTTGACGTACTCCTTTTCTTATTTGAAACCAGTCTGTTGTTCCATGTCCAGTTCTAACTGTTGCTTCCTGGCCTGCATACAGATTTCTCAAGAGGCAGGTCAGGTGGTCTGGTATTACCATCTCTTTCAGAATTTTCCACAGTTTATTGTGATCCACACAGTTAGTTGATGCTAATTACTTAATATATGAAATTGTTTTCTTACATATTACTATGAGACAAGTAGTATTCAGGGTAATTAAAGGGGAGAGAAGCCAAGGGTCAAGAGATTATAATAGTTAAGCGGTGAATTACAAAGGCTTGTAAAAGTAACTGCTCCCAGTCAGAGAGATGCCTATAAAGAGAACCAACAGACTGTGGCAACCACAAAGGTAAGAGAGGCAAAATATAATTGAGACAGTTACTTTGAGGTCTCCTTATGGGATAACATCAGGACAGTCATAGAACTATCAGATACGATGATGGAGTATTAGATTGGGTGGGTACTGACACTAATATAACCAAGTTTGTGTTTGCCAAGGTCAGCTTGCTTCAGAGATGGTAATATCTTGCTGTACTGGAGTTATGCTGGATATGGAGAACAAGACAAGTTATTTGTGTCTCTCTAAATGTTTGCTGAAACCACAGGATGAAAACTGCTTCCTCAGAAGGGAGAAAATGAAAACAATCATATCAATACCTCTAAAGAAACATCCAAACAAGTTCTGATTTATGAAGACCTACATGATGGTTTTAAAAAGGTATAATGGTTTCTAAAATTTCCACAAAGGGAAGAAAGTAAAATTAACTCTAAATTGACACTTTTTCAGGTACTATCACATAAAGATATTTCTGGACTTCTTATTTGAAGGCAGTTCTTTTTCTTTTTTTTTTTTTAATAAAGGAAATGATTGACAACTACTCTGTGAGTGAATAGTTACTTTTTATAAACTCCTGCTCATGCCTAATAATGTCTCCTAGGGAGTTCAGTAATCCAGACTGGGGGAGGATCAGTTCCACAAACTAAGTCAAAGGTTCTGACGAATCAGGACCAGCTTTTCTGAAGTGCTGGTAGTGCTTCAGTGTAACCTAGGATTCAGTAACCTGTGTGTTAGTTCAGGTAAAATCTTCAAGAGTTTAAATCTTACACTCGAGTTCCAGATCTCTAAGAGTAGCAATTTCATAATGGAGAGTCAGTTGCTGGGTTTAGCTTTGAGTTATTTCTTTCCATGATCTATGACATTCATAAAAGAATATCCATTCCAAAAGATTTTCAAAATGACATTTATTATGTGTCCCTATGTGCAAAGCTCTGTTGGGTTGTTTTGCTAAGGCGTGTTTTTTAAAAATACCATTCTTCCACAGTGTAAACAGGAAAGATTTGGAGTGGGTGGATTAGTCAGAGGATGGAACCAGGGAAAGCATTTGGGGATGGAGACTTATTATGGAACCATAAAGTGAAAGAAGTGACATTTCTTGGCTCAGTTCCCAGTATTGTTCGCCAGGCATGTTTTGCGTGTGAAACAAGCAGCATTCACACCCGACAGTACCATTTTCTAATCAACTGGTAGTACCTTTAAGGGAAATTAAAATTCCAAAGGATTAGTTGAAATTAACCTTTGATATACTTGCCAAAGGCAAACATAAAGAACAGAAGCAACACAGCGGAGCCTCACTAGTTTCACTTCTATCATCTGTAATAAATGATTAAGCTTTGCCAAAAGCAAACCAGTTACTTGTCCTTACTGTGTTTTAAAGATTCACATAAATTCACTCTAAGATAGCAACTGTGTCCCAAAACAACTGGCAGTGAGTCGTGAAATGGTCTTCTTCAACCGAGTTTCAATCATTTGAGCAGTGTTGCCAAATCATAAGGCTCATTTTCCGTGTCCCTAAACCTCAATCCTGTTAAGTTAGGCTACAGAAAAAAAAAAAAAAAAAAGGAAATAAATTAAATCCAGCTGTGAGCATTCTGCATCCCTCTACATAACCCTAGAGATGTTTATGCGACTTCAAGGTTTCAAGGAACATGTTATGAAAATCCCTGCAAACTCTTTGTTGTTTACACTGAAACTCCCAGGAAGTATTAGAAACTTTGATAACTGTGAGGAAAACAGGAAAAGGGGCATTTGGTCAACACTTAACCTCTATGTAGCTTTCAGTGGTAGAGCTACAGAAGAAACAACACCAGTTATTTGTAGGAAGAATTTGGAGAAGGGTGTTTTTACATTAAAATTTAACGTATTCCCTAAAGTTGTTAGCTAAGTAACTAGTAAAGAAATGTGAGGGTAGAGGCACACAGGAGGCACATCTCCTCCTGGAGAAATGTAAGCGAGAACCTGCAAGTTTAATATATTAAAGATTACGTTAGTTGAGGACAAGAATGTACAGTTTTAGACATGGGGAAATATTGTCTGTGTCTAAAGAAAATCTACATGAAGTAGCTTTTAAAAATCAAAAAGCCTAGGAAGCTGGTTCAAGTGAAGCCCTGATCCTAATTCTGAGCTTCCACTCCATTCTTTTACCTGTTCCTGGTTTCATTCGCAAGCCCAGGCATTAATGAAGGATTAAAGTGATTCTTCTAAATTCATCACAGGAGGGAGCTGAAACACCTAAGATTTTGATTGAAGAAACTTTCTAATTCGTAAATTTATAGCCAGGCAGGTAACTGTTTAATTAAATGGTTCTTTGTATATATAAATGTTTCTCATTTTTAGTAACTTTAGAAGTCACCATGAATCAGACTATCTTTCAGAAATGTTGTCAGAAATGTCTGAGATGTTTCCTTCTAGCTTTTTCTCAAACTGACATGAGAGAAGGCTCTCAGAGAGAGGTTCCAAAGCCTCTCCCTCGCTCCCATGGTTGCTACTGAATTAGGAGGAGCTGCCGTAACCAAGGACCGTATTCCTTATATGGACTTAAGCAGCGTGCTCTTCAAAGATCTGTGCTTGCTTGTATTGTGCCAGCTCAGCATTGGCTGTTCTCAAGGGAAAAAATTGTGAAACTTCACAAACCTGAGTTAGAATTAGAGATCACAGCAGCCAAGTCATAGTTCATGGTCAAGTGCCAACAGTTTTGACACTCAGGGGAGTTAGGATGAAGGGCATCTTATTGATATGGATTGCCAGTGTCAGAAAGGTGAAATTCTGCCTCCTAAACCACCACACCCATTTAAGAGTTTTTCCTTAAAAAGAAATTGACTGGCAGTGAAGATTTGAAATGCAGAAGGGAAAGTTGGTGGCATAAGGTTTAAAAAAAAATCTATACTTTGGAACAGAAAAGAAATAAAGCAACTAATTCAGAGCTGAATGAAAACAGAATTTGGGATGAAGAAAATCATACGATGTGAAAATGGGGGAAAAATGGAAAAATTAGAAAAATACAATATAACAGACCAGGTAATGCTGAAAACTTAAAAACTACAATAATTCAGTTTCTTACTATGTTTGCCTTTTAAGTATTAACTAAATTTGAAATATTTCTAATGATGGTCAATTTAATACTTTTGTTGGCAACTTAAGTTCTTGGCTGAACTTCCTAGTGCTATTTATGGACATTTTCCCTCGCCTGCCTTTAAAAATACATCACTGAAATATTTTTAACAGCAAACTCTGTATGAGGCAGTTTACCTTCGTGACCTGTCAGATACTTGTGGTTGCTCCTAAGTAGCCTCATTTGTAAACACTTGTTTGTGGATTATTTCCCCTCAAATTGGTGTCATCTAAAAAAATAGTAGTAATAGTTTATTCATTAGGAAAGCACTATATATGGCTAAAACTTCACTTTACATGATTTCACACCACTGCAAGCATTTTGGTTACTTCCAGGAATAATTTTTAGATCTCAGTGGCCCTGAAGAAGGATCTGCTTTCTCTTTAATACAAACCAAAGCTCCTGCCATGTTATTTTTCTTTAATCTCCAGCACTGTAAGTAACAAGAACTGGAGAGCATAAACAAAACAAATAAAAAAGAATTTATTTTTAAAATGAGCTATAGGGGTGGGGGCTTTAGACAAGTATAAAGTACCATTCTCTACCAGGAATATACTCATATTATATAGATCAGAAATGGCAACTAAGTTTCCTTGCATGTGTTTATCATGGCCATTGATCATTTGCTATGGAGAATCACATTAAGAAGGGTTTAGAGGTCTAGTTCAGGCTCAACAGGAGAAAGTGTTCTGATTTGGAAATCTTCAAGAATTTTCTCAAAAATGTTAAGTTTAGAGGAATTATGGTTATATTTGGCAAGGAGAAATGTTCTAGCCAGTACACAGCACAGAGATGTTTATCTCTACTCGCTATTAGAATACTACAATATTCTACTGAATGAATAAACTCATTTTTTAAAAAATTAAAGATCTCTAAGACATTTAGAAGAGCTGTTAAATGGTAGTTGTTCATAGTTTGGTAGTAATTAATTAAATAATCTACCCCCTAGGTGAGATCAATTGAGCCCTGGGAGTGAAATGGGAATTGATAAGAGGAGAAGAGAAGAAGTAACAATTTGTGGGCAGGAGACACTAGAAGGCTTCCTAACATGTAAAATTCTTTTGAGAGATTTTGGCTGTCTGGATTGCCAATGTCTTATCTAGGTCACTGATGAAAATATCAAATGGAACAAGGCTTTGGTTTGACACCTGCTAAACATTGTTTCTGTCTTAAGGCCAATATCAAACCATTTGTAACCATTCTATTTATAAGTTTCCTGAGCACCCTTCTGAGTTTCCAGATATAAACTATAGTAGTGCTCTTGGCACTTGGCTGGTAGATTTGCCTGAAAATACAGATCTCTGAATTACCACAGGAATCTTCTTTCATAACTTTACTTTCCTCTGTAGCTCCAGGATGGTGGAAATTGCATGAGACAAAGATAGAAAGATTTGTATTTTAGCTCTAGAGCTCTAGCTTTAGTTAATTGTGTCATTTTGTACAAACTGGTTAATCTCTTTGGACCTCAGAAATGAAGGTCATCCGAGATCAGTATTTCCCAACCTATCGGCCTCAAATTCCAGAATGTCCTATCTACTGTCAAGGGCCCACAAATGCATGTGCACCCCAGAATTGTCTGACTTAGTACACTACCACATGTGAAAGATTGTGGTTACTGTCTCCAAAGAGGACTTTTGAAAATGGAGGAAAACACTGTCATAGTTTTAAACAAGCTTCTTTCTCTCTTAGGTTTTAACACACAGACCCCTTCCTCTGTATTTGACAAGAGTAAGAATAATCACTTCTGTTTTACAGTAAAATAACATTGAGGCATAGAAAAGTATAATTAAGCTCTCCCATATTATATTCCCTAGTGGCTCAGATGGTAAAGCGTCTGCCTGCAATGCAGGAGACCCAGGTTCTATTCCTGGGTCAGGAAGATCCCCTGGAGAAGAAAATGACAATCCACTCCAGAACTCTTCCCTGGAAAATCCCATGGACAGAGGAGCCTGATAGGCTACAGTCCATGGGGTCGCAAAGAGTCAGACACAACTGAGCGACTTCACAGATATTACATGATGGCTTCATCACTGTAGTAGGAATTGACTGCTATTGTCTGAGTAAGTTTGTTTTCTTTAATTGAGTACCATATATGATCTTTATTATACTTGGTTCCTTTCCCTGATGATAATTAAACAAACATAAATGTGTGATTATATAAATGATTTGATTAAAATGTCCTTTGAGTAAGAGATTCAATGAGAAACAGGAGTAGTGTTCAGTGAGCTACTTTTATAAAAGATATAATTTGACTTTTGCCAGAAATGACTGGTGGAGTTTCACTGTCAGCTAACATGAGCTGGAGAACCTTGGCAGTCTGCAGGGCTAGCTACATGGTGCCAGATACTCTTTTCACACTGCCAGGAGATACCTCATCTATGATGTCAAAACTCACAAGACAGTTGAGCTCAGAATGCAGGCTATGTACTCAGTAGGACACCAAAAAAAAAGTTGCTTGGATCATACAAACAAACTGTATTTGGAACTGACGTCTTTGAGAGATCAAAATGCCATTGATATTTTAAAAACTTTAATCCTAACAAATCTTCACAGGGAGCACACATGTAGGAGCTACAGACACACTTATGTCAGGTGTCTTAACTGATGAATGCCAGGAATTGTGGAATTTCTTAATTGTATCTAGGAAGATACACATTGTCCATTTCCAAGAGTTGATAAGGTTAAAAAAATTCTAACCAGAAAATATGATATTCCAGCTTAAAAGTGGAGGTTTAGCAGGATAACACATAAATTCAGTTATTCTTTTCTTTCAGACCTACAGACTTTATGCTGTAGGTAAGGGATGGATACACTGTGAGTTTCCTTCGAGAGGTTCATGAACTTGTTTAGGCAAAGAGTCTTAGCCGTTGGGTGATTAAATAATATGTTTTATGTATTTGTACTGCTAGCTGTTAAATGTACTATTAGCCACTATTGTGGCTAATATAATCTTAATTTGTCAAAAGGTATTAACAACATTAGTGACTAAGAGGTAAAGAAACCACCTGCCAATGCAGGAGACATGGTTTGATGTCTGGGTCAGGAAGATCCCCTGGAGAAGGAAATGGCAACCCACTTGCCTGGGAAATACTTTGGACAGAGGAGCCCGGTGGGCTACCATCCATGAGGTCACAAAAGCATTGGACATGACTTAGCAACTAAACAACAACAACATACGCATATATTTGTTTAATCTACTGATCTTAAGAGTTTAAGTATTACATAGGGGTCAATGAAATTTTGCTTGTAAAGGAC
Source organism: Cephalophus harveyi (assembly GCA_006410635.1). NCBI lineage: Eukaryota > Metazoa > Chordata > Mammalia > Artiodactyla > Bovidae > Cephalophus > Cephalophus harveyi. The sequence goes on from SJYT01008006.1 coordinate 569,919, forward strand.
CTTCACTGTGAAAAGGTTAGGATCCAGTCTTACTGGATTTCAGGTAGACAGGCTGGTGGAGAGATATTTTTGGCAAAGGAGGTTTCTTGCTGCAGTTGCCTGTATGATAAAAGAAAGAGCGAAGCATAGCTTGAGAAAAAGCAACCTTAACCAGCATTCTACACGCCACAGACTAAATTTTACTTGTAAGAATAAAGCTTAGTGTGAGAAGTGATTTCTCTCCCAAATCCAAGATGCCACCTTATTTCTAAGTTATTGGACCAAATAATAACAAAAACAACAGATTCCAGGTATTATATACCTCTAAATCACTGAGTTGGTGATGGACAGGGAGGCCTGGCGTGCTGCAATTCATGGGGTCGCAAAGAGTCGGACACGACTGAGCGACTGAACTGAACTGAACTGAAATCACTGGTACTTTAAAGTCAGTGAAACTAGATAACACCTATTTGCTATAAGAGGTAAAAAATGATAAAGTACTAGCTAGAAGAAATATTAAACTGCTATAGGTATAAGAGTTGGGGTTTTCCAGGCGGCACAATGGTAAAGCATCCGCCTGCCAATGCAGGAGACGCAGAAGACGCAGGTTCAATTTCTGGGTCAGGAAGATCCCCTCGAGAAGGAAATGGCAACCCACTCCAGTATTCTTGCCTAAAAAATTCCACAGACAGAGGAGCCTAGGCTATAGTCCGCAGGGTTGCAAAGAGTCAAACATGACTGAGCCACTGAACACACACACCACACACAGCTTTAAGAGGCTCAAGCGAAGCTAGTTATGGCAAGCGAGGTGGCTACCGCCCTCTAGTGGTTAGTGGTTCTCGCTCTCTCTCACCTCAAGTACCCTAGACACTTACTTTGCTAAGAAGTTTCCCGTTTCCTCTTATTCAAAGCACCTCAAACAAACAAACAAACAAACAAACATAAACAAAAACAAAAAAACCGGAAAGATAGAAAAAATAAGTTTGCTATTTCCATTCTCATCTTCAAATCCTAAGAGATTTTATCTCCCCAGTTAAAGGCACACATATATATTCATATACATATAGTTGGGTTTTGCTGTTGCTCTCACAAATTTTTGCATTTAACAAAACACATTTCTTGAATATCTACTACAAAACCATTTACACACAAAAAATTATTCATAAAAAAGTATGAGATAATCCTTACCTTGAAGAAACTTTTAATATAGGAGAGGATATGACAAACATATAGAAAGAAAGCTGAGTGCCATAAAGAAAGCTGAGCGGTGAAGAATAGATGCCTTTGAACTATGGTGTTGGAGAAGACTCTTGAGAGTCCCTTGGACTGCAAGGAGATCCAACCAGTCCATCCTAAAGGAGATCAGCCCTGAATATTCATTGGAAGGACTGATGCTGAAGCTGAAGCTCCAATACTTTGGCCACCTGATGCAAAGAACTGACACATTAGAAATGATCCTGATTCTGGGAAAGATTGAAGGCAGGAGGAGAAGGGGGCAACAGAGGATGAGATGGTTGGATGGCATCACTGACTCGATGGATGTGAGTTTGAGCAAGCTCCAGGAGTTGGTGATGGACAGGGAAGCCTGGCATGCTGCAGTCCATGGGGTCGCAAAGAGTCAGACACTGAGTGACTGAACTGATACTGATGTACAAACATGAATTATTTTTTACAATAAAGCCAAAGAGTAATAATGTTTTATTTACTAGAAAAGCAACTCTTTGATCTTGCATACTTGACTTACTTGTCACTGAGATGATTTTCAGCATTTAGCAAAATTTTTTAAAAGAAAGTTATAATGGAGAGGATGCCAGTGTTAAAAAATTGACACAGGTTTATGTGTGATGGGGGAGAATGAGGACACAGTTTTAGCTGTGTCTCTATTTAAACATGTTCTTAAACTGGAGAATCCCATGGACAGAGGAGCCTAGTAGGCTGCAGTCCATGGGGTCGCAGGGAGTCGGACACGACTGAGCGACTTCCCTTTCACTTTTCTCTTTCATGCACTGGAGAAGGCAATGCACCCCACTCCAGTACTCTTGCCTGGAGAATCCCAGGGACGGGGGAGCCTGGTGGGCTGCCGTCTATGGGGTCACACAGAGTCTGACACGACTGAAGTGACTTAGCAGCAGCAAACTGTTATATTAAATTGCCGCTTTGCTTGTAAGAAGACAAAAGGCTGGTAAGCCACTGTCAATAGTTTTCACTCCTTTTCCAGGTCAATAAAAGGACATTATAGGACTAATTGTCACCCTAATGCCATACTTAGTAGTGAGCACATTGTCTTATGCATGAGTATCCAGAAAATATACAACCTCCTAGTACATTTATACTTTATGATTTCAGATTCCTTGCTCTCTAGAGATAAAGTTGTTAAGAACAGGAATGGAGGTCTTATTGTTGTTGCTGTTCAGTCACTAAGTCATATCTGACTGTTTGTGACCCCGTGGACTGCAGCAGGCCAGAATCTTCTGTCTTCCTCTGTCTCCTGGGGCGAGCTCAAATTCATGTTCATTGAGTCAGTGATGCTGTCTAACCATCTCATCCTCTTCCATCCCTTCTCCTTCTGCCTTCAATCTTTCCCAGCATCAGGGTCTTTTCCAGTGAGTCAGCTCTTCATGTCAGGTGGCCAAAGTACTGGAGCTTCAACTTCAGCATCAGTCTTTCCAATGAATATTCAGGACTGATTTCCTTTAGGATTGACTGGTTTGATCTCCTTGCCGTCCAAGGGATTCTCAAGAGTCCTCTCCAGCACCACAATTCTAAAGCATCAATTCTTCAGCCTTCTTTAAGATCCAACTCTCACATTCCATACATGACTACTGGAAAACCATAGCTTTGACTATACAAACCTTTGTCAGCAAGTGTGACTGCTTTTTAATATGTTGCCTAGGTTTGTCATAGCTTTTCTTTCAAGGAGCAAGCATCTTTTAACTTCATGAATGCAGTGATTTTGGAGCCCAGGAAAATAAAATCTGTCATTGCTTCTATTTTTTCCCTTTCTATTTGTCATGAAGTGATGCGACTGGATGCCATGATCTTAGGTTTTTGAATGTTGAGTTTTAAGTCAGTTTTTTTACTCTCCTCTTTCACTATCATCAAGAGGCTTTTTAGTTCCTCTTCACTTAATAAATGTTTCTATAACCATGTTCAGTATTCCTATCACATAAGTAAAAGGATATAATTTATACTCAGCATTGAATTTGATTGTGGACCCACATGTTACAGCACAATGTAAAGGCAGTCAGATAATACTGATGAAAGGTACTCTTATAGTTTAAAATTATTCTATAATTTTAAAGATTTTTTAAAAGATTTTTTAAAGTTTGTCAATGTGTAGAATGAGTCTCTTTTAAATTGTAATAGGCATAAAAATTTTTTTTAATTAAGACTATTTTTTAGCATACCTGTAAAAATATTGATTTAGAAGATAACATGACTTTGAATGCTCTTATATAAAATTTCTGAAGAACTTAGTTGATTTTATAGGATAAGTATGAACAGATCATATGATATCACAGGAAAAATAACCAATGAAGACATTAGTTGCATTAATATAAAGTTTGATATTCATATCAATATTGTTCTCTGTCCTGGGCAGGTGTATATGAGATATTGTACTATTTTCTGGATATCAAAGTTTAATGATGTCAACTTAATCACAGAGTTGTCAGCAGGAAATGTTGGAAGTTGTACTGATAATAGCTGGACAAAGTGAGGCAAAATATTAAAGATACTATTTTAGCTCATTTTAAATATATGTAAGACTACAGTATAGAAGAAAGGGGAATGGGAAAGGAAAGAGATATTGAGTCTAAACCTAAGCTTAAAAATCCCACTGTTTTCTATATGAAATATGTCTCAAATTCATACTTTTCTTTCTTCTCATTTAACAAGTCTCCTAGATTTGTCCCAGTCTCTTTATTCTCACTGTTATTACTTTGATTTGGATTATTTTTTATAATTTATTTTCTTTTGGGCTTTGCCAGGTCCTTGTTGCTGGGTGGGCTTTTCTGAGGTTGCAGTGCGTAGGGCTCTCATTGTGGGGACATCTCTTACTGTGGTGCACAGGCTCTAGGGCATGTGGGCTTCAGAAGCTGCGGCACAGGGGCTCAGCAGTTGCAGCTTGCGGGCTCTAGGGCATAGGCTCAATAGTTGTGGTTCAGGGGCTTAGTTGCTCTGCAGTATGTGGGATCTTCCTGGATCAGGAATCCGATCGGTGTCTCCTACATTGGCTGGTGGAGTCTTTACCACTGAGCCACCAGGAAAGCCTCTAATTTGGATTATTATAATAAAAGTGTAATCTCATTTTTATAGCACACCCTGACCTTACCCATCTTAATTTGTTATTAAGTGTTTCTTCTTAAAATATTATTGATGTTATGGAACTACAACAATTCTAAATTATGGCTTTCAATGCCCCAATTCATAGTATATGCTGAATTCACCTAGGTCTTATTTTCTATTATTTCTGATGGGCCATCTACTCAAGTTTGTTCCTTCACTATCTGACAAATATGTCATGTTCTTTGTAAGTTCCACAACTTTGTTATATTTCTCATTTACCCAGTCCAAACCCTTTGTCCATAAATTTCTCCCTATGCATCTAATTCTTATCCATTCTTTGAGAAACATTACAAGTCATTCTATCCTTGACATCTTCTTATTCTAACCATAATAATTTTGTATCATAATTCCTATGGTGCATTTTGACTGACATTTAGTACATTTAAAATAATAAGGCAATTACAAAATAACACTTATTCCATAATATTGTTCATCAATTTCACTCTAATCAAATTTTATACTTTTGGAATAGATTTTGCAGGGATGACCCTGATTTATCCATGCCTCTTTGTATCCGTGGCCTTGGAGGGAGTGTCATATAATAACCCTGGACTTAGTCATTTGACATAATTTGGCCAAAGAGACAGTAAGCAAGTGCAATGAAAGAAAAGATTTGAAAAATATTGTGTAGTGGGGCTTGCCTTCTCTTGCTGCTCTTTGGAATCCCAAGACCAACCATGTGAGAGAGCTTAAGCTATCCTGGTGGAGACACGTGGCCCCAGTCATCCTTGCTCCCTGTTTCAGGGTCAATACCAATCAAAAGCCAGTATCAACTGCCAGACATATGAGTGTGACTGCCCTAGAGCCACCAGCCCCTAACCAACCAAACCAACCTGTTGCAGCTGCGTGATTGAACCCAAGTGAAACCAACAGAAGAACTGGCCAATAGGCACTGCCAACTCACAGAACTGCTAGTTTTTTAAAAAAAATGATTGTTGTCCTAAATCATTACTTTTAAGGGTAGCTTGTGTTGAAGCAAAAGCTGCTGGATACAATAGTTCTTTATCAAGTATTAGATCTGCTTCAGCATCTATACTGTGAATTATTTGAGAGCAGGAACCATGAAGTCTTTTCTGAAATCTTCAGTATTTTAGCTAATTGATATTGCAGAGTCAATTTGATTAAAATTTTCCCTTAATAATTTTAATAGTGTTTTCTTGGTACCATAAGGATGAAATTACCAATCCTTACAAACAACATCACTTGCATTTTCTAATTTTAGGTAGGATAAATGTTTTAAAATATAAAATTCATGATAAGTGTAATCTTAGATTGGAACTTAGATTTTTAAAAAATTTCTATAAAGAATGTTACTGAGACAATTGGCAAAATCTGAATATCAATTACATATTTGATGATAGCAATTTATCAATGCAAAATGTCCTCAATTTTATAATTACATTATGGTTATATAAGAGAATGATTCAGTAAAAATATCGGTACTAAATTTACCAGTACTAAACAAGTATATACGTAGAGAGGGACAAGAAAGGGATGAAACAGAGAGACAGAGGAAACAGAGAGACAGAGAAAACAGACTATGGCAAATTGCCAAGAATCTGGTGAGTCTTAGGTGAAGGGTAAAATGGGATTCATTATACTACTCTTATACCTTTTTATATGTTTGGAACTTTTATTCAAAATAAAAAGTAAGAAAAAAAGAGGTAAGAGCTACTGCTCACCAAGTAAACATTTTTACTTATAAAAGATATGTCACTATTGTTTAAAATGGAAAGTCTATTGGACACTAAGAATAAGCTGACAGTTACTCTATCAACTTTGCTGTCATCATTCATTATCCTAAGGAATTTGTTCTTTAGTATGTGATGAAGGAATGGAGAAGAAACAGCAGGCCGTGTTCAATGAATGCTGTAGACTGAGTGGCCAGAAATAAACTTGGGGATTTTAAGGCTTACCAGATCTTGTAACAAATACAAAATTTACCAGTAGATTCTAAAAACAAGTGCTTTCCAATATTATTCCTAGAAGTCGTGTAAAGATATTCCTACCATTCCGCTCTAAGAGTAAGTCTCACTGCAGTGAAGAGCTGTTTGCAATTAATAAATGATAAAAGAGGAGAGATTACACTAAAATTTTTTTTCCTTTGGGTAGGTGATCCAGAACTGAAACTCAAACCATTTACTGATTTCCTAAATGTTCAAAGTCTTTTTCTCTGCAAACTAAACTATGGAATCCCTAGGAATTTAACACAATGACCCCAGTTAAAATTTATATGAAATTCTTTGACTTCTTTACTCTTGTGTATATGTACAAATAAGAAAAACCTTCATTTTCTGGAAAACTTCTGGAATGCTGCAGACTTATTTGATATATTTATTATTTAAGGGAAATTTTTAAAAGAGGAACTTTAGTCTTTATTTACAAATTGTTAAAGATACTGTTTTATTGAAATATAAATGAAAACAAGCAAAACAATACAAAATTAAACTCCAAATGCTTAGTTCCAAATGCTGTAAGAGGGTGAATATTTTCTTTAGGCATTTTAGGCAATGATTTAAACATTTTTTTTTCCAAATTATTGATTTTAGTAAGAACTATAGCTTAAAAGTCAAACTCATTTTATGCTGCTTCTAGATTGGACTTAGTTAAAAATAGTGGCCTTTTTCCTAGATATTCTTAAATAGAAGCATTGAATTAAAACATAGGAATGTTGAGCTTTGCTGCAACTGACAATTTTGGGAATAAGAAATAAACACATAGGCCGTTAACCAAAGTATTGATTAAGTAAGGATCAAAGAGGGAAAACTCTGGTTGAAATAGAATTTTTTTTGAAAGTATGCTCTAACTTTTCATTACTGATGCAAAATAAGTCCACAGCCGAGATAAAATCTCCCTGTTCATCCTCCATCTACACAGTATGCTTAAGTGCAAAGGCAAATGACCCGAAAAGTACTGGAATCATTACTTAGTATCTGTTAACAAAATCATGATCAAGACCTACTGACATAAGAATTTCTTTAACATAGACAAATCCAATGCATGTAACTCTAGTAAGAATAAATCAGAGTTAGTAAACAAAGAATAAAGCTCTCTTAAGAAAAAAAATAGTTTCTCATTTTTATTTTAAAAATATTTATCCTATAACTTGAATTGCAGTAGAGGAGAAAAACAATTTATCTTGAAATGCTCAAAAATCCAGGTTCTTATATGGTTTTGTGATTTGTTCCCCTTGTATAAATGAGATAATTGAGTCATAATGCTCATTATTTTAAAATACATTTTACCTTTCTGACTGAGCCCAGATACCACATACTTAACTACCCCTGGTTTAGCTCCATTGCTTAGCACTCCATCCTGTCACTGGTTGGAAGTGATGAGGTATGTCCTAGTTTCTTCCTATTTATAGAACAGAACAGAGACAATGACCAGAAATGACAGATGGGGCTTATGTTAGTTAGGGTTTAAGTGAAAGTCTTAAGTTCTAGGCTTGTATATAAACTTAATGAATGAGGAGTGGGCTCTTCACTAACTTCTCTTCTCCTTGCTTATCACTTTCAACTAACCAATCATATATATACTTAGAAACTGGCAAAGGCAAACTATCTTCTCTTACTTACTAAATAGAAATACAAACATGAATTATTTTTTACAATAAAGCCAAAGAGTAATAATGTTTTATTTACTAGAAAAGCAACTCTTTGATCTTGCATACTTGACTTACTTGTCACTGAGATGATTTTCAGCATTTAGCAAAATTTTTTAAAAGAAAGTTATAATGGAGAGGATGCCAGTGTTAAAAAATTGACACAGGTTTATGTGTGATGGGGGAGAATGAGGACACAGTTTTAGCTGTGTCTCTATTTAAACATGTTCTTAAACTGGAGAATCCCATGGACAGAGGAGCCTAGTAGGCTGCAGTCCATGGGGTCGCAGGGAGTCGGACACGACTGAGCGACTTCCCTTTCACTTTTCTCTTTCATGCACTGGAGAAGGCAATGCACCCCACTCCAGTACTCTTGCCTGGAGAATCCCAGGGACGGGGGAGCCTGGTGGGCTGCCGTCTATGGGGTCACACAGAGTCTGACACGACTGAAGTGACTTAGCAGCAGCAAACTGTTATATTAAATTGCCGCTTTGCTTGTAAGAAGACAAAAGGCTGGTAAGCCACTGTCAATAGTTTTCACTCCTTTTCCAGGTCAATAAAAGGACATTATAGGACTAATTGTCACCCTAATGCCATACTTAGTAGTGAGCACATTGTCTTATGCATGAGTATCCAGAAAATATACAACCTCCTAGTACATTTATACTTTATGATTTCAGATTCCTTGCTCTCTAGAGATAAAGTTGTTAAGAACAGGAATGGAGGTCTTATTGTTGTTGCTGTTCAGTCACTAAGTCATATCTGACTGTTTGTGACCCCGTGGACTGCAGCAGGCCAGAATCTTCTGTCTTCCTCTGTCTCCTGGGGCGAGCTCAAATTCATGTTCATTGAGTCAGTGATGCTGTCTAACCATCTCATCCTCTTCCATCCCTTCTCCTTCTGCCTTCAATCTTTCCCAGCATCAGGGTCTTTTCCAGTGAGTCAGCTCTTCATGTCAGGTGGCCAAAGTACTGGAGCTTCAACTTCAGCATCAGTCTTTCCAATGAATATTCAGGACTGATTTCCTTTAGGATTGACTGGTTTGATCTCTTTGCCGTCCAAGGGATTCTCAAGAGTCCTCTCCAGCACCACAATTCTAAAGCATCAATTCTTCAGCCTTCTTTAAGATCCAACTCTCACATTCCATACATGACTACTGGAAAACCATAGCTTTGACTATACAAACCTTTGTCAGCAAGTGTGACTGCTTTTTAATATGTTGCCTAGGTTTGTCATAGCTTTTCTTTCAAGGAGCAAGCATCTTTTAACTTCATGAATGCAGTGATTTTGGAGCCCAGGAAAATAAAATCTGTCATTGCTTCTATTTTTTCCCTTTCTATTTGTCATGAAGTGATGCGACTGGATGCCATGATCTTAGGTTTTTGAATGTTGAGTTTTAAGTCAGTTTTTTTACTCTCCTCTTTCACTATCATCAAGAGGCTTTTTAGTTCCTCTTCACTTAATAAATGTTTCTATAACCATGTTCAGTATTCCTATCACATAAGTAAAAGGATATAATTTATACTCAGCATTGAATTTGATTGTGGACCCACATGTTACAGCACAATGTAAAGGCAGTCAGATAATACTGATGAAAGGTACTCTTATAGTTTAAAATTATTCTATAATTTTAAAGATTTTTTAAAAGATTTTTTAAAGTTTGTCAATGTGTAGAATGAGTCTCTTTTAAATTGTAATAGGCATAAAAATTTTTTTTAATTAAGACTATTTTTTAGCATACCTGTAAAAATATTGATTTAGAAGATAACATGACTTTGAATGCTCTTATATAAAATTTCTGAAGAACTTAGTTGATTTTATAGGATAAGTATGAACAGATCATATGATATCACAGGAAAAATAACCAATGAAGACATTAGTTGCATTAATATAAAGTTTGATATTCATATCAATATTGTTCTCTGTCCTGGGCAGGTATATATGAGATATTGTACTCTTTTCTGGATATCAAAGTTTAATGATGTCAACTTAATCACAGAGTTGTCAGCAGGAAATGTTGGAAGTTGTACTGATAATAGCTGGACAAAGTGAGGCAAAATATTAAAGATACTATTTTAGCTCATTTTAAATATATGTAAGACTACAGTATAGAAGAAAGGGGAATGGGAAAGGAAAGAGATATTGAGTCTAAACCTAAGCTTAAAAATCCCACTGTTTTCTATATGAAATATGTCTCAAATTCATACTTTTCTTTCTTCTCATTTAACAAGTCTCCTAGATTTGTCCCAGTCTCTTTATTCTCACTGTTATTACTTTGATTTGGATTATTTTTTATAATTTATTTTCTTTTGGGCTTTGCCAGGTCCTTGTTGCTGGGTGGGCTTTTCTGAGGTTGCAGTGCGTAGGGCTCTCATTGTGGGGGCATCTCTTACTGTGGTGCACAGGCTCTAGGGCATGTGGGCTTCAGAAGCTGCGGCACAGGGGCTCAGCAGTTGCAGCTTGCGGGCTCTAGGGCATAGGCTCAATAGTTGTGGTTCAGGGGCTTAGTTGCTCTGCAGTATGTGGGATCTTCCTGGATCAGGAATCTGATCGGTGTCTCCTACATTGGCTGGTGGAGTCTTTACCACTGAGCCACCAGGAAAGCCTCTAATTTGGATTATTATAATAAAAGTGTATCTCATTTTTATAGCACACCCTGACCTTACCCATCTTAATTTGTTATTAAGTGTTTCTTCTTAAAATATTATTGATGTTATGGAACTACAACAATTCTAAATTATGGCTTTCAATGCCCCAATTCATAGTATATGCTGAATTCACCTAGGTCTTATTTTCTATTATTTCTGATGGGCCATCTACTCAAGTTTGTTCCTTCACTATCTGACAAATATGTCATGTTCTTTGTAAGTTCCACAACTTTGTTATATTTCTCATTTACCCAGTCCAAACCCTTTGTCCATAAATTTCTCCCTATGCATCTAATTCTTATCCATTCTTTGAGAAACATTACAAGTCATTCTATCCTTGACATCTTCTTATTCTAACCATAATAATTTTGTATCATAATTCCTATGGTGCATTTTGACTGACATTTAGTACATTTAAAATAATAAGGCAATTACAAAATAACACTTATTCCATAATATTGTTCATCAATTTCACTCTAATCAAATTTTATACTTTTGGAATAGATTTTGCAGGGATGACCCTGATTTATCCATGCCTCTTTGTATCCGTGGCCTTGGAGGGAGTGTCATATAATAACCCTGGACTTAGTCATTTGACATAATTTGGCCAAAGAGACAGTAAGCAAGTGCAATGAAAGAAAAGATTTGAAAAATATTGTGTAGTGGGGCTTGCCTTCTCTTGCTGCTCTTTGGAATCCCAAGACCAACCATGTGAGAGAGCTTAAGCTATCCTGGTGGAGACACGTGGCCCCAGTCATCCTTGCTCCCTGTTTCAGGGTCAATACCAATCAAAAGCCAGTATCAACTGCCAGACATATGAGTGTGACTGCCCTAGAGCCACCAGCCCCTAACCAACCAAACCAACCTGTTGCAGCTGCGTGATTGAACCCAAGTGAAACCAACAGAAGAACTGGCCAATAGGCACTGCCAACTCACAGAACTGCTAGTTTTTTAAAAAAAATGATTGTTGTCCTAAATCATTACTTTTAAGGGTAGCTTGTGTTGAAGCAAAAGCTGCTGGATACAATAGTTCTTTATCAAGTATTAGATCTGCTTCAGCATCTATACTGTGAATTATTTGAGAGCAGGAACCATGAAGTCTTTTCTGAAATCTTCAGTATTTTAGCTAATTGATATTGCAGAGTCAATTTGATTAAAATTTTCCCTTAATAATTTTAATAGTGTTTTCTTGGTACCATAAGGATGAAATTACCAATCCTTACAAACAACATCACTTGCATTTTCTAATTTTAGGTAGGATAAATGTTTTAAAATATAAAATTCATGATAAGTGTAATCTTAGATTGGAACTTAGATTTTTAAAAAATTTCTATAAAGAATGTTACTGAGACAATTGGCAAAATCTGAATATCAATTACATATTTGATGATAGCAATTTATCAATGCAAAATGTCCTCAATTTTATAATTACATTATGGTTATATAAGAGAATGATTCAGTAAAAATATCGGTACTAAATTTACCAGTACTAAACAAGTATATACGTAGAGAGGGACAAGAAAGGGATGAAACAGAGAGACAGAGGAAACAGAGAGACAGAGAAAACAGACTATGGCAAATTGCCAAGAATCTGGTGAGTCTTAGGTGAAGGGTAAAATGGGATTCATTATACTACTCTTATACCTTTTTATATGTTTGGAACTTTTATTCAAAATAAAAAGTAAGAAAAAAAGAGGTAAGAGCTACTGCTCACCAAGTAAACATTTTTACTTATAAAAGATATGTCACTATTGTTTAAAATGGAAAGTCTATTGGACACTAAGAATAAGCTGACAGTTACTCTATCAACTTTGCTGTCATCATTCATTATCCTAAGGAATTTGTTCTTTAGTATGTGATGAAGGAATGGAGAAGAAACAGCAGGCCGTGTTCAATGAATGCTGTAGACTGAGTGGCCAGAAATAAACTTGGGGATTTTAAGGCTTACCAGATCTTGTAACAAATACAAAATTTACCAGTAGATTCTAAAAACAAGTGCTTTCCAATATTATTCCTAGAAGTCGTGTAAAGATATTCCTACCATTCCGCTCTAAGAGTAAGTCTCACTGCAGTGAAGAGCTGTTTGCAATTAATAAATGATAAAAGAGGAGAGATTACACTAAAATTTTTTTTCCTTTGGGTAGGTGATCCAGAACTGAAACTCAAACCATTTACTGATTTCCTAAATGTTCAAAGTCTTTTTCTCTGCAAACTAAACTATGGAATCCCTAGGAATTTAACACAATGACCCCAGTTAAAATTTATATGAAATTCTTTGACTTCTTTACTCTTGTGTATATGTACAAATAAGAAAAACCTTCATTTTCTGGAAAACTTCTGGAATGCTGCAGACTTATTTGATATATTTATTATTTAAGGGAAATTTTTAAAAGAGGAACTTTAGTCTTTATTTACAAATTGTTAAAGATACTGTTTTATTGAAATATAAATGAAAACAAGCAAAACAATACAAAATTAAACTCCAAATGCTTAGTTCCAAATGCTGTAAGAGGGTGAATATTTTCTTTAGGCATTTTAGGCAATGATTTAAACATTTTTTTTTCCAAATTATTGATTTTAGTAAGAACTATAGCTTAAAAGTCAAACTCATTTTATGCTGCTTCTAGATTGGACTTAGTTAAAAATAGTGGCCTTTTTCCTAGATATTCTTAAATAGAAGCATTGAATTAAAACATAGGAATGTTGAGCTTTGCTGCAACTGACAATTTTGGGAATAAGAAATAAACACATAGGCCGTTAACCAAAGTATTGATTAAGTAAGGATCAAAGAGGGAAAACTCTGGTTGAAATAGAATTTTTTTTGAAAGTATGCTCTAACTTTTCATTACTGATGCAAAATAAGTCCACAGCCGAGATAAAATCTCCCTGTTCATCCTCCATCTACACAGTATGCTTAAGTGCAAAGGCAAATGACCCGAAAAGTACTGGAATCATTACTTAGTATCTGTTAACAAAATCATGATCAAGACCTACTGACATAAGAATTTCTTTAACATAGACAAATCCAATGCATGTAACTCTAGTAAGAATAAATCAGAGTTAATAAACAAAGAATAAAGCTCTCTTAAGAAAAAAAATAGTTTCTCATTTTTATTTTAAAAATATTTATCCTATAACTTGAATTGCAGTAGAGGAGAAAAACAATTTATCTTGAAATGCTCAAAAATCCAGGTTCTTATATGGTTTTGTGATTTGTTCCCCTTGTATAAATGAGATAATTGAGTCATAATGCTCATTATTTTAAAATACATTTTACCTTTCTGACTGAGCCCAGATACCACATACTTAACTACCCCTGGTTTAGCTCCATTGCTTAGCACTCCATCCTGTCACTGGTTGGAAGTGATGAGGTATGTCCTAGTTTCTTCCTATTTATAGAACAGAACAGAGACAATGACCAGAAATGACAGATGGGGCTTATGTTAGTTAGGGTTTAAGTGAAAGTCTTAAGTTCTAGGCTTGTATATAAACTTAATGAATGAGGAGTGGGCTCTTCACTAACTTCTCTTCTCCTTGCTTATCACTTTCAACTAACCAATCATATATATACTTAGAAACTGGCAAAGGCAAACTATCTTCTCTTACTTACTAAATAGAAGCTTCTAAATAATTGCAAACCTCTAAATAAATGAAAATTGGGGCTTCCCTGGTGGCTCAGTGGTAAAGAATCCGCTTGCCAATGCAGGAGACATGGATTGATCCCTGAGTCAGGAAGATCCCCTGGAGCGGGCAATAGCAACCCACTCCAGTACTCTTCCTGGGAAATCCCATGGACAGAGGAGACTGGCAGGTTACAGTCCATGAGGTTACAAAAGAGTCAGACATGACTTAGCGACTAAACAACAACAAAAATGAAAATTAGCACATCCTTGTATCTGTTATTCAGGGAATTTTTTTCCTCCTTGCAGCCTGAATCATTAATTGTTCAGTTTTAATATTTTATATTACTTAAGAAGAAAGAGGTTATCTATTATCCTCTTTAAATCTTTACATTCTTCAGGGCTTAGAATGCCATCCTATAAATTAAAGAATATGTGTTCTATTTATCTCAATTATAAATCTTTAAAAGGTCAAGTTGGTCTCTGGATAATGTTTTTCATTCATTCATATAACAAATATTTATTGAATATGTCATAGACAGGCATGTACTGGCAAGCAAAGAATACATATTGCCCACTCCTATGGGTTTGATATCTTATGCAGGATAAAACCAATTATATTCTGCTGCTGCTAAGTCACTTCAGTCGTGTCTAACTCTGTGTGACCCCACAGACGGCAGCCCACCAGGCTCCCCCGTCCCTGGGATTCTCCAGGCAAGAACACTGGAGTGGGTTGCCATTTCCTTCTCCAATGCATGAAAGTGAAAAGTGAAAGGGAAGTCGCTCAGTCATGTCCGACTCTTAGCGACCCCATGGACTGCAGCCCACCAGGCTCCTCTGTCCATGGGATTTGCCAGGCAAGAGTACTGGAGTGGGATGCCATTGCCTTCTAGTGATACATAATTTCCACTTTTTGAAATGTAAATATGTGAAAAATAATAAATTACTTTCCCTATAGAGAAGCAAGAAATAAAATTTCCAATCACTTTAGCATAATGAAGCAAATGTGCAGCCTTTCTAGTTTCTTATTTATGCTCATCTAATTCTATATAAAGTACTAAGTAGAGTCTGTATCATCTTATTGCTATTTTAATAAATCTTTTCAAAATTTTTACTGCCACTTCTTTTTGATTAGATTTTCTACAAAAGCTTTATATTTCGAGGGACAAGCCAAGCCATTAATAGGGATAATCAGAAAAATATATTAGTTCAATTTACATGTAAAGTTTTATTTAATTCTATTTTATAGAAATGCAACACTTGTTTTGAAAGTAAAAGGCATACTCATGATTTTATTTAGTGAGAAAATGCCCAAAAGAGAAATATAATCAGTGTCTTGAAAAAATACATCTTCTTAAAGGCATATTTAAAACAACTGTATCTTCTTTGGTTCCAAGAGAATGATAGATTAGATGCAGAATATCCTTATGAGAGCTTCCCTGGTGGCTCAGTGGTAAAGAATCTGCCTGCAATGCAGGAGACCGGGGTTCAATCCCTGGGTCAGGAAGATCTTCTGGAGGAGGGCATGGTGACCCACTCCAGTATTCTTGCCTAGAGAATCCTATGGACAGAGGAGCCTGGCAGGCTGCAGTCCATAGGGTTGCACAGAGTTGGACATGACTGAAGTGTCTAAGCGGCAGCAGCAACCTTCCTTATAAAGTCCCTGATGTAATCAAAAGAATAATTGTGTCCATTGCCAACATTAAACTAGAAGACTGGAAAGGGTCACCAAAGCTATAGAACAAATAACAAGATGTAGATCAGAGACAGCTAAGTCAGCACATCTCCCGATCAAGCGTGTCTTTTAGCAACAAGAAAAAGTGAGTTGCTCAGTCATGTCTGACTCTTTGTGATCTCATGGACTGTAGCCCACTAGGCTCCTCCATCCATGGAATTTTCCAGGCAAGAGTACTGGAGTGGGTGTTCATTAAAGGGAAAAGTTAGTGCCTGGAATATGAGAAAATGTTATTTCTGTGTCTTCTATCCAAAATGTTCCATGTAATATTGGGTATACCAGGTAAGGATCAGCAGATGCTAGCTCCATCTTTATGGTCATAGAAAACATAGCTGCTTGAATATTTTTATAACAGATTTTGTTTCAAATCACAGAGAAATACAAATTAAACTTNGGAAAAGTTAGTGCCTGGAATATAAGAAAATGTTATTTCTGTGTCTTCTATCCAAAATGTTCCATGTAATATTGGGTATACCAGGTAAGGATCAGCAGATGCTAGCTCCATCTTTATGGTCATAGAAAACATAGCTGCTTGAATATTTTTATAACAGATTTTGTTTCAAATCACAGAGAAATACAAATTAAACTTTATATCTATTTTTTTATTCAGTAGGAGTATATTTAGTCAAAACCATTCAGCTATTTTGTTACTGTGGAATATGAAAATGTGAATGCTGTTGACTAGAACTCTATTACTTATATATATGTGTGTGTTTATGTATATATATGATGGATCATTGAGATTATTTAAACAATAAAAATAATACTAGGTTTATGAAATAGAGTATAGTATGCCCAAAGTTAGACTTATATGTTTCATGTTTTTCCAGTAATATGATATCACTAAACCTCAATCCTGAATATTCATTGGATGGACTGATGCCAAAGCTGAAGCTCCAATGTTTTGGCCACCCGATTCGAAGAGCTTACTCATTGGAAAAGACCCTGATTCTGGGAAAGATTGAGGGCAGGAGAAGGGGGTGACAAAGGATAAGATGGTTGGATGGCATCACTGACTCAATGAATATAAGTTTGAGCAAACTCCAGGAGATAATAACAACAGCAAAACCTCAGTGATTTTCTGTTTTATAGTTTCTTCTCTCCAAATGTAGCTTAAACCCAAAAGGGAAAGTGTAGGTTTTAAATGGTAATCCCAATCTCCTTACTGTTTTTAATATCAAAAATCTTTCTTCAAAGCATGAACCTACATAACATTTTGGAAAAGAGAATAAATTTATTATCCATTGTTATTCAAAATAAAATCACTGTTTTCCAGACTAAATCTTAGCTAACATACAGATAATACTTGGATATTCAGACATCAGAAAGGAATTTTTAAACAAGTTTAAGAATGGAAGATTTTCATATCTAACCCACTATCATGAAATATAACTGGAACTCATAACACTGAAGAAATGCCAAGTGATGCTAACTATAAGGATCACAACATGATCCAAAAGTTGTAAGTTCAGGAGTCTGATATTGATTTATACTTATCTTGTTACTAACCACAAACTACAGGAGTGAAAAGCTAATGTAATGCATTGAAGAAAGGCATTTGTTGGTTTTATGAAGATTAAGCTTTGGACCCCATGCAGCCGCATGGTTGTAATATGTTTCTTTCACTATGTCTCTATAAAACTTTTATTTGTAGCTATGAGAGGCAAATTTCAAACTACAAATCCCTAGAGTTTCAAATAGTAACTATTCCATAAATATTTGTTGAATGAATTTAAGTCCTTAGTAGCTAGAGAGATATTATAAATGGATAGAGAACTGAAACAATTTCTAGTATTTTTAAATGTTTATATTTTCTTGATTTCTTCATTCTATTTTGTAACTAATTACAATGAATTTGTTTCATCTTTTTTCTAGTGAAGTAAAATTTTAATGTCCTAAAGACAAGTGCTTTAGAAAACGCATTATTAGCATTGCTTTTCCTTATGCCTTTTATTTAGGCTTCATACCAGAACTTGCAAATTATTTTTGTGTTTTGATTTTAACAACAATTCTATTGACAAAAGTAATCAGTATAAGTTCTATTTTATAGATAAGGAGACAAATTCAGACATATTAAGATAAACTTTCATTAGAACCCAAATCTTCTGATTCTCAAATAAGTTTTTTTTCTAGTAACAATCTAAGGCAGCATTTCTATAAATCAATTGTAATATTTCTATATATGCCTCTAAGATTTTCTGGTTAGCCATAAGTGAGCACAATTCAGGTGAAAATTAGTAGATTTTCATACACAATAATTTTCTGTGTAATTAGAAAACAGCAAAGATATTTATGCAGGTGTTTTCCTAAACCAGGAATAAAATGTCTTCAACCACTTCCATTTCTTTAAAAATTAAAATTCAATTATTTACTATATTGAACTCCTCCTTCCTATGAGCAAGACAGCATGCTACAATGTAGACACATGCACACACAATACATAACACACACAGGAATGTACCATACAATTTCCCTGCTCTCTTACTTCAGAAGCTGGTCTTTTACTACATCAGGAAGAGGCAGATTAGTGTGTGCTAAACTGAGCATCAGAGGAATCTGATTAAGAAAATGGTACTGGGAAAAGAGATCTAATATTGTAAGCAAGCCAGTTCTGGGGTGTTAAAATTTCTGTTCAGGCTAACAGTCTGCAAGATGTGCAGGAAAGCAGAGATAGAGAATCAACAGTAGGTAATATTCATGTAATCCCTATAGGCATTCACTGCTGCTGCTGCTGCTGAGTCGCTTCAGTCGTGTCCGACTCTGTGCGACACCACAGATGGCAGCCCATTGGGCTCCTCCATCCCTGGGATTCTCCAGGCAAGAACACTGGAGTGGGTTGCCATTTCCTTCTCCATAGGCATTCACTACTGGGGACTAAACAAGAGTATATATGTAATGCAATTTCAAAAGGATACTTCCTAGTTTTAAATAATAATGAGTTTTTTGAAAAGTTTAAATCCCATATGAGAGATTGTTTAACTGTGTTGTGGCCTTCTCACTCCTTCAACCTACCTCCTCAATTCTTTTATATATATTCCTTTCCTTCTCAAAGTTAAAAATCTATTTTTATAAAAAAGCCAAAAATCATTTCCTCACAACTGAAGAAAGCTAATCTAAAGGCTTGAGTTCCATAACAAGGTATTTCTCTTTATATTGTGGGAGCAACTTAATTTCTAATAATCAATTTTTATGTGACAGTAACATCATATACAAAAAGTTTTCCTGTCATGACATTGATTGATAGGATATTGTTTAAAGTTCTAACTACATGAAAATTCTGTTTAAGAAGATCTTGTGAGAGATATTTTAATCCCCAGTGCTAGGAAAAGTTGTACTTGACCTAATCAACCAGAATATTCAAATTTCATGGACACTGAATTTTGAATTCATCATATTTACTTCTAGAAAATCAAGGAATTTTGTAGATGAACTCCAGCATTTGAGTAAGAACTTAAGATTTCCAGTAATTAGCTTCATCCTTGCCTTCATCTCACTATCCTACTTTTTCTTGCCTTGAGTTTTTTCATTTTATATTCTTTTTATGCATTATTTTTGCAAAATGTTAATTGATTTTGCAAAGTGAAAGAGGAGAGTGAAAAAGCTGGCTTTCAAAATTAAAAAAACTAAGATCATGGCATCCAGTCTCCTCATTTCATGGCAAATAGAAGGGGAAAAGGTAGAAGCAGTGACAAGAGTTTCTTTTCTTGGGCTCCAAAATTAGTGCAGATGATGACTGCAGTCATGAAATTAGAAGACGCTTCTTGGAAAGAAAGCTATGACAAACCCAGACAGCATACTAAAAAGCAAAGATATCACTTTGCCAACAGAGGTCTGTACAGTCAAAGATGTAGTTTTCCAGTGGTCATGTATGGATGGGAGAATTGGACCATAAAGAAGGCTGAGGGCCAAAGAATTGAGGCTTTTGAACTGTGGTGCTGGAGAAGACTCTTGACAGTCCCTTGGACTGCAAGGAGATCCAACCAGTCCATCCTAAAGGAAATCAATCCTGAATATTCATTGGAACGACTGAGGCTGAATCTGAATCCAATACTTTGGCGGCCTGATGTGAAGAGCTGACTCACTAGAAAAGACCTTGATGCTGGGAAAGATTGAAGGCAAAAGGAGAAGGGGGCAGAGGATGAGATGGTTGGTTAGCATCACCAAATCAGTGGACATGAACTTGAGCAAACTCCAGAAGNCTGAATCTGAATCCAATACTTTGGCGGCCTGATGTGAAGAGCTGACTCACTAGAAAAGACCTCGATGCTTGGAAAGATTGAAGGCAAAAGGAGAAGGGGGCAGAGGATGAGATGGTTGGTTAGCATCACCAAATCAGTGGACATGAACTTGAGCAAACTCCAGAAGATAGTGCAGGACAGGAAAGCCTGGCATGCTGTTGTCCATGGGGTCACAAAGAATTGGACACAACTTAGCAACTGAACAATTATTTTTAATGATACTATATTTGTGGGTATGTATGATGGTGGTGGTTCAGTTACTAAGTCATGTCCGATTCTTGTGACTCCATTGACTGTAGCCCAGGCTCTTCTGTCCATGGGATTTCCTAGGTAAGAATACTGGAGCAGGTTGCCATTTCCTTCTCCAGGGGATCTTTCCAACCCAGGGATGAAAACTGCATCTCCTTCATTGCAAGTGGTCTCTTTACAGACTGAGCCACCAAGGAAGCTATTATATTCCATTACATGATGACTAATCTGTGGGATAATAATTATGGCCATTGTATAAATAAGGAAACTGTAGTCTAGACTTGCTGGACTTCTATGTTTCATATGAACTAACTAATTGATGCTTTTGAACTGTGGTGTTGGAGAAGACTATTGAGAGTCCCTTGGACTGCAAGGAGATCCAACCAGTCCATTCTGAAGGAGATCAACCTGGGATTTCTTTGGAAAGACTGATGCTAAAGCTGAAACTCCAGTACTTTGGCCACCTCATGCGAAGAGTTGACTCATTGGAAAAGACTCTGATGCTGGGAGGGATTGGGGGCAGGAGGAGAAGGGGACGACCGAGGATGAGATGGCTAGATGGCATCACTGATTCAATGGACGCGAGTCTGAGTGAACTCCGGGAGTTGGTGATGGACAGGGAGGCCTGGCGTGCTGCGATTCATGGGGTCGCAAAGGGTTGGACACGACTGAGAGACTGAACTGAACTGAACTAGTGTCTAGAGAGCAATACATTCTTATTTCGGTAACAGTAAATGTTTAATAGAAACAGTCTCAATTGAGTTCTACAATCTGAGAAACTCCTTCAGGAAAGATGAGAACACCATGCAGATGATTGACGGTAAGTTATTTGCCCTTCATTCCATCGTCACCTCCTACCTCTACAATTACGTGGCCCTGAAACTGCTGCTCTGTCATTAGCACAGACCCTTTTTCTCCAAGCATTGTCTCCACCTGACTTATTGCAACTCCAGTGTTCCCTAGCAGCCCAGTGGAGCAGCAGGTGTGATTCTTCCAATCCTTATAAACTTCACTGAGGCAAGATTTGAATCCTTTCTTCTCATTACATCTTCAAGATCATTATCCACCCCCTGTCTCACAGTAACCCTACTCCTTTGAGGCATACACACTTAGCCTTTATGACCTGATCATTTTGTCCCTGTTATCTGTCTCTAGACCATTCTCCATTGTTTATCAAACACTTTGGCATCAGACTCACATTCTTTTCTCAGTTCCAGTTCCTGCTATCATTGTAGGTGGCTTTAATATTCAGTGTTCTTTCAATACTATGGCCTTTCATTTCCTTACCCTCCTCATCTCTATGGCCTTTTCTACTCCACCTCAACTACCTCTTCCCATGGTCACCCTCTGAATCTTTTAATCAACAAAATCATTGATATTCCAAATCAATGACTTAGATTTTGAGCAATCACAACCCCATCTCTCATATTTCTGACTTGCTTCTTCAATTAATTCCACCTTGGTAATTCCTTGATCTCTTTGGACTCTCCAATAAGAGACCAGTCCCTCTATCTGTATCTTTCCCTCTAGGCTTCATTTTCTTCCTATTCAGTTTACTTTCCATGGTTGATAATTTTAAGAATGATCAATTTTGCCAATGCCATAAACTGTCTTATCTCTTCTGCCTGGCAAAAAATCCTTCTGGTGTGATCCAACTCTTTACTTTTTCCATGTATTTATCTGTAAAACAGAACAATTGTAGGGGGAAAAAAATCACAAGACATATTAGTACCACCAGAAATTTATGATCACCAACTTCAACTGGGCTCTCAAAATGGCCCAGAAATCCTAGCGTGTTTCTCTAAGCAACTTGCTTTCATGTTTGCTTAACTATTTCACATTTCTCAGTCTCCTAAATGCCTATTATCCCATCTTCCCTTTCACTTCCTAGTATGAAAACAGTCAACTCCCTATTACTGCCCAACTCTTGCCCTTCTCTCTCTGCATTTTTCCTGGTGCATCTGAGGAGAGTTTTTTTCTCTCCTCTTGGCCATTTTCCCATCTGTGTCCAAGAATCTGTCTTTTCTTGCCTTTCAAGAACCTTACAGGGACTCTCCTGGTGGTACAGTGGATAGGAATGCAGGTGACATGGGTTTGATCCCTGGTTTGGGAAGATTCCACATGCTGTTGAGAAAGTCAATTCCTAGGCAGATTAATAAGAAGTCCAGGGGTCTCCAAGGAGAGAGGGGTCTGGAATTCTCAGGAAGAAAGGACAAACTCTTTTCCCCTCTACATTCCCTAGCATTATATAACAACAATGAATCTTGCTTGAGGACAGTCTCTGGAAAAAATCTTCCGGCTAATCCTGTTATCTTAAAATGTAAATTAAGGGAGTAGGTCTAGTGAGGTCTTTACAACCTCCAGACACCCTTTTGATTCACTGTAATAACTAATTAGAGAGTATTTAACTCCATGGCTAACACTAGCAAAGGGGTACTCTTTCTGCCCCCTTTTGATGCCTATGTCAGAAGCTTCCTCTATCTCCTTTATACTTTAATAAAACTTTATTACACAAAAGCTCTCAGCGATCAAGCCTTGTCTCTGGCCCCGAATTGAATTCTTCTTCTCTAGAGACCAAGAACCCCAGCGTCTTTTTGTGGTTCAGCAACAACCTTTCACTGTGGTGCAACTAAACCCCTGTGCCACAACTACTGAATCCTATGCACTTCGAGCCTGTGCTCTATAGCAAGAAGCCTGAGCAACACAACTAGAGTGGCCCCTGCTGTCCGAAACTAGAGAAAGACTGCAGCAACAAAGACCCAGTGCAGCCAAAATAAAAAATAATTTTTTATAAAAGAACCTTACAGAACGGATTCTCCCTCTTCACCCGTGTCTTCAACCACTACTCTTAATGAGGTTTTCTCATCAACATTTCAATTTGATCTCATCTTTCTCAGCTTAAAAAAATACCCTTTCCTCAAATACATGGCACATTTTAATATTACCAATTTCAGTATCATTAACAGTCTTAATATTGGTACAATTTATAGAACTGTTTGAGGTAAAGCCTCATCAACTTTCATTTTCCTGCGTGTTGGAATCGAAGTGCATTGTCATATAGTTCAGGGTTAACTAGCACCCTAGTGCCAGCAGGTGGCTCTGTGTCAAAAAAAGGAAAAAGGAAACAAAAATACAAACTGTGAGAGGACAATCTAGGATTTGGACCCAAGTTCTTGTCATTACTACTTATTCTATTTATATTTTAATGGTTACCCAAAGATAGCTTCCTGTCATTTCTACTTATTTTGTTTATACATTAATAGTTATCATGTGAAAGCTGTTTACTACCTGGTGAAGAAGAGGTTACCCATGAAGGGACAAACAAGTAAAACACTGAAATAGATCAACAGTTCTTTCAAGGAGATAACAAATGTGCTCCAGATCTATAATGAGGAGTTGGCTTGGACTTGTTGCTTTTTAAAATATATATATATTTATGTATTTATTGGCTGCATTGGGTTTTTGTTGCTGCTAGCGGGCTTTTTCTAGTTGTGGAGAGTGGGGGCTGCTCTCTCCACAACTGGTGTGCAGGCTTATTGCGGTGGTTTCTCTTGTTATGGAGCACAGGCTCTAGGTGTGTGGACCTCAGTAGTTACAGGTTGGTGGGCTCAACAGTTGCAGCTTGTGGGCTCCAGGGCTTGGTCTCAGTAGTTGTGGCACAGGGGCTCAGCGGCTCTGTGGCATGCAGGATCTTCCTGTACCAGGGATCAAACCAATGCTCCTTGCATTGAAAGGCAGATTCTTAACAACTGGCCANCAGCTTGTGGGCTCCAGGGCTTGGTCTCAGTAGTTGTGGCACAGGGGCTCAGCGGCTCTGTGGCATGCAGGATCTTCCTGTACCAGGGATCAAACCAATGCTCCTTGCATTGAAAGGCAGATTCTTAACAACTGGCCACCAGGGAAGCCACTGTATTACTTTTAAATTAAATTTTATGTATTTATTAATGTAGTCAAAGAGAGAAGCGGAGAAGAAAATGGCAAGAACATTAAAAGAACCTATTGGTTTACCTTGATTTTCTGTAGCTAGGGGCAGAAATAAAGGCTTTGAATATTACTCACGTGTCCAACAGATACATATACTATAAAATAAATATCTATGCATGCCACCTATCCCACCAAATAGAACATTATCTGGCTCGTGAAGGTTATGTGAAGGTTCTTTTTCACCAAAGGACCCCACTCCAGTACTCTTGCCTGGAAAATCCCATGGATGGAGCAGCCTGGTAGGCTGCAGTCCATGGGGTCGCTAAGAGTCGGACACGACTGAGCGACTTCACTTTCACTCTTCACTCTCATGCATTGGAGAAGGAAATGGCAACCCACTCCAGTGTTCTTGCCTGGAGAATCCAGGGACGGGGGAGCCTGAAGGGCTGCTGTCTATGGGGTCGCACAGAGTCGGACACGACTGAAGCGACTTAGCATCAGCAGCAGCAATGATGTTCTGATTTGCATGTTTATAACTTTTGTCATTTCCTTTCTTGTCACTAGAGTTTTGCTACATATATACTACCCCTAAAATATTTTTTTAACTTTTTATTTTCTATTGGGGTATAGTCAATTAACAATGTTGTGACAGTTTCAGGTGAACAGGAAGGGGAGGCTGCAGTCCATGGGGTCGCTAAGAGTCGGACACGACTGAGCGACTTCACTTTCACTCTTCACTCTCATGCATTGGAGAAGGAAATGGCAACCCACTCCAGTGTTCTTGCCTGGAGAATCCAGGGACGGGGGAGCCTGAAGGGCTGCTGTCTATGGGGTCGCACAGAGTCAGACACGACTGAAGCGACTTAGCATCATCAGCAGCAATGATGTTCTGATTTGCATGTTTATAACTTTTGTCATTTCCTTTGTCACTAGAGTTTTGCTACATATATACTACCCCTAAAATATTTCTTTAACTTTTTATTTTCTATTGGGGTATAGTCAATTAACAATGTTGTGACAGTTTCAGGTGAACAGGAAGGGAACTCAGTCATACCGTATACATGTATGTATTCTCCCCCAAACTCCTCTGCCATCCAGGCTACCACATAACGCTGAGCAGAGTTCTATGTGCTGTACAGTAGTAAAAATATAATGCTTCAGTTCAGTTCAGTCGCTCAGTCGCGTTTGACTCTTTGCAACCCCATGAATCGCAGCACGCCAGGCCTCCCTGTTCATCACCATCTCTCGGAGTTCACTCAGACTCACGTCCATTGAGTCAGTGATGCCATCCAGCCATCTCATCCTCGGTCGTCCCCTTCTCCTCCTGCCCCCAATCCCTCCCAGCATCAGAGTCTTTTCCAATGAGTCAACTCTT